>JAHDVE020004658.1:0-331454 GCA_022606495.2 Halesus radiatus | reverse complement strand
TATAGCGCCGTTTTTGTGAAAAATCACCTCAAGGGCGCTGTACAAATATTTTTTAACTAATTATGTACAAACAGATACAGAAAAACATACTTACCTGGCAGGTCACTTCAGATGAAAACAGTTTTAGAAAAATTTATTTATAGAGATGATAGTTTTACATGGTTATTTGTTTCTCCTTTTCTATTGATGTTACATTATTTATTAGATGATTGGTGGCACAAGAAGGGGTGGTATTTATTGAATTGTATTAAATTTTAGGACTGTAAAGTATTCATAAAATGAATTTTAGGACTAAATATCTATAAAATTACCTTAAAAAGCGTAAGAAGCTTTTAATAAATATTAATGTTTTTTTTTTTTTTACACTTTGGTTATTTACAGTGTTGCGGGCTGTGGACGCATTTGCGCACCGATGCGTGTATTTTTAATTTAATTATATTTTTATTTTTTTTATTTAATGACTTTAGGTAAGTACTAACCGGCTAGCCTAGGTAAGCAATTTACAGGTGAATTTCTTCAATTTATGGATACGATTGTCTGAAAAGATGTGTTTTAAGTTTAGTTCTGAATTCTGTTGAGTCTTTGATAATTCTTAAGTCATGCGGCAGTTCATTCCAGGCTTTAGGTCCTGACACTCCGAAAGTACGATCACCGAACTTAGTATTAGGTGTGCGCTTTGGTTCCTTCAACCTGCCGATAGCTGATGACGCTGCTGACCTAAGGGTGGACTGCCGTGAGTTGGTATTTTCGGGAATACACAGTTCTGATAAGCCGGAACCATTCCGTTAAGTGACTTAAATACCATCCAGCAGAGCTTGAACTGGATTCTTTCAGAACATTTGAGCCAGTGGAGATTTTTGAGATGCTCTGAAATGTGAGAATATTTAGATACGCCGGTGATAAGTCTTGCTGCAGCGTTGAATAATGATTGCAATTTGTTAATTTGGTATTTGGGGAGACTCGCATATATTCCGTTGGAATAATCTAGACGTGACACAACGTACGAATTGACAAGCAGTTTAGTTGCCTCTGTTGGCAGGTTTCTCCGTAATGCTTTTATTTGCCTCAATTGAAGAAACCCTGTACCTACAGTTCTGTTTACTTGACTTTTAAGGGAAAAGTCTGCATCCAGATTGACACCGAGTAATTTAACACGTCTTCGGAGTAATGTCACTTCCCGAAATATTTATTGGGGAGTTATCAATGATATGCTGACGTCTGCTTGTGGCGGTCCAGAGAAACTCAGTTTTTGACGGATTCAGCTTCAATCTATTTGAGGTCATCCAGCGAGTTATTGCTTCTAGACACTCAGCTATGCGAGTTTTTGTCTGTCTATTTCTTCTGGTAAGCAGTAGAAATAAACTTGCTGGTCGTCAGCATAGCAGTGGGATTGAAGACCAAACGATTCTATTATTTTAGCTACATCATTTGTGAAAATTATGAACAGCAGAGGGCCCAGAACGGACCCCTGGGGTACTCCAGATGAAAGGGTTGCATATTTTGATTGGTTTTGCCCCATCTTCACTGCTTGTAAACGATTGGTTAGATACGATGTCAGCCAATTCTTAACGCCACCGTTTAAACCAAAGGATTCTTCTAAACGTGTGATAATAAAATCGTGGTCAATCGTATCAAAAGCGGCACTCGTGTCTAAGACTGAAAGAAGTGCTAGCTTACCCGACTCTTTAGCCAGAGTTATATCCGACAAAACGCGTAGTAATCCAGTTTCCGTTGAGTGGAACCTTCTGTATGCAGATTGATATTTAGTTAAAAATTTATTTGAATTTAAATGACTTATTATCTGTAAAGCAGTATTTTTTTCTAAGATTTTAGATATAAATGGAAGATTTGAAACGGGTAGATAATTTGAAAGATCTTCAGCGTCCAATTGCGGTTTTTTTAATAATGGAGTTACGACAGCTGCTTTTAGTGATTTATATCAGAAATGTTACTTTTTTCTGACCGTCCCATTGTATGTTTTACAAAATATTTTAAATACAAATATGATTTTTAAAGTGGAGAAAAGTATGTTTAATCATTTATCGTTGCGTTTTTGTAAATAAACGTAACCAAAGATTTGTAATGCGCATTACATTAAATTTTTTTTAAAAAAACACTGTTCAAAAACTTCTCTAAACATCTATTGATGTACCAGGAGCATACTTGAGTTTTAGAATAATTTTCGTTTCTAAATCGGGCGCATTCACGTGATTTTCAAAATAACAAACAATAATGGGCAATCTCCACTGTTAACTCATATTCGTATTTCTCAAAAATAACCCGTTCATTGCGATGGTCTGGTTTAAATTATACCAATTATTCCGAGGAATTTACAAAATTTATTATTAATAAGTTCAGATAAAACCATATTACTAAATGTGATTATTGATAATATGATTATCGTCGGATAAAAATACGATTTTCTTAGAGGAAAAATATATTCCAATTAAATTAGGGAGCAGAGCAACATTTTTGATTTATAATCGTCCACTGAATCTTAGAATTCGTTATACTCCACACAAATGAGGGGGGCCATTAATATTATGGAAGCCAGAGTGCAAGAAGTACCTACGCATACGACAGTTCGCGAAGCCCTGCTCTATACCGAATACATGTGTAGGTGTAGTCGAAGCCGGCACGACACGTCATATCGGGGATCAATTATGGCAATCATACATATATATGAGATTGTATCGGTTGGTGCACCGGGGTTACTTAGCCGCACGCCTAAGCAAATTGCACGTAGCAAGAACTCTCCTTCGATATCAATAAAAGAAACCTGCTCTAAGTTTAGCAGCAAAATTTTCAACAAAATGAATTTGAATATTCTGTATAATATAGAAAAATATGTACATAGATAGAAAAATATAAAATAGGTACAACTAGAGGAATTTAATCGATGTTCCAAAACTAATAAGAAGGTTACAAGTAAACAGTGTCTGCTCGTAATATTCCAGCGGTTTCATTAGCCTGGAATGCTTTCAATGGTCTGCAATGACATTAAGCCTCCGCATTCAGAATTCCTATGTACATTTTACAAACTTTCCTTGAAAACTTGGTGTTTTTACGCGCTTAAAAAGATAGATGTTATTTTTTAAGATATTGTCTATTCCGATGTTTAGCGGAAAAAGTATTCATATGAGATTCCAGAATAAAATCGCTAAGTATACTGCGAAAAATACAAATAACACGTGTGGTTCTGTTATTTAACACGTTATACTCGTAGGTGTGAAAATATTCACAGAGTTTCTTTAAATGCTACTTCAGCCAGTAGAAGTCCTGACATTCTTGCTCCTTTCTAAATATGTCATGTTTTAATATATATTTTTAAACGATCGCTCACGACCTAAGCGTTTTTTTTTATATTAGTGTGCTCCCTCTCTCTCTTCCGTATTCAAATATTTCCTTTTCAAACAATGTTCAGTTTTCGCTCGGAGGGTATTGCTGGGTCGTAATTAGGTTTTTTCGTGTATATTTTTTTATAGAAATTTCAACCAGTTCTATAACATACTTAAATAACAATTACCCCTTCTACGGTTAATACTTTGTATCACATTTAACAGCATCTCTCTGAAGAAACAATAAGTAATTATAAATTAATAACAATCCCATATTGCTATTATTTGTTCTGACGCAATCGACCAATTGAAATAATTAGTATCACAGAAATGATTAACTGGTACACGTAGCCGTTTCCTAATTACGACTTAGATAATAATTAATTTGGAATGATATTAGTTGAACCGATTAAACGTGTTATTAAACCGAAAACAATTAAAAACGCATTAGTTACCTATCCGAATATTTTACCGAAATCACATCACGCGTTCCAAATCAATACCTCAATATATATACAGACACAGAATCGTTCTTT
The DNA here is from genome assembly GCA_022606495.2 of Halesus radiatus. Classification (NCBI taxonomy): domain Eukaryota; kingdom Metazoa; phylum Arthropoda; class Insecta; order Trichoptera; family Limnephilidae; genus Halesus; species Halesus radiatus. Next base: position 327,580 of record JAHDVE020004658.1, on the reverse strand, counting down.
CTTTAATTGAACTTTAATTTCAAGATAGTTTTTTTTTTCATGGGGTCTCTATTCTTAAGATGTACCTACGAGGTACACATATCACCTATAGATATATAAAATAATATTATTTTCTATATATATATATAAAATCAATGTAAGTTGGTAACTTTGTTTGTCCTCGATGTTCTCGAAAATCACTGGACCAGTTTCGCTGAAAATAGCAGTTTGTTCTATTAGAGCCGGGAAGGTTAAGAAAGTAGTTTGAATGAAATCCAATATGTACTAAAACTGTTGCTATAACGTTTTAAAATTTGTATGAAAAACTTTGAACCCGCCATGTTTTATTTAGGTTAGCCCATAGATATAACACTCTGGTTAGCCACATATTGCATATTCAAAAGAAGAAGGTTTATTGGGTAGAATATTTTCAAAATGGAAAACACGAGTAGGTACCTACTTAAGAACTTTACGATTTAGATATATTTTGAAAAAATAAACGTTTGGAATTAAACAAAATATTCAAATGAATGCTTCTTTATTTAAAGATAGTTACTTTCGCTGTCAAATCAATTATGGCACCCTAATGACAAGCAAGAATTCACAACGTCTAACTTTATTAAAAAAAATCCCGAGCAAGGCCGGGTACACATCAGCTAGTGTTTAATGAAAAATTGTTTTCTTCTCACTAAAAATACACTTATTATAATAGTTTTGCTTCCATACTATTTTTACTACGCTTCGACTTTGTATGTTGTTGTGGTTTTTTATCCTATACGTGTACCTACAATTTTAAATGTTGGTGTTTTAATTAACATGTAATATATAAAAGTCTATGTAACTTGTCTATATAATCAATTAAGTCATTCAAAAGTACCTACCTGTAAGCAGTGCTTAGTAGGAATTTTATAAAAATTGGGTGTTAATATCTAATACTAGATTGGGATCTGTTATTGCACTGTTAACCCTTTGAGGCACAAGATTTGAAACAAAAAAATGCTTGTGTTGCACAGAATTTCGAAAACTTCGAAAAGTACGTATGTACCATCTATTGGCCGATATAGTAAGCCGTTTGAGTGGGCGGGACACAATTTAAACCGCTGTGTTTCAAGTGGTTTTAATTTTTTGAAGTGGTATATATTACATCTCACCATGCAGAAAAAGATAAAAAAGGAGGGTTATTTTTGATACCACTACGCTTCAAGGGGTTAAGGCCTTTTTAAAATGCTAAAATGTGAGAATTTCTAGTAGAATTAACGTTTGCAACTGTAGACAAAAAGTTCAACGAATGGTTTTGCATCGATTGAGTTCGTCTGCAAAGAAAGGTGTCATATTACGAACAACCTTAGAATAAATACAGAACAGGTTGTGTTTCCATTTTTGAATTTCACATTCGAAAAATCGAACCTTTTTATATTTTGTTTGTCGAGTCTTCCCGCTTTTCGGAATCAAAAATCAACATGGCGGCAAGAACCAGATTTAGTACCTACCTTTATATAAATTAAACAAGCCCGATGGGGTAATATTATTTCTCTCTTTTGTGTAAACACAACACTTTTACGTGTTGTCTAGTATTCATATTTGCTTTATAAATTCTTGGTCAGCGCTCGCGGGAATATAAGAAGATCAAATAACCAACAATTTGGTAGGCGGTCAATCAAGCGAAGAATATAACTTAACTTACCTCGACTGATCTGCCTACATGATAATAATAGTTCATTTCTATACTATAGCGCAGTTTTGTGAAGGTTCACCTCAAGTGCGCTTTACACTAACTAACCTAACATAATATAATTGGAAAATAACAGATGTATATAATATGTAAATTAAAACTATGACTCAAAATATTCATGAGCAGCAGATTCACTTGCATGAACAATTTAGAATAAGGGTATAAATAATCAAATGGAAACTAAAAATATCAAAAAAGCAAGAAAATATACACTAAATTACCTTTTTTTACATGAATACCGCACAAGAGACCCAACTGCTCCCAACCGTCTGGAGCCAGTGAGACTATGGCATTCCCAATTGGGGAATGTTGTGAAGCTGAAGGTATTGGGGAGGGGAAGGAGAAAAGGAAGAGGGAGGTGAGGAAATACCTGGCTATTCAGATCTGGTCACCATACACGGCTAAAAGCCATTTCCAGCAACGTTTCAATTCTGAATGGTGGTGTTTCACCAGGGCGATACTGAAAGTATCTTCCACTCTGGAACGTCCGCAAATATACTATATATTATTTTTAAATTAATTAATTGTGGAACAGCGCAAATTAATTAAATAAAATTTACTTGCGCACGCCAGGATTTGAACTCGTGACCTTCGGATTCGTAGTCGAGAGCCTTACCCCTCGACAATGGAGGCATTTTATCTTATGTTTGTAAATACTCCTCCCATAACCACGAGCTACTGGAGCTCAACTTATGGAGAGTAGAATAATAACAAGTAAAAAAAAATCATGTATATCATGTATTATGTTATAATTTTGAATTTTTTTTGTGATAAATAAATAAATAAAAATAAATAAATATTACGTTAGTGCATTTCACCGCTAATTGGGGGTATAATTAACGTTATGCAAGAAAATATTGTTGGAGTCTGGGGAGACGATTTTCAAATCATTAAAACTAAATCCAACTACGTAGTATAAATATCTAGACCAACTGATATCACAGTCTTTGTGACTGAAAAATGGACGAATACAATCATTCTTATTACAAAAGTTTTGAACGCTGAATTAAATGTGCGTAGATTGAAAATAACTTTAAAAAAACTCATTTCATGAATTAATGATTAATTGTATTTGTGCTTAATTCATAGAACTCCATTTATTTATTTTTTTATTTTGATGTTAATCAAATGTAATAATGTTATTATTATGTTCTGCGGGTATTTTTAGTTTTTATTATTGTGACAGCTGTTTCGGCGCTTAAGGCTATTTTCAAACTGTGGTTAATCCACACTGTGACGACTTATTTATATGTTTTTATTTACTCCCATTCCTTTTAAATTTGGACGGGTAATGATTTATTATCGGTAAAACCGAACAATTAAAATTCTGAATTCTGTGAGGTTTTCACAATAATGTGTTTGCTCGTATTCAACTGGCAATCTTTTCTTAATTGATTCATTTAAATGTGTTGAATTGTTTTGAAATCACTTGTGTGGAAATTTCTATATCAGAAGAAGCACACGGTAAAAGAAAAGTGTAATTATAATTAGTGTGAACGAGGCTCATCGGAAATCATTTTAAAAGTTAAAAAATCTTTTGATTTAAAACTCGAGGATCTGAATCTGGACTGGTAATTTATAAACCAAGAAAACGTTGGCATCATTATTTAAATTTGCAAAGTGCAGTCATGTATCAAAATGAATAACAATTCTGCACATTCATGTCGCACGTCCTACGATCAAAATCAACACATGCATCGCGTAAACTTTAAATACATTAATTTGTGTTGAATATTATAAGTGGCTCAGTTTGCACTTGTCAGCTTGTTCGCCGGTCGTAAAACTTTGGAAAATTTTAAATATTTAAAAAATACAAATCTTGTATACCTGTTTGATTACGAAAAAGTAGGCGGGCCTTCTGCGTAGTTTTAACTGGAAGTAGGTGTATCTTTGACTCGGTACCTTTTGTTTCTAGCCCCGAAAGAAACAATGAAAATCCAGTGCTGTCTCTCCTGAACTGCCTGCATTGTATATTTCCATTCCATTTAATCGAGACGAAATAATTTTAGTATTTGAAATTTTAAGGCCAAGCATAACGGCAATTTTAATGCATATCGGTGGCGGTGCAAACTTTCACAAAGTTAAACTATATTATATGAATATAATTTACATCGGAAAAGTTGCATAATATCAAACAAATGGTACAATATTTAGGTATGTTTAAGAACAAGAATGTTCGTCTGTTTTCTTTAACGTTATAATTATAAAAAAATATATAAAAAATAAATAAATAAAAAAATAATGATCAATAAGATGAATCAAGGAAAAGATGAGGTGTAACATTTTTGTTACGCTTCGTTGTTCTCTTCATTCCGTGGCATTCATGTAGAATTCTTATTTTAGGCTAATAAATAAATAAAAATCGCACCCATAAATTATGTCCCGTCCTTCAGGTTTATAAAAAATGGTTTGATTTTGCGCGGTGAAATCTTCAAAAAATCGTCATGGTTTCAAAACAACGACAAACAAACAAACGAATGTCCAGAATTTTTGCCTGTGCCGAAATATATATATATATATATTTTTTTTTAATTAGATGCAAGTGGCCTACTACAGACACAGGGGGTCGTAATTATTATTGTCGCAAATAATTGAGAACCAAAAACTGAGGTGTTCAAATATCAAACACTTTAATAACGTAATGAATGAATAGAATCAATATGACTCAATAAATCATTATCGGCACCTTTTTATTATCAGTGGTTTGCGTTCAACTGATTATTTAACAAGGAATCATCTTTCACCTTATCAGATTCATAGACAGACCTACATACCTATGTATAATTTACATTTACAAGGGTTCATCATGATTTGAGAAATATCCAAAAATAAACCATGTTTTAAAACCCGGTTTCACCTGATATTAGTTGGTGTCCTATAATTACATTTGACCGATAAATAGATATTCGACAGCTCATGATGTAAATGATTTTATAAAGAAAAAGCTGTGTAACTATAACAATGACTGCACTTGAGAGTTTTTAGTGCTTTAGAAAAGCACTAAAAACTAAACACAAATAATTTACTTATATTTAAGATTTTGCATAAAAATGTGAACAGATTGACAATATCAGAAGATAAAGAGGAAAGTGCGGAACATTAATATACATGAACTCTTTATTTATTATATTTAAGGTCCAGAGTCGAGTCAGAGGTGGTAAAAAAAAAGAGTAATTCAAGTTCTGAGTTACGTTCTGGGCAAGGTAGTCTTTGTTCTTGCGGCGCAAGTCGCATAAACTCACATCAGTCCGACTGATTGAATTCTTGAATAATTAACTCATTGAATTATGCGTCCAAGTAATATGAAAAATGGATCAATACAATATTCGGGACAATATTTAAAATATTATTTATAATATTGTACTGACGAAGGAAGGGTACTTCCGAAACCGACAGATCAATATATTAATTTGAAGTGATTTAAAACAAATTTATGTTTTTATATTATAATTATGCAAGCCACAAAGTAAATGCTTTTACAAATATATGTAAACATGTTCCTAAAGGAATACATACAGTGAAGAGACATAAACAAAATACTTGATTTGAACCAATTGCATAAAATATTTACGTGTGGTTTGCTGAAAATGCTTTCTAGGCTTTTCAGGTCGTCTAATCCGATAGGAATGAGTTTTGACGATTAAAAAATAATACAATGTCACATGGTCTTTTCATGTGTATATAATGCTTTAAAAAATAATTAAATATGTGAATTCTGTAAACAGTGTTAATAGTGAAGAAATAGTCCACAAAATGCGTGCATGTTGAGCTTTTTGGTTCCCAAAGAAATGCGCTTCTACGACCGTGGGGACTAGACATCAACGCACGAGGACACGCAAGCTCTAAACCTTAACCAAACCGGAGTCGGAGTAGAATCTAAGTAGATACTCTACTATATATCTAACCGTTGAGTATTATGTACCGAAGCGTTGGAAATCGGCCGTTCCCTCGCCCATCGGAATTGTTCCATCAATATTTGACTTTCTCACGAGCGGGCGACACTTTCTGTGTCACTTCATTATAACATCTGATAATTAGAGAAACATTAAACGTATTATCAATAGTCACATATCCGAGCGGGTGGGAGAATCCTCCGTGTGTAAACTGCTGGTGTGTGAGGTGAAAGGTGCGTTCGTGTCGGTTCCCGGAAACCATCAACATCTCTAATGACAGCGAGATCTCAAACAATGGAACGGCAACTAAATAAAGCAATGTGCGCGTTTGCTATGGTTACAGCCTATCCGTTTGCCTAAATTACCTGCAAATAGTGCAACGTACATTACAAATCTGCCGGTTGTTCAAGCCACCAACCAATTCCGAACAAAATAGAGCCAAATGATGGAAAACTAAGCCAATTACATGGAATTATAATTCAAAATAGACCACAAAAAACATGTTAGGATCTAACGGGGGAGGGGGAATTATATCGAAGGAGAGGAAGGGGAAGGGGATAGATATAAATAAAGAGAAGTATAAACTTCCAGAAAATATGGTTTGCATAAAATATTGCTTTCGCACATTAGATTTTAGGGTGAAGTGCCGAGATTAAGACGTCAGACAGTTGTGTTCAAATTTCGGGCATGTTTGGTGCCCGAATTGTTTAGGAAAAATAAAAATATTAACAAAAAAAAATCTTTTTCAGTTTTATTTCGCGTTCCAAGGGGAGAAAAGGTGTAGTATAACCTGAAATGCCCATTGCAAACTAATATTTTTAAATAATTTAAGGAAGTCATACTATTGATCGTTGGACGTTGACCCAATAATGTCGAATCACGTCACGAACGCGAGATCCTGATCTAAAGTAAAAACATTTCACAATTTCAAGATATAATAAAGATGGTTAGCAGGCCGACTCACGTATCAATAAAGCCGAATAATAATAAAAATTGTATTATTTACTTAACAAACACGGCGATTGATGTACACACATCGAGCAATTCACATTCCCGCCGGATGTGACGAATTCAAAATGGCGATCGCGTTTCCGCACCAAAGGCTGTGTAAGAAAATACCGCCAAAAATTATGTAAATATGTATCGAATTATATCAACAGTGGATTCAATATCTCTCGGTCAAACAAGACCCAACACAGAGAAAGAGTAACTTGTATAAATTAACATTATTATCATCGCCTGCATGTGTATGGAAATATTAATACGTGCGTTACGAGGAAATTAGTGTGAAAAGAAATATTGCGCTTCGTCGCGATTTTTTCGTGGGCGATGATTCTAATTAAACACTGGCACGATTGGTTACGGTTTTTTCGAGGACCTATTTGTATTTGCCGAGAGACAAAGGTAATATTTTCAGACTGATTCATCGGAGGATGTGGTGATATACCTATGCCGCAGAAATTTTTTATAAATTCCATTGCTCAATCGATTTTTTTATTATTTTAATTCCGACAAATCTGACGCTATTGCAAACCACGGCTATGCAAATATCGTGTACAGTATATACGCATGTATTATTTAGCAGTGGTGTAGAGTGCTCTTTAACCAGGTGCTGATTTGTATCAGGAAAAAACCAAACGTCTTAGATTTTAAATAAATGGTTCGTCTAAGAGTCATCTCAGTTGTTTCCGGTTGAAAATGACAAAGAAATCTCTTTGAATAAAACGAAAATGAAATACTTAAATAAAAGTTTTTATGAAAAAAATCGTTTGTTATCATTTGTCTTGAGGTAGGCACAGCTTTTCAGCCATTATATACTGCACGACAATGTTATTAAGTTATTAAAAGATACTTAATAAGACATCGTAATCTATTTACGACATATTTTTATCCACCTATAGTTGAGTTACATATTCATATTTTCTAGACTGATAAGAACCTAAATGTACAAATCACGCCTTTGTTTTATCAATTATTATTGATATCAAATCAACTTCATTGTGATAAACCAAAGTTTAATACAAAATATTAGAGTAATAACCAATAATGAAGTTAGTACCTACTACCTACCCTATAATGGTCCAAGCACCCGGATTGGCATTAAGCCGCCACAACACACATCCGACTTGCCCATCGTTTTATAGAAAACATGTGGGAAGGGACCGAGCCTTCCGACGCAGTGGCTACAGTTAGTACTGGGAAACCAATCGTGTGGAGGCACTATTGGATGGGTATTGTGTCCAATTTGGGATTGGCCCAAAAGACCAAAGGGATTATACGTGTCCATCCGTTGCCTCGGAGTCCGCCTCAGTCGCAACATAGTTGCACAAATCGGCGAAACGTTTAATTGCGTGGCTGCGGTGGCCGGCCGCGGGTTTTATTGTTGCATCGCAATTACAATTGTGAGGAGAATGTCTATTGCATTATTTATCGCCGCAGAGTTAGGTGTCGGCGGGAGAGGAGATACGTCAAGCCGTAACAACGCTGGGAGCGGGTGACCATGCAGTCATGCAACCGATATGACATCCTCGATGGAAGTTGGAAAGACAGCAATGACCTGTTCAATTTTCTTATCACGTAGGTCTGTTTTTCCAGGATGAATATGTTCTACAGAATAATACGTAATAAGAAAATGGGAGATAATTTCCATAAAAGGATCCGTTTTAGTGTGTTAGGTACGAAATTCGATCTGAATTATATCTCGATTCGTTTCTATTCTAATTCAATTCTAAGTACGGATACATGTTACCACAACGCAAAGCTGAATAAAAACAGACCGTGTAAAAACAAATAAACATATACATGTATGTACACATCTGGGACCTGGGGGTTAATGCTAGAAGTGCGTATATCGGTTTTTGGTAATTTGATTTAGGTAACAGAAATTACTCTAAAACGCCCCTTATTTGATTGCCATGATACCTTTGTCAGGTAATCTAGATTAATGAAATTGTGGCATAGAAGTAAAATTTTGATTTAGCGTGTTTTACACTGAGAAATCGATAAACAGTCTTCATTCCTGAAGGATTTAGAAATTTAACTTAGGCACCCCCTTTTTTTTAAATTATTATTAATATAACAATAAAACTAATACGAAATACTTTGTATACCGTGTAACCTGATGATGGAAGCTTCGCTTCCGAAACACGTTAATATTTAAATATTAAACAGTGGTGCATACAAAGTATTTCGTATTAATTTAATTAATAATGAAACCACAAAGAAATTATACATTTATTGAAGAAATAATTAATATAACGTTTACATACTCCTTACGGTCATATTGCATTTCAGATTTTCTACTACTCTTCGATTAGAAGCATTTGCTTGTGGATGGAAGAGGAGTGTACATTAGTACGGTTATTTTGTAGCCCTGTGAAAAAGCACTAAATAAATTATTAGATAATTTTACGATTCGTATATTCAAACTTAACTTTCTCTAAACTTTTCACCCCGTTTGTAAAACTTCTAAGGATTCAATTGAGTGAAGCGCCCTTATGGTGTGATCATATTATTATAACCAATCAAAACAACAGTTGGTTTCTAGTTGGTGAATATTCAAAAAAAGGATTAGTAGTAATTGGTCTTACATTCCGATTTTAATACTCCCAGTCTCATACCAACATTAAAGTCAAATCTAGAAAAGAAATCGAAAGTAAATACAATTTACCAACCACAATATCGCAATAGGAATGTTATAAGCATTACCAAATTCAGTACTTAATATCCGGAATCATTTGAAAAGTTTAGATTAGGTTCAGTTTGATTAGCTTAGGTTAGGTGTGATAGGGATTGATTAGAATAGCTAATGTACTACATATCATGGTAACATAACCTAACCTACACATTTCAAAATGATAAATTGTTTAAAAAGTTACGTTAAGTTTTTTAAATGATTCCAGATAATAACCAAGTACTTAAATTCAGATTAAAAGTACACAAGGATCGCGCAAGCTAAAGATGATGGAAGGTGATCACCGCAGGTTGGTTACTTGGTGTCTTGGTTGGTAGATGAGGTCGACCAACAAAGCGTCAGGGAGTGGAAGTGCCAATATTCACATTAAATCCGCCATTAATTCCATATTTCACATTCGCAAATAACAATAATAATAATAACAGCGCGAAGTGATGGTGTTTGTCGGTTTCACCCGATCGCCATTAACGGAACGTGCGGTTTGATTTTTTCCCTTCAAAACCGCGAGATCTCTCGGCGCGCGGACGTACCTTCGCGTTGCGAAATGTGAAAATGTTGAGGTGCGACGTTATAAAATGTGTACGAATAAATATTGATTAAATAAACATACAAAAATATATTTTCATTTTAAAAAAAAGGTAAAGTAAATATTACAAACCTATTTGCATACAATCATCAATTCAATGTGTTAATCCGTGCTTCAATATAAATTTATGTTCACGCAAAATCACTACCCCACATCAACATGGATTTGTATCCGGTAGATACATTCTAACAAATTTAATTACATATGAAAAATATATATCAAACAATCTTAATTCGCTATTGCAAACAGATGCAGTTTATACTGACTTCGGCAAAGCATTCGACAAAGTTTTGCATATTAGTAAACTAGGAGTATCTATATGGGATCAAAGGAAATATATTTAAATGACGTTATTTATTTATACTGGTTTCTTACAGATGTTCACACTTACGTGAGAACATTCTAGTTATAAAAACTCAGTGAATAATAATAATAATTGGATGATTTGTATAGCGCCGTTTTGGTGACAAATCACCTCAAGTGCGCGTTAATACACACAAATTACATAAAATTAGACAAGGGATAAAACCCAACAATATTAAAAAAAAATTAACATCAAGAAAACTATCCGTAAAAATAACTAACTAACCATCAAGCAGGTTTCTCGGCAGGGGTAAGCAGAGAGAACAGACCGCCAAACAACTCGATCTTGGCATACACGTCTTGATTCATTCACGTTCATACAACGTCTCATACATTCTCTTCCGTTATTCCGACTTCTGACATGGCCCGACACAAGCATTTGATTCGATTATCCTTACACTCCTTTCTTCATTCATTCACTCTACATGCCCGACCCATCTAAGCGTCCCTTTCTTAATCTTGCTCATTACGCTTACTTGCATTTTTACGAATCTTAACATTTTTCACAGTATTATACATGGCTTTACCACACATTCGTCTCAGAGATCTCATTTCTACAGCATTCAGTCTACTTTCATCCTTCATCTGGCAGTTCCATTCCTCACTGCCATACATACGTCAGGGTTGGTATCAGCACTCCATTGTGGACTGCTAGCTTCGCTATATCTCTCGTGAATTTGAACTATACAAGTCATCCAACTATTATTATTATTATCAAGTGGGGTGCCTCAAGGTTCCCATTTAGGTTCGGTTATTTTTTTTAACTATATTGTTTCTTTATTTGAAAAAGTCCATTTCTCACCGTTCACTGATGACTTGAAAACTTACAAAACTATATTAAATATATATTATGTATTTATGTTCTTTATAAGAATGTAAAAGCCCAATGCCTTAAAAAATAAATAAAATTAATTATAGTTAAGTATAATCTGTATAATTCAAAAAATCATCTGATTCAATCAAAATATTGGACTATAAAGCGGAAATCTGATTGCATGAAGCAGCAAAAACTCTCGAGCTTTGTTGTCATGAAATTTCGATAACTTTTAACAGTCTGAATTTTTTAGGTCAACGTGATTATTTTTAGCTGGCGATTCCTTTCCATCAATAGCCATGGATTTTTGAAATTTTAATTTTCTGATTTTATAAAAATCAAGACGGTATATCGTGTGTCATATTTTTCAATTGTTCAATAAGAAAAAAGAAAACCTACCCATTGAAACTTGGGAGAAGCTACTATTTGATTTTATAAAAGTCAGAACTAATCAAATGCAGCAAAGCCAAAAGAAAATTAAACATTTTCATAACAGTTTTTTAAAAATTCCAAACCACGCTGAGTTCCGTTAATATCGCGATCTGCATACGTCAGTCACAAGAACATAATATAATGTCCGCAGTATAAAATATAAAATATATTCATATCATAATAATATATTATCACGAGCGGAGACAGCATTAAGGAATGCAGGTTGATCTATATGGCCTCAAAGATCAATAATGTTGATTCGGTGAGACCAATGACTTCGACTTAATAATATTAATGAGGTCCCTGCTCGCGGGTGACACAATAATAAGCCATTACTGGAAAACCATTAGGTGATGATATATCCACATATATTTACATTATTAATAAATATAATGCATGGCTGGATATAAATGTTCTACTTAAGTGCATCTGTTTATTTATAAGTTGATATTAAACTTATACCAACATTACTCGTGCTTGTGCATATCGATGTGAACGTTGGATTATTTATTTATTGTATAATATACGCCCTATATGGGCTTTTACATATAAAGTTAGTTATAATAAACAGGTGCAAAACACATCATGGTAGGTTCAAAGATAATATATCGAACAAATACAGGAATAACATAGTGTAAGTACCATTCTAAGAAATAAGTTCAGAGGCGAAAAATCAAAACATACCTCACATTCACTGTTACTTATACTCTAGACATATATATTAATAATTATATAGGATGTATGCAACAATCGTTTGTTTGTATTTGTATTCAGAGCAGTTGAAAATATCTACTATATCTGAATATGTATTACCTACTGTGTGAAGTCGAGGTACCAATGAATATTTGAATGACTCAGTTCTGAAATTATTGTTACAGTTAAACAAAATTTTAGATCGAGTAGTTCAAGTTGGAATATTAAATGTAATTAAGCTGACGATATCAGGGCTGTCTATAAAACCATTAACAATTTTGAAAATAAAGGTTAAATCAGAGACAATTCTTGATCTATCTGATAGTTTTAATAATTTTAGTTGTTTCATTAAGTGATTGTAATCTATAGTTTCAAGAGGTAAACCGAGTTTATGGTTAACATATCTTAGAATTTTTTGTTGAATTTTTTCAATGGATTCAGAATGAATTTTATAGTGAGGGGACCATATAGAAGAATTATATTCGACTTGACTACGAACTAAGGAAGAGTATAATAATTTTAGTGTTGAAATATTCCTAAAGTCTCTGGCATTTCGAAGAATGAAGCCGAGCATTTTTAAACCTTTGTTAGTAATAGAATTGATGTGAGTAAGAAAATTAAATTTTGAGTCGAAAACAATGCCAAAATCATTAATTTCGTTGACGGACGAGAGAGAAATGTTAATGAGAGGATGATTCATTCTAAAAAAATTGATCGAATGACATTTACTAATGTTTAAAATAAGTTTATTAAGTTCACACCAATCTTGTAATTTAGTTAAATTAACTTGAATGAGAAAACAGTCTTCAATAGTTTTTATTAGTTTGAAGAGTTTTAGGTAGAAGAGCAACACAATGACATTGTTATCTAATACAGTTATAACATTAAATGCGAACCTTGCAAATTATACAAGGATTCAGGGTGCTGCGATCTACAAATCTTATCATGGCCTGTATTTCTACATGAACTTCGATCCCTCGTGTGCTGGATTTTTTAATAGTGGAATAAAGGTCAACTATAATGTAAAGAAATGACTTCTGAATAAGAGATCAATCGACGACTAAGAAATTCTTAGAAAAATGTTATTATATGAAGATCGAATAAAATAGAAAAATGTTTAGAAGAAGCAAAATTGTGTTTTAAATCGGCTGCTAATGAATGTATTAATTATATTCAAAGAATATATTCAGTGTAAGAAAGAGTGCATTATTTTGGAATCTAAAGCCTCTATAATAACCAAATTAATTATTTGTAAAAAACATTAACTTTGTGGCTCGCCATAATTTACAATAAAAAACACATAAATTTGTTGTAGACCACTTTTATTTTATTAAAACTCTACCGGTTTCGGAAGCACCCTTCCTTCATCAGGAGAATATTAAAACTGATTAAGGAAGGGTGCTTCCGAAACCGAAAGTTTAATAAAATAAAAGTAGTCTACAACAAATTTATGTGTTTTTTATTGTACCAAATTAATTATTCGACAGCTATATTATCATTATTTCGAAATAATAAATAATCCCTCACTGCCGTCCCTTTCCCCCCTAAAATGATAAATGAAGTACAAACTTTTAATTATGATTCATTATTAAAAGTGTTATTTTTTACAGAAAATATTGGTTGTGTAGGTTGCGTACCTATATTTTATTTTTATTTATTTTTATTATTTTTTATTAGTTTCTATTTACAGGTTTTACATGTATGCAACTATAGTAATATTTTTTTAGGTATAAAGCATAATTATAAGAACAGTAAGTAAGTAAAGCCTATTATTATTACAAAAGTACAAAGTCACAGTATTCACAGTCCTCCTCACTAGGATAAATAAAAATCAATAAATAAATCGATATAAATCCGCCTTTTGGAATTTAACAGTAATAAAATATCATTAAGTTTATATCGATTCATATTCGGATAGGCCTGATAAATATTTAATTATTCGATAAGAGCATTGTCCAAATACCATAAGATAGAAATATTGATACCGAACCGAGTCAGTTGGACATAACCAGTGATATCTCGTCAATCTAAGAAAATATGACATAAGATAAATGTAACGTATTATTTCAATCGACCGATTCGGGAAGATATCTGTTTTATCGACATGTCTCGATATTGTTAATACGTTATTGATCGTAAGCGTGTATCGTGAACGGCAGATTTAATCGCTGGGCACATCGGAGGTTGGGATTCCGAGAGATCAATCTAGTTCTAGAATTAATATGGGATCGTGCCACGAGTATCATAAATAATACGAAAGACCTACCTTAACAGGCATGAACCAGGAGTGGTACAACAACGAGCAATGGGTGCTCGCAATCATTATTATTTTTAAATGTTTTGCTAATAATACGAAAATGTGTAGGTAATTAAAATCAATTAAATATTGACTGCACTGGACGTCAGAAGCTTGATAATCTATATCTGTAATTTAAAAGTCAGGTATTAACAGAGCAAATAATACATAGAGATGCCCTAACACGCAAGAGGAAGAAATAAAAATAAAGCAGAGCGAGCTAAGCTTGCCGCCAATTTAATTAAAGGTTTTTTATTTGCTTACAGAAGTCAAAATCACGCATAGACGGCAGTGAACCAGGCTAGCGCCAAAATGGGGTGTCACGTGACCTTTGCCTCCAGCCGTCGAAATGGTACGTTAGAGCAAGTCTATTAATTCTGACGTCAGTGCAGTTATCACAAAAAAAATATATTGAGCCCATATTATTTTACACGTAACTGACACTAGTCTAATTTTTTCACAAGGAATAATATTTTTACGTAAAACGTTCGACCGCCTAGTTTAGTGGGTCATAACATATTATGTGTTTAATTTTGTCCAAGCAAGTAGTTGAATGTAAATTATGATAGGTCACTGTCAAAATTACAAGCACTAAAATGACATATTATTGCATGAAACGATTTACACGTCATTCGCAACCTCCGTGTGAAGTGTTTTCTTTCACAAAACCTCAAAATTCCCAAAAGAGGAAGCCAGTATCTATTTTACAGTTCAATGTGCAGGACATAATCGCCTCATTGCGAACAATTTACCATAAAAACAATAGAGGCAAACTTGAAAAAACCAAAAGGAGAAAAAGTTAGTTTGTCTTTTCTCGTAATGATTATATTATATCTTAGACTTGGTGATTAAGGCTAAACGAAATTTAATATGCACTCACAGAAGGCGCTAATAAAAAAAAACGCTTTTAGCACGTAACGCTTTTAAATGTTGAAATGAATTGTTTGTTCGCGGGTGAACACATTTAATAGGAAATCGAATAAATTGTTATTGTAGGTTTAAAGCTCTTTGAAGTCCTTCATGAAACTTGTAAAATCCTGCAATTGGTTTGTATTGCGAAGTCAACCGCAACTGACTGCTTTGTAGGAAGGTACGCACCCGATTTGACCCACTCTGAGCCTTACTCTCTTCGAAAGTCGATACGCATACGGTGCTTTTTGGCGTGCCAACGCGTTCCACGTCCTGTTTTGACTGCGAATCGACCTTATTGTGTCCGAAATTAAAAGGGCTTAAAAACGAGTTTTGCTCGCAGGTACCTTGTCTGAATCGCTGGCCAGACCGTATTACTCCTTATTGTGTAGGGAATTAAAGGTCGATTTTTCCATGCAGACCCCGAACGAAATTTCAAAAGTTACAGTGCTTGTTTAAAGTTTCTTAGGGGACGCTTTAATCGCCGCAATATTAAAAGCCGTGAAATACTAAAAGCATTTTTTTTTCTTCTAAAATATTTGTATCTGTGAGCGCGCATCACCCTTCGTTTGACTTTAAGTGGAAAATCCAGGTATGAGTAAAAAAAAAACTTACTTTACATAGTTTTTTTCCCAGATGTCGTGTTCACATAAAATTGAGCAAGATTCAACGTTTCCTGCATAATTAATTCGGAAAAAAACCGCAAATAATAATTATTTTGTTGATGAACAAATATTTGACAATGACGGTTAACAGTTTTCGGAAATGGCATCAATTTCCTTTGAGGTAATTTCCAATACGATTTGTGTTATTTATCTCGCACGCCTTTATTTTATCGGAAAAATAATCATCTTCTACATCCCGGTTCTTGTGTAAATATTAACAATCATCAAAACACAATTCCATATTTCAAAAAATGATCAAAACGACGAAATAATAACACTCAGTCGGGAATCATGAGCATATTTCTTGGCAGATAATAATAATAATAATTGGATG
Source organism: Halesus radiatus (assembly GCA_022606495.2). Taxonomy (NCBI): domain Eukaryota; kingdom Metazoa; phylum Arthropoda; class Insecta; order Trichoptera; family Limnephilidae; genus Halesus; species Halesus radiatus. Next base: position 311,190 of record JAHDVE020004658.1, on the reverse strand, counting down.
ATTTATATAGCGCAGTTTTTGTGAAAAATCACCTCAAGGGCGCCGATCAAGAAAAATGAATAATTCTAACTTCCATAGCTCACGATGAAAAGGACGAAAAATTACGTTTACCTAGAAATTTCAGAAGGAAAATACCTAAATGTCATGTCGCCAGAACTCACCTTTACCACATGAAGAGGCTGATGAAAAATTATTGAATTTATTTTGACAGAATAAATGCACTCAAAACCCACCTGCATATTTTTCTTCACATTATAACTATTATTATTTTATTTATTATGTCTCCCTTTTTTCCCAATTTAATTTATATTAATAAAAAATAAAAAATATTATTAACTTTTTAATAATAACTTTTTTTTATTTGTTTCATCATTTTTACTCTTTTATTAATTACTTACCTACTTTGATCATTTATTGTTAATTTTTGTTTATGTTCGTAATTTGTTCTATTTTCTAATTATTTGTGATTATTTTTCGTATATTTTTTATCCAGAAAAATGAAGATATTTTTATATTAAAAACAGTGGTTTAAACAAAGTAACTCTTGTTAATTTATTTTATTTTGTTTATTTGGGAGACCAACAGTTTACATTAAAATAAGGTGTAATAATGGAAGTGTGAAATATAATATATAGAGATGCCCTAACACGCAAGGGGAAAGAAACCAAAATAAGAGGGGCGACCTATGCGTAATACCGAGGTGTGAAATATATAAATGTTTTAATTATATTATGTACATAAAATATCATGGTGATTTGTATTAGAATTTTTAGTATTATTTATCTATCATATATCTAAAATACTGGGAATTTTGTTCAGGCAAACTTTTCTTGGAAATTCATTGATGTTGAAATTAAACACTAGATTTTAGGGAAATCCCCTTGCTTAAAAAACGGAAAGCTCCGATATTAAATGTTGATCAAACATCTATGAAATACACAACACATAAATGGACAAAAAAAGATCAAATCGATTCTTCGTTTCGGGTGCATCACCTATCGATGAATATTGTCGGAACATTAATAATACCGGTGACAAACGTACAACTGAGCATGTCATAATACAACTCCCGATACTGTATAATCTGAACATGTATCATTTTATCAAAAGGGTTTAACAATCAGATAAGAAAAATAACCATAAAAAAGTTTAATAAAACATCGAATATGCAGCTATGGAAATAAAAAAAAAATGTGCCTAGGCAATAGCACACAGTTGTTGTAGGTCTCTCTACATACCTACTGTAACTTCTAAACACACAAATATTCAACAATTGAATTTTTGATTCTTTGAATAAATATATGGGTTTTTTTATTAAAATAAAATGACAAACTCAATGCCCTGTTCAATCTACAGGGGTTATTAAGACCCCAGAGATCATTGATCAAATTAAGTTTTTTTTAAAGGGAGACATAAAGACATTTTTTATTATATTTTTTAAAAGTTGGATTATTTTATTTATTGATGCTTCGAATTTTTGACAGTGGCTCATCTTATTTGAAACAGATTTGATCACAAACAACACTTATAGCAATAAAATTAATATGATTCGGTGAACCTTTTTTATAAGTCAATACATTTATAACTAAGGAGGCTTTTGTAGCAAATCTTATCCAGAAATCAGTATTAATCATTTTTATGAAGCAGAAAAACCCAAGAGCAAATTTCACGAGTTCAGTCATTAAATTTTCAGCTCGCAAAGACATTAAATATTTCCATCAAGCGCTATAGAGTTCAAAAATACTAAATTAACTGTAAAAAATATAGACTAGACGCAGTATTCTTTGTATCACATCAATTATAATTTTTAAAAAATAATAATAATTACGAAATAATTTAATAAAGAAAGACAAATATTCCCTGGTTACGAATATTACGAATGTTACCTGCCAATATTTGAAAATCTCCTACTGCCATCACAGTAAGCGGAAGATGTTGCTTGTGTTGTAAATGGAGGACTTGGCCAGCCGATGAATTGAAGTCACGACGCCTGGGTGAGACCCAAACGCGATGCCAACTCAGCCACTGACCGGACGAATTTATTGTTTATTTTTGAAAAACTTGAGGGTAGTAGGTATTGCTAGATATGAATATATTTATAGTTCTACGCATGTTTACATTTCCAACAAAATGTCAACATGCCTCGTTCTTTAGGATGAAATTAGCATGAATCTTTTAATATGACAAACGACATCTTGAAAGTTAGCCAGGGCATATACAAGGCCCCCCGCGGTGGCCCGCTGGGCCTCTCACGGCCCGCGACAGTTTTATGGGGCCCGAGCACATAAAGATCACCTTAATCCGCAAAGGACGATATCTACATAATATCGTACAAGCACTACAAGCAAGATGTGGAAGATTTGTTCTGGTTCACTCAGAACTTGAAAAAAGTTATAGCATAAGGGATAATCACTTCGGTACTAGGCAGATATATTATAACGGTTGTTAATTATTAACTAACTAACTAATTAGCCATCACGCCGTTTCTCCGCAGGGGTAGGCAGAGAGGACGGACAGCCAAACAACTCGATCTTAGCATACACTTCATGCTTGAATCATATTCATAAATTCTCTTCTATTATTTCGACTTCTGCCATGGCCCGACTCAAGTATTTGAGTCACTTGATCGTGCCATGTATTCCTCGGGCGTCCACTGCTTCTTCTTCCATTCACATTCGCGTCATATATTCTCCTTACACTCCTTTCTTCGTTCATTCGCTCTACATTACCAAACTATATAAGCGTCCCTTTCTTAATCTTCCTCGTGACGCTTACATCAGCCTTGCATTCTTTACGAATCTCAATATTTTTCACACGATCATACACGGTTTTACCACACATTCGCCTCAGATATCTGATTTCTACAGCATTCAGTTTACTTTCATACTTCTTCTGCCAATTCAATGCCTCATTGCCATATATCAGGGTTGGTATCATCACTCCATTGTGGACTGCTAGCTTCGCTTCTTTTATTAATTATTATTGTGTTTGAGTCGTAGAACTAATTTTTTTAAACGATTAATAAGATAATGATAAGTTAACCAAATTTAATAATTTTGTTATTTAAGGCCCGTGGATATTTTACGTAGTTTTACATGGTAGTATATCTTATTGTTTTAACATAATAAAAAAAGAGAAAAAAATCAGTGGTAAGGGGGGTATATAAAGATTACAGTAGTTTGAAAAAATATGGTAATAATAATGTTATTGATAAATTCTGCGAGTATTTTAGTTTCTTATTATTCTATTATTATTTTATTACCCTACCTTAACCCGCCTCTCAACGTTGACTAGCACGATGGCGAGGCCTCTTGTGAGGTGTGATATTTAGTAAAAAATAATAATGATATTGAAATCTCAACGAAAACTAACATAAATACAAATGATATGAAAACAAATATGTTTTATTCTCGTTTCCTGAAATTATACAAGATTACTACTATACTAAAAGGTTTACAACCCAGCTTCCCCGAGATTCAGAATTATTTTATATTTTATAAATATGTCTCGACTTAAATAGCATTAACGTCATTTTAAAATAATTAAGATAAACCCGCCATCATTAAAAGCGGGGAAAACAGATTTCAACTGTGAGTACCTCACAGAATAAAGAATTTTAACTATTACAATTGATCTCTATGTAAATCGCTTTTTATCGAAAATATTAATAAATCATTTCAAACACCATAAAAATTTAAATTGAGTAGGGGAAAAAATAAAATCATATAAATAAGTCATATCAATGTAGCTTAACTACAGTTTGAAAATAGCTTTGAACGCCGAAACAGCCGTCACAATAATAAAAACGAAAATACTCGCACAACTTAATAATAACATTATTAAATTTGATCTACATATATATTTTTTTTAAATACAAAAACGAATAAAAAAATGAGACGAACTATAGATACTTTCAGTACCGCTTTGGTGAAAGACCATCATTCGGAATCGAAACGTTGCTTGAAATGACTTTAGCCGTGTTTGGTGGTCAGATCCGAATATCTAGATACTTCCCCGCCTTCCTCCTCCCGACTCCTTCCCTTCACCACTACCTTCAGCCTCACAACATACACAAATTGGGAATGCCATAGTCTCACTGGCTCCAGACGGTTGGAAGCAGTTGGAACTTATCCACGGTACTCATAAAATTAAAAATAAACTAGAAATTCCAGACAAAAAAGCTCTGTGCATTTCATGACGCTAGAACTCACCGGCAGAGAGTTTATAAAGTTTCGGAAAACAGATTTCTGTAAGGATTTGCGATCTTAAAATATCGATAAAGAAAAAGTAGAAAATCTCAAAATGTAAGAAGCAAAACCATCCGAGTTTTTAAAAGCTTTAACATATTTACGTAAGGTTTGAATGATTCAGTCAGATATCGGATAAAGGATGCGAGAACCTGTTACCATTATTGACATTGTTCGAACAAACACTGTGACCAACGGAGACGTTTTATTCCGAAGGGTTTCGATAAATAAAAAAACTCCATTTAAATGATTTTATTTGTGGAGCGTTCACATTAGCTACGTGATCTCTCATATTTTTATATATGTTTGTAATATTTGGTGAAATACATGACAAGTTACAAAATATTTATATTTTGTAACTAGTCAACATCAATATGGTAACTTTTGAAATTCAGTGCGGGGTATGCATGTAAAAATCGCCCTTACACCCCCTTAATTCTCTACACAATAAAGAGTAATACGGTCTGGCCGGAGATTCAGACAAGGTACCTGCGAGCAAAAATTAGCCTTAAGACCCTTTGATTTCGAACACAATAAGGTTGATTCGCAGTCAAAATTGGACCTGGAACGCGTTGGCATGGCAAAAAACACCTTAAGCGTATGGACTTTCGAAGACAGTAAGGCTCAGAGTGAGTCTACCTACCTACAAAGCAGTCAGTCGCAATTGACTTGGCAATACAAACCAATTGCAGGACTTCAATAGGTAAAACCTAGTATTTAAAAATATTGTGAAAATTACTTTAAAAGTCAATCAGCTTAAATCAAACTATTCAAGTAGAATCTGTACTTACGTTCATGATGTCATAAGCTCTGAAATGTGGTGGGATATACTGTAAAGGGAAAGAATTAAAGAAAATTACATTAAAAAAAAAGAAAAATCTAATTGATTTAATGGAAAACGAGGGTAGAAGAATATGGTATTTAATGTAATTGAAATTAAAATAATGTTCTAAGTAAATTATGTACCAACGTAAAAAAAGAAATAACTTTCATTGAAGTTTATAAATCTTATTGTAATAATTATTGATTTAATTATGAAAGAAGATATAATATTATTAATTCTCCATGAAATATGAAACAGATAGACACAGAAAAATAAAAAGGAAACTTTTCCAACTAGGACAAGTTGGCCAAAGATGGCAGGCTATAAAAAAATTTGACAAATTATAATTAAGGAAAAATGTTTGTGATTCTTAAATTGTAATGACCGAATAAATAATTAGGTCACAATACCTCAATTGGGAGATTGTTGGTCCCGTTAAGACTAGAGGATCTGGGTTCATGTCCCAGTTGCGACCGTTAGGTTTTTAATTTTTACTAGCTGATGTGTACCCGGCCTTGCTCGGGTACAATAATTGATTTGACAGCGACAGTAACTATCTCCAAATAAAGAAACATTAATTTGAATATTTTATTTCATTCCAAACGTTTATTTTTTTATCTTAATCATAAAGTTCTTAAGTAGGTACCCGAAAAAACCTTCTTCTTTTGAATATGCAATCTGCGGCTAACCAGAGTGTTATATCTATGGGCTAACCTAAATAAAACACGGCGGGTTCAATGTTTTTCATACTGATTTTAAAACGCTATAGCAAAAGTTTTACATATTGGATTTCATTCAAACTACTTTCTAAACCTTTCCGGCACTAATAAAAACAAACTGTGCTATTTTCAGCGAAATCAGTAGAGTAATTTTCGAGAACATCGAGGACAAACAAACAAGCTTACATTGCTTTTTATATATATATATATGTATAGATTCTCCAATAACGACGCAAATGAGTAGGTATATTCCACAGTAATATTTTTGTGATTGATGGTCAAATACATAGTAAATGCAATCTTCAATATGAATGATATATTACGAAATGTTTGAGGAATCATTTATCGACATATTTTCACTATCGATATTGAAAAGAGACGTTATGTGGACACTTTATAATACAACAACTATCATTTACGGTAGATATTTTCCTTAATATGCTATATGTAGATAATAATGTATTGATGATAAATTAATTTAATTCGACAAATTACAATTAGTACTTTGGACAAGGCTGGATGGTTTTCGATTGAAGTCTCGATTGTTATTCAAATTTATTCATCAAGATTGATTTAAGGAGATGGAAAAAATAATAAAAAAGATCGGATGATTCTCGGAATATCAATTTATCATTAAATCAGTTAAATATCAAACGTGGGAATGATTCACATCATTCTTGTACCTGCATAAAAAAACACGTTTATGCAAATTTGTTTTTTTTTATTTTATTTTTTATATTATCGTACATTGATATTTGTATTCGCAAGACTGAGCCATAATACAACACTGTGACATTTTGATCAGTCTGATTACTATGAAAATCAGACTACGAAATATAATCATGATTGTGAAATGTCACGTCAAAAGAGCTTTACAAAGGTGGAAACAATATTTTAATTACTTTAAAATTCTTAGCTATTTTTTTTAATTATCATCTCCATACAGGAGAACTGGAGGTTCGGGGAAGGGCTTGTTTCATTTTTAGGGATGCAATGTGGAGATATTTAAAAAAAAATTGAGAAGTTAACCTAGGAACCCTATCGAAGTAAAAAAAACCACGGAGGGGAAAAGCCAAATTCGTTAACGTTATTTCTTCAAAAGATGTGTAATAACAATAAACTAATTAGAATTACTCTGTGTGTATTATGTATAACGATGTATGAAAAAGTATCTTTATGATGTACGTTAATTTCGAATTTATTATTAATTATGGAAATATGTAAATTTAATAAATTGATGCTAAAATTTTATCATATTTCTATGGTAAATTTAATCTTTTTATGGAGTTTACTTAGTGAAAATTTAAAGTTGTCTTTCAGTACGACACCACTTATTGTTAATTTTTGTTTATGTTTGTAATTTGCTTATTATTTGTGTATAATTAACATTATTTTTAGTATATTGTTTATCCTGATGAGGGGGCTTAGCTTCTGAAACATGTAGATATTTCCATATTAAGAACAGTGGTTTAAACTAAGTGATTCTTATTAATTTATTAAGACGTTATTATTTACAGTTTACAGTAAGTTGTCAACCATCATTTGCTACCGATCTAAATAGAAAAGCTTTTTAATAAAAAGTTTATTAAAAAAAACCTGTTAACAATTAATCATATCAAAACGTGAAGAATTCAATTTAAAACAATATGGGCACAGAGAATGCACTGCGAATGAATCGAAGGCAAACGGATGATACTGCAAGCGAGCTTTTTTATACAAAGCGAGAAGCTTCGTCGAGTGGGAAACTAGTTGGTTTTTTTGCGTCGATTCCATTAAACAATATTTGTTCGGGGCTAATATTGGAGGAGCCACACACGCTGTGCATTGATAGGGTTAAATCAGGGACTACCCACCGAAACGAAATAATGCACTTTAAAAATTAATGATTTATTATGTGTAAAATAACTCATAATAAACTCATAATCTGCATGCTTAAAGTATGTGCCTACTTTCCCGCTAAAATCAAGTATGAATCCCACAATCATGATTCTAAAACAAACTCATAAATAATGTAAAATCATAGCTCCAACAACTGTAGTGAAACAGAAATGAAAATAAATGAATAAATGATATCTGAATTAAATAAAGCCCTAAGTGCCGAAAATCTAAATTTTAAGTAAATGTGAAGAAATGGTCCTTGTTCGATCGCCAGTACCCAAAATAAACCATTGAGTGCCACAAAAATTATTAACAAACAAGTCGTATGTACCGAGTGTGTTTTTCTATAAAAAGGCACTAAGTGCTGCTAGACACTAGTCGTGTTTAGTAATAAAATGACTTCAAATTACAGTATTAATGGCTAAATGGCCGAGTTGGCTACACACAGTTCTTTTCAGTAATATGTGTAGTTACTACAAGGCATTTGGATGCTCTTTTGTAAAATAAGTCAAGTCACGCCTTCATAAATTCTAAAGAAAATTATCTACGAATATACAAGCTAATTTCGTGGTATGTTCACAAAATAAAAAAATTCTAATCTTTCTTTAAGGCCTTATATTTTGATGTGTAAAAAATAGTAAAAATACGTTTGGTAACAATTACTGTTTTTTCAATCAAAACCCAACATCTCAGTTGAACATTTTTGGTACTTAGTGCTTTATTTAACTCGGTTATTAAAATCAATGAACTAATTATTTATTTATAATCGAAAAACTGTAGCTTTTTGTTACATAATTTTGTTATTACTCCAATCGGTTTTGCTGCAGCAGTACCTTCGCCAGTACGAAAATAATATGTCAGCCTGACGAAGGCACTATTGTATCGAAACCCGTTGGCATGTTTGTAAAAATAAAGTGATTTAAACAAAATAAATGCCTTTGTTTTAAATTTTTCCACCATGCCGAATAGTTTTATTATTTACGATTATAAAATTATCCGCTTCCAATAAGAAGGGTAGTCCCTGAATACGGAACAGCCTGAATCTGAGGGCTGTTGACTCGCAATCGTCAATAACACGAAGGAGTCGTTTTATAAATAGGGCGACGCTGCTCGCTGCGTAATGTAATGCAAGCTTATTATGGATGATTCTTCTCAAGCGCTCGAGCACCAAACCAACATTGGGTCCATTCAACGATTTTGTTCAAGTGTGCATCTGACAATACCTGCTCGTCTTTCATGGGATTTTCATAAATATGGTATTTTAATGTGCCTCAATTCCATTGGAATGATCAGAACATGAACATTAAAATATATATATATGCAAATTAAATTATAACTAAGCAAAAATTTTATTATCGAATGTGAATTTTTGGTTGTTTTACATTTTTTGATATTTTTTCTCTCACAATGCATGGCAGACACCGATCAAATAATATACGAGTATAGAGATTCCGTAACAAGCAAGGGGAAGAAACCAAGATAAAAAAGACGGGGGGTGGGCTAGGTGTGACACCAATTCTAAAACAGCAACTAAGTAAAAAAGGATAGGCTTGTTTACAAAAACCGAATATTTTGTTCGAGTATTTATTTTGACCCTTTTTATAAGTGTTTTGTAATTTGCTTACCGGAGTCAAAATCAGGCGAAATAAACGTGGGCGGAGGGTGAATAAAATGGGCATCACGTCACCTTTGCCTCCAGCCGTCGAAATCGCACATAGAGTAAGTCTATCAATTCTGACGTCAGGGATGGCAGACGATTATCATACCATTTCCATTCAGGCATAGGTTACATAGAGGACGTAACGCGAGACATCTGTCTTGCCAAACACTTGATTGATTCAAATTCATACATAGTCTTATATATACAGTTCTGAAATTCCGATTCTAGATAGGATCTGACTCATTTCCATCACCGCGCCATCCCTTACTGGGGGCGTCTCTGATTTCTTCCATCGACTTGCGCTTCATATATTCTTCTCTTATTCACATACATCAATCACCCTGCACGCCTAAACCATCTAAGCCTTGGCTAGCATTCTTTACGAAACCCTATATTCATAATGTAACTATTAAGTTATGTTCACACAAATACTCATCTCAATCTAAGTTTAAGTTGAATTTCGAAGTCACCTCTGGGCTGTACCTCCAAATACTTGATAAACCTGCTAGATTATGTGCAAAGGACGGCGATTCGTCTGATTGACAATAGGTTGTCAACATCATTTCTAATGCATAGACACAATTTAGGTATGCTGAGTCTGTTCTATGGATATTTCAATGAGCCTGCTTGAAGGAGCTAGCAGTGTTGATCTCATACGTGCCGGTGTACGTGCGTGAAACTCGACGGACACGAGCGGAACACCCGTTCACAGTTGATGTTGGCTTCATGAGAACGGATCGTTTCGCTGACTCGTTTTTGTGCAAATCGGCTCGTATGTGGAACGAGTTACCGGCATCTGTCTTTCATCCTACATTTAATCCCGCGTCTCTCCAAGGCCCGCATTAACAAAACTCTTTCTACAACCCCATCGTTGCCCAACCTGGTAGCGATATAGTTCCCCTGTATGTGCTCCGAACAGTGCGCTTTAATTTTAAAAAAATAATAATAATTTAATACTATCGTGATATTTTCACATATTCTTTGATTCTTTGTTTGACTGTGTTTAAATTATATTAAATAATATCTGCACCTTTCACGAGACGTTTTCGCTCACAGTGGTTTTTGTCTCTGATTTCGTTTCATAATGTTTTTACATTCTCTCGGTTATTTCTACTAACACGACAGCATCTTTTTTTCAAGAAGAGTTGTTAATCCGTACTTGCTCAAGATTGCAAATAATTATTATTCAATTAAACAAGAGAAACGAATGTTCGTGAAAGTGCAAAGTAAACAGTAATAACCATCCATCTTGGCCTTGATACGGTGTTTATTAAGGCTCTGCAAAACAGAATTTCTATGGATATATTACAAATATCCCTTAAAAACTGGACATTTTGTGCACTTAAAAATTTTATTTTTTTATTTTTGAAGATAATCTCTAATCAGTCAACGGACTGAAAATGTAATTATTTAAAGTGTTATAGGTTTGAAAAAAAAACAGTGTTTCTTTAAATGCTACTTAAGACATTCGTTTGAAGATTTTTGATCTATCTTAAATGTCTTGTTTTATTAATATTTTAAGAACTGTCACTTACGCCCATTTATTCTAAACGCTTTTCATATTGGCGCGCTCTTTCTATGTTTCGAATGATCATATCTGCCATTCAACAAAGGTCAGTCGGGATTCAGAGCCGATATATATGGATAATAATTCATTGTCTTAGCTTAAATACATTCCTGAATATAATGGAAACAATCACTCTGTCATTTGTGTTAGCGTCTTGCAATATATTGTAAGGAATAAATACAGTTAGCTTCTTTTTTTTCAATTTAACATGTATGAAAACTTAGACCAAGCCTTATTTAGTTTTGATAATTTAACTGCATCTCTTTATATGGTCTATAAATAATGTGTAATGATAGCCTGTCCAAAAAAAGAAAAGAAATGTAAAAAAAAAAACAAATTCGTAGAATACATGTAATATAAGAATAATATAAGAATAGGTAGTAATATTTGTACAGCGCCCTTGAGGTGATTTTTCTCAAAAACGGCGCTATAAAAATCATCCGATTATTATTACTGATGCTAGACAGACCTCTTGCCTAAATCTAAATTCTCGGAGATTAATGCGGGCCTTAATACACTCGTGTAATGCATATATTAATCGCTAAGTGATTCTCACACCTTAAAAAAACCTGATATTCAAATAACAATTTTAACTCGTTCGCATAATTGCAATTATTTAAAAACGTAATTAAAAACGATAATGAAATAAGAACAAATAAATTGTATTTTATATGCAGCCAAGCACTAGATAGAAACAGGAATAAATCACAATTATACGCGAGCAACATTATACTAATGGCAACACTCAATAGATCAGCAGGGATCCGACAAGCTAAACATGGTTACATTTTATTCGATATCGTTCTAGAAGACACAATCTCAATCCCCGCATAAAGTAATGCCACTTTGATAACAATAGAACCCAATACAGTCACAACTAACATATATATATATAGGTATTTGATTTTCCGATTTTTGGGTTTTATTAAACGTCAATTTTTTTAACGTGCGAGAGATGAAGGAAAAAAATTGATGTGAATATTGAATAATTAATTTAGAGATGAATGGGGTTTTGTAAATTATGTATTTGCAGTGACAGACTATTCAACACAGTGGCGTGCAGTCCATAAAGGCTGAAAAGCTGTACCTTAAGAAAATGCCTCGAGAACTTTTTATATAACTTTTATTACATGGTTACATGTTTTTATATTACAGGTTTTAATATCAGATTTTATATTATTCTTCCAATATAAGCATTTGCTCGTGGATGGCAGATGAGTGTATATAAAAATGAATGTTTGTCTGTCTTTCCTCGATTTTCTCGAAAATTACTAGACTAGCTGAAAATAGCACAGTTTGTTCTTATTAGTGCCGGGAAGGTTTAGAGAGTAGTTTGAATGAAATCCAATATGTAAAATTGTTGCTATAGCGTTTTAAAACGAGTATGAAAGACATTGAATGTTGTAATGAGGTTAGCCCATAGATATACCACTCTGGTTATCCACAGATTACATATTAAAAGGAAGAAGGTTTGTTTGGGTAGAATATTTTCAAAATGGAAAATTCAAGTAGGTACTTACTTAAGAACTTTTTTTATTTAGATATATATTGAAAAAATAAATGTTTTGAATGAAATAAAATTTTCAAATTGTCAAATCAATTATGGCACCCAAATGACAAGCAAGAATTCACAAATTCATAATTTTATTCCAAAAACAACAAAAAAACAAGGCCGGGTACGCATCAGCTAGTTAAGTATAGAAGTAATCATTTTTTTCTCTCATTTGTCAACCTGGTCACAACCATCAACAGAAAATAATAAATAAAATATAAACATTTTTCAAGGCCGCCAAAATATTGAAAGTTATACAGTTACAATCTAAAAGATTACAGCCTTGGTCATAGAACAATCCACGCCTCTGATTCAACAATATTAGTTTTGACAATATTCTTTGCAAATCTCAACATTTTTCACACGGTCATAGATAGTTTTATCGCACACGCCTTCAGAGATCTCATTTCTACAGCATTTACTTATTTATTTGATTATACGCCCACCTGGGATTTTACATGAATTTTAGAACATAATATAAAGAGCAATTAAAAATTATAAGTACATAGAGATTCTAAACAGTAAAGTAATGAACAATATTTTTCAAAGGTTCAAAAGTGACATAAAATAGAAAACCAAAACAACATCCAAGCTACAATATTACATATTGTAGGATTCATCAAAGCGCTCGTATAAATGACGCTTTACGGTATAAATGGAGTCAGCAAATACATCAACAACACCTCCAAACCTACTTTCATCTTTCCTCTGCCAATACCATTCCTCGCTGCCACATATCAGGGTTGGTATCAGCTCCCCATTAAGGATTGTTAGCCTCGCTTTTTTGGACATTTTTTGTTAGCGCCAACCGTATTTAGTTCTCCATTTATAGAACATGAACACCTCAGCACAGGTTCTCCTAGTGAGCTGGTCACGACACATATAACACTCCATTCACAGCAACACCTCTTCAAACCTACCTTACACTCCACTTTATAAAACACCATACAAAGCACCTTTATTATACTTTTAAAAAATTATGTAATAGGGTACTGTGAAATATATAGATATAAATAAAAAATAAAATTAAAAAACAGTTTAAAAGATATAGTGAAAATGAATCCAAAGATTGTGATAGAGAAATCTAAATTGGATGATACTCTCAGTATCGCCCTGGTGAAAGACCACCATTTAGAATCAAAACTTTGCTTGAAATGACTTTATCCGTGTTTCGTAACAAGATCTGAATAGCCACGTACTTCCCCACATTCCTCTCCCCATATCCTGCCCCACCCCGGTAGCTTCAGCCTTACATACCCAAGTCGGGGATGCCACAGTCTGACTGGCCCAAGATGCTTGGGAATAGTTGGAACACTTGCACAGAATTCACATTAAAAAACGAATGTAGGATGTTACGTTTAATACGAATCTGTTGAAAAAAATACCGCAATTAAAACGTATTACTGTAAATTATAATATGCACAAACATAAAATTTTGAATGGACACCATTGTACCAGCATCAGCAGTGTAGTATTATCGGTGACATGGATATCTATTGAGGCAGACATCAACATTACCGACCAAACAGTCCATTCATGGAAAGGTTTCTATGGAAGGCGCCATGACGTCATCTGTATTTTCAAGGTTTTTTTTCTAGGGGTAGCTGGACCCTGCAGAAGCGGGGAACAGTTAAGATATTTAAATTTATTTGAATATCCATTGTTCGGAAAGATTTAAAAAGCCATTATTCCTCGCATGAGTGGACTAGTTACTATCCGGTTTCGCTCAAAGTGTTAAAAGCTCTTATTTTCTAATTATTTTTCCATTACCAAAAATGTAGATTCAATAGGTTAGATGGTTTGAGCATGCAGAGCGAATGAACGAAGAAAGGAGTGCAAGGAGAGACGCCCTAGGGAGACATGGAACGATTAAGTTAATCAAATACTTGAGTCGATCCATGTCAGAAGTCAGAATAACAGAGGAGAATGTGTGGATCAAGCAAGAAGTTTGTACCAAAATCGAGTTGTTTGGCGGTCCGTCCTCCCTGCTTACCCCTGGGGAGAAACGGCGTTATGGTTATTTAGTTAGATTCAACATGGCGTCTTAGTAACATTTGTATCTTAAAATGGAAATCACGTCGCAAGCAGAATATAGTAGCAGTGAAATTGAAATTCTAGAAAGAAAAGGCAATGCCTTTTTTGACGTCGAAGTTCACCTTTCGATAGTTTTAAGCGAGGGCATACATTCATTTTCTGCTTTATAGTGATGTACCAAGATGTGGCATGATCAAGTGAATCAATTCCTTGAGGCATTAGCGGAGCATGTTCCAGAGTAAATTTTTGAAGAGAAGGAGGCAATTAGTTTATATTTCGATACACTTGTGCATATGTGTAGTGTACGTGAATATTTATGGTAATTACCCCTACATTTGACAGGACATCATAAAACATAGCAATACATATCGATCAATACCGGTCATTTATATCTAACTTTTTGTGTCACCCTTTAATTTGTTTTGGTTGTGATTTTTCCGTGAATATTGAAAATTGACTTAGATTTTACACAAACAAGGCTTAAAAGATAATTTGAAATAAAACCAAAAGAAATCATTGTAATTCTAAGAAACCATAATTTTCAAGTGAACATTAATGCGACTTATCGAGAAATTTGAGGCGCTGACCGAAAGTGTAGGTATGATTTATGGTCGAAGTTTCTATTGAGTTCTATGAGGGTTTGAATATTGTGATTGACCAGAGACCTTTTTTTCCCTAAAAGTAGCTGTAAATTGTAGAGATGGGCCGTTTCCGAGAATTATTATCTGTTGACTGAATTGTGAGAGATATGCCGACATTTCATTCCTTGACCATATCCGTTCCAACAAAAAATAATGAAATAATGTGCTTGTTACAATGCGTTTGTCTAAAAGAAGTCACGTACTGACTACAACAGAATAATATTAACAGTGAAGGATTTTTAGACCGAAATTAGATGGACGTTTGTAAATATGCAAATACTGCCTTTAATTGTATTTTTTTTTGGTTTTCATTCATAATTAAGTACCTACCAACCAACCCATGCATATTGAAGATTAATTTAATGTAGGTACCTACCCAATTTTTTACTATTTTTAGTTATGCTCTCTTATTATACAAAGTAGGTACACATGTGTAAGTAGGTACACACACGTAGTGAGAGCGAGATTAAGAAAGGGACGCTTAGATGGTGTGGGCATGTAGGGCGAATGAAGGAAGAGAGGAGTGTAAGTAGAATATATGACGCGAATTTGAATGGAAGAAGAAGCCGGGTACGCCCGAGGAAGACATGGCACGATCGAGTGAATCAAATACTTGAGTCGGGCCATGTCAGAAGTCGGAATAACAGAAGAGAATGTATGAGGCATTGTATGAATGTGAATGAAGCAAGATGTGTATGCCAAGATCGAGTTGTTTGGCGGTCCGTCCTCTCTGCCTACCCCTGCGGGGAAACGGCGTGATGGTTAGTTGGTTAGTTAGTAAGTTAGTTAGTTATTTAGTGGGGTACACATGTAAAAAATTTATAACGATCAGCAAACTTAATAAATTTATTGGGTAAACAAATATTAACTATTAAAGTAAAAAGTAAATTTTTTTATTTTTTATTTAATATAAATCAAATTTAATAATATTATTACATCACATTTATTTACATAACATTTTTTAAAAATGCAGTTCTGAGAATTAAACACAAAAACGAGTAATGATTAAGAAAACGGTTTTATAAATTTTGTTGTAGGTGTGCGATTTTTACTAATTTAACTTTAAAAATGCAAACCCCATAGCGCAGTCGTCGTACTATTCATCCATTTATTTGACATAATTCACCTATCATTTTATGTGAGGGCGTTTCTAGGTCTGGGTGTTGTGATGTTGATTGTTCGATGAACCTGACGAAAATAGAAAAAATTATAATTTATTTTATGATATTTATTTTAATTTACTTTTCTATGTACCTAGTAAACTTACTTTCGAAATTAAAAACAGATTGTGGTGCTTCATTTACTTTTGAATCTGCTCAATACAATTACTGTTGTACGAGGTCAGCTGTATCTTTATACGCGGAATTCATAAACCATCATTATTATGTATGATTCGTGATTCAAGTTTCTAAAAATGGTTGTATAATGAATGCTGGTACGAGGTTTGATTCCTGTAGCGCAATATAGTTTCCTGTAAGTTGAATAATAATAATAAACACATAATATTGTTTATAATGGTACATGTACTTGACACATTCTGCTGGTGTGTTCCCTGCGTATAATTTAAGCCCACGCGGAGAAGAAAATCAACCCTTTCAAACCCACAGGATGTTCGAAAATATAATATTCGTACAATGCTGAGTCAGATACAAAATATCTCGACACTCGTGGGGAAGTGGAAACGTGGTATCATGTTAAAATCAAGGGCTAATAAACGAAATGGTATCGGGGGAAAGGACATCAAACAAATAAAACACATATTTATGTATAAAGAGGATATTATATGTCTGAACCAAAAACAAAACCATCCATAAGGGTGCTCTGCAAGGATCAGTTTTGGGACCTGTACAAACATGCTAAGAACATAATATAATGAGAAATAAAAAAAAAGTTAAATGAAACATAAAATGAATGGAAAGACAAGCCGGAAAATCAGTGCTGACAGACGAAGGCTCACCTCATGGCAGGGAAATTTCTGTCTGTAACATTTTCTCTATAGTTAAATCGTTTAATTTCGAAGTTTGGTTTAAAAACTCAACCAGGATGACTATGTGTTTGGTTGTTCATCATTTTCCCGCGGCGCAGAGCGGGTTGAGCCCAAATAAACAAAAGCAAATGAAGGACGGGACGGGCAACACGGTTCCCGCCACCTCGAATTAAACAAACAATACCTCCTATACAACATTTTTTATACGGCCCGCTCCCTTCCCCATCACATTAAAATTATAATGTCATGACAATGGCGAGCGGAATCCGGGCTGATGTGATTCTCTAATTCAAAATTTCAATAAATCGAGACTGTTCACCTTGTGCCGGAGACAAAAGGGTTGTGGGCGAAGAAAAGTTTCAGTACGGATGGAGCACTCATCTCGTTCAAATTGTGAAATGTTTCATTCTTCTTCCTATGCACTCTTTAGTCGGGGGCTAACTATCAAATCTTTAAACTGTACACTGGAGCTCGGAACGACAGCAATCACACTCACACCTGAAACCCAAGTTTCGAACCCATGACGTCCGGTGCCTTTGTGGATTTCTCTACCAAAACTTTTATATATAAACATCAACTGCATAATTTGAGTAATCTTGTATTTGTCGCCCCCGTGATGTGACCAGCATATTGAAGTGTTCAAATAATTCCAGATATCCCCAAACTGACAAGCGAGCACACGTAACACCTTATATATTAAAAACTGATAATTTTACGCGAGGCCGCCAACACAGGCTTCGAATTCTTCCCAGGTGGAGATTTAAATTACCAATGGTGCTACCATCGGAAGACTTACTAGGATAATTAACTCTCTCACAGGAAACATGAATATTTTTCACATGACCTATTACTAATTTAAGCACGAACTAGCCATTATGTTTTAGTTATGTTATGTGCCTACATGTAGTTGTTTTTGACAAATTTTATCACTCTTGTTAACTAAGTATAACTATGTTTTTATCGTGTTCGCAATGTATTGGTTTATAAATGTTTTTCAAAATAAATATATATATACGTATGAAAAAATACATTCATAACAAATAAAAACAATAATAATTGTAAAGGGTATGGTAATCAATCGGTGAAAATAAATGTTGCAAACTGAATGCGAGACTTACTGAAAACATTCGATAAATCTAAAACAATTACGCCCATGAGAAATTTGAGTTTTTATTTTTATTTTTAAAATGCGAAAAGGGAATCTTTCCGAATAATAGCCCGCAATCACGTCAGCTTGATGGCAGCACCTTCATTTCTAACTTGCTTTTAACGCACAGGTAACGAAAGCCTCTATTGATGACTCTGTTCACTATAAAATGCGAATAATAAATATTTTTTTTAAATTAACTACTTTGTTTAAAACACTATTTTAATATTTACATGTTTCAGAATCAAAGCTCCCCTCATCAGGATAAACAATAAGAGTATATTGCGGGGAGGTTTGCTTCTGAAACATGTAGATATTTATATATTAAAAACAGTGGTTTAAACAGAGCAATTCTTATTAATTTATTAATTACGACGTAGTCAATAATTTATTACGCATCGTTTTAAAAAATATATATATTTTCAATAATCCCATCATTGGTGCTGCTCTATAAGTATTAATAACGGAAGTAATTTATATTTGTTCAACGAAAATAGAACTCAACTACCCAGAGTAGGTGGTGGGACCATAGTCTCGTGCAAAGGGAGAATATCATAAAATTATATTACATAAATGTGGAAAGAAAGGGGCAGAGTTGGTTGTAAGTCCACATAGATCTGTACACACACACTAAACAGAGCTAAAATCATTTCAAGGTATGTGTATATTATGATAGATGATCACAAACCAGGGCGAAATAAAGAATATCTTATACTCAGTGACGGTTTTCTCTACGTGCGTGTTAATAAAATCCACCCGTCCTTATGGGTAATACTACCCGAAAGCGAGATCCAAATGCGTTATGAATTCAGAGACCGTGTGCCTTTTTGTCCTAAAAAATAGTTCACCAAAAGATACCGGTGGCGCAAACCATGGAGAGCGTACAAACCTTGGAAATCTACTAGCTTCCTGGGTGCGCAACGACTATGAGCAAATTTACACTTTAATAGATATTATTTTGTTAATAAAATAAATTAATTACTGAAGTTTTTGGTCTGACATCATATTAAATAAAACAAACTCTTTGTTATAAACCACAAGTATATTTTATTTTTCGCCAATCGGTATCGCTTAGATCAAGCTTCGTTAGGGCAAATATAATAACATTTTTGCCCTGACGAAGCTAGGGCTAAGCGAAACCGGTTGGAGAAAAATAAAATATATTCGTGGTTTATAACAAAGTGTTTGTTTTATTTAATATGATGTCAAACCACAAAGTGATTGCTTCTTATGAAGTTGTTAAAAAATCATAATATTTGGATCCGGATGCTCATTACTGGCAAAGAATGTGGCAAGAGCCATTTTTCGGATTGTTGATATAAAATATTGTTTAACGTAACCACTGTAAATTTCTTCCGAAGGAAACCAATAGTATTTTATTTACTAATGATATAATTTAGGAAACCACCCAGTAAAAGTATTTGCAACTTCATTCATGAAACATTTGAACGCATATTTCTCTGGCTCGAAACGGAGGGACGTGTCACTGCTGAGCGAACACACTAGAAAACAAGCACGCAGTTTAAACGGGAGCCCAAACCGATTATACAATTATTTTTACAGTAAAAAAGGCTGCAACTGCATTAGATTACGGCTATTATACAGTCGGCCGTTTATAAACGTGATTTATATTGTGTTTATATCAACATCGGCTAAACTGGATCAATCCAGCTCGGCGAGATGCGGATAATAAAAGTACCACGAAGAAATTTAATAAACTGGTCTGTTAGGATTTACTGACGATTTACGATCATTTTATTGAAAAATACTACTAAAGTACTAGCATGCTCCCTTCAAAAACTACGGGATTTTTATAACTGGAATGTTAATAATTAAATTGGAAATAATAATAATAATTGGATGATTTGTATAGCGCCGTTTTTGTGAAAAAATCACCTCAAGGGCGTGTTTTATTATATACCTACAAATTTAGATGATTTTTTCCGCAGAGTGTTATTTGTAGAATCCTAACAAAATAAATTAAATGAATGTAAAATTTTAAAAACTCGTTATTGTGAAAAATGCATAATATAGAAAAATAGGCAAAGGTGTTAAAAACATCTTAGATGAAATAAAATCAAACAATAATCGGTAAATTCTTAAAGCTCTGTTCTTGTGAAAAATTAAATTGATGAGTTCGAACTAAATTATACAGATAAGGGACACAATAATTAGGGTTCTCTGATCTAATCGAGGATCCCAATGTCTATCAAAAAGCTATAAATCATTTAAACTAGTAGGAACAAGGTGATTATGATGACAACATGGTATTTAAGTACAATCCTTAAAAGATTTATAAAGGTACGAAATAATGTTATCAATAATAAGACCCTTAGGTAAGAACACATTTTGTGATCGTTTATCAATGTTTTTAGAGCCACATTGGGAGCAATGCTTTGCAAAAATCTCAGAAAGCAACCTAGATACGTACCCACGTATCATGATCATTTTAAAAAATTAAACGAGGCTGACGATGAGAAGATTGATAAATAAACAAATCGACATTCGGACGAGGAAAGTAAACATGAAAGTTAATAGTGTGAAATTGTATGCAAGATGACACAGCTTTACAAATAATTATCCGCGTTGTTACAGACAGTGGACAAAGGCAAAAAAAATCATTTTAAAATTTTAGGTAAAAAAATAAAAATGCAAAAACATTCAATGCGTAGCTAATAAATTTACGTATCGTCAAATTGGACAAATAAAATAAAACGCCTTTAAAATTGTTCGGTGTCCGCGCACGCAACCCTATTCGGCACGATTTTATGCGGAATCAATTATTCGGAGGGAAACAAAAGGAAAGGGAGCTTGGGAATAAAATCACTGCCTGAATATCAGCTGTCACGATTACCCAAGTACCACCATATGTACCTAGTACCTACACCTACTTCATACTCACAAAACACTACAATTCGCTTACAATACTAATGGTTCATCTTCATTTTAGTTCGCTGTGTCATCTGGTGTATTGACGGTCAAGCATTTTTTGTTCGAGTAAATCTGACATGTCTACATGACTTATTTTAATATAATATTCATGTCAGATCTGTCGGATAACCTAACTATCTATTTTCTATGTTATTATTATATTGTCCTGGACGTAATTCTTCATAAGATTTTTTTTAAATGATCCATTCTAAATATTATACATACTCGTATTTAGATAAATGTGAGTGTACATAACGGTACGTAGTCATTATAGTTAATAAATGGAATTTAAATTAATATTTCTATTAAAAATTCTTTTTACGACACCGGTTAGAAGTCACTCAAAATTAAATTCCACTCTTTGGAGACCACATTATAAAATCTATACAGATAAAATTGAGAGAGTACAACACACGCTTTTTTAGATTCATCAACTATAATAATAATAATGATAGTTGGATGATTTGTATAGCGCCGTTTTTGTGAAAAATCACCTCAAGGGCGCTGTACAAATATTTCTTAACTAATTGTGTACAAACAGATACAGAAAAACATACTTACCTGGCAGGTCGCTTCAGATGAACACGATTTTATTAATAATAGTTGGATGATTTGTATAGCGCCGTTTTTGTGAAAAATCACCTCAAGGGCGCTGTACAAATATTTCTTAACTAATTATGTACAAACAGATACGGAAAAACATACTTACCTGGCAGGTCGTTTCAGATGAACACAGTTTTAAAATATTTTTTTTATAGAGATGATAGTTTTACGTTGTTATTTGTTTCTCATTTTCTATTGATGTTACGTTTATTAGATGATTGGTGGCACAAGAAGAGGTGGTATTTATTGAATTATTGGTATTAATTTTTAGAACTCGAAAGTATTCTTAAAATGAATTTTAGGTCTCGAAAATATCTATAAAATTACCTTAAAAAGCGTAAGAAGCCTTTAATAAATATTAACGTGTTTTTTTTACACTTTGGTTATTTACAGTGTTACGGGCTGTGGACGCATTTGAGCACCGATACGTGAATTTTTAATTTTATTTTATTATTTATTTATTTAATGACCTTAGGTAAGTACTAACCGGCTAGCCTAGCTAAGGAATTAACAGGTGAATTTCTTCAATTTATGGATACGATTGTGTGAAAAGATGTGTTTTAAGTTTAGTTCTGAATTCTGTATTATTATTTCTTCAATTTATGGATACGATTGTCTGAAAAGGTGTGTTTTAAGTTTAGTTCTGAATTCTGAATTATTAGAAAAATTTATTTATAGAGATGATAGTTTTACATGGTTATTTGTTGCTTCTTTTCTATTGAAGTTACATTTATTAGATGATTGGTGGCACAAGAAGAGTTGGTATTTATTGATTTGTTGGTATTAATTTTTAAGACTGGAAAGTATTCATAAAATGAATTTTAGGACTCGAAAATATCTATAAAGTTACCTTAAAAAGCGTAAGAAGCTTTTAATAAATATTAACGTTTTTTATATATTTTACACTTTGGTTATTTACAGTGTTGCGGGCTGTGGACGCATTTGCGCACCGATGCGTGAATTTTTATTTTATTATTTTTTAATTTTTTTTATTTAATGACTTTAGGTAAGTACGAACCGGCTAGCCTAGGTAAGCAATTTACAGGTGAATTTCTTCAATTTATGGATACGATTGTCTGAAAAGATGTGTTTTAAGTTTAGTTCTGAATTCTGTCGAGTCTTTGATAATTCTTAAGTCATGCTGCAGTTCATTCCAGGCTTTAGGTCCTGACACTCCGAAAGCAGGATCACCGAACTTAGTATTAGGTGTGCGCTTTGGTTCCTTCAACCTGCCGATAGCTGATGACACTGCTGACTAAGGGTGGACTGCCGTGAGTTGGTATTTTCGGGAATACACAGTTCTGATAAGTAAGCCAGAGCCATTCCGTTAAGTGACTTAAATACCATCCAGCAGAGCTTGAACTGGATTCTTTCAGGACATTATAAATTACGTATACTCTCAAAACTATGATTATCTTTTAAATTTCCTTGAACTAAAAAAAAATTATCCGATAGAAGTTAGTGACTTACTTGTTTGCATAAAATAATACAAGCACAATTTGATACTCTGGACCTGTTAGAAATGATAATTTATTCATTGTTTTTGTGTTTAATTAGTATAACTCCATTTATTTATTTTTTTACATTGAATTTAAAAAAATGATAATGTTCAGAGTACATAGTAGAAATACAACAAGTATAGTACCATTTCATGAAAAACTATTTCGTGCTAACTTTGCCTCTAACTCGTCCATTCAGCGACTTAATAGCCTGAGTAATAAATATTGTCCTACGGTTATTTTTAAATCTGTATTACCGAAATACCAAGTTGAAATTATTGAACTCGTACTATATACAATCTTAGTCTATTATTTTAGTATTACGTGAATATTCCTATTGTATTTAATTATTTCTCATTGTATTTGTAATTACAGTTACTTCAGGTATATTTGTATATTCATATATGTACCTATTTTATAATTGCGCATATTTTTTACAGTTCGTACCTACTTTAGAACATCTAGATTTATTATTTTTTTTAATTTATATTTTAAGCGTATAATAAATAAATAAAATAAAAAAATGAAATGTTTTCATGTTCTTTTTTTAAGAAATAACCCTCGCATCACATTAACACGGACCGAGGGTTGTCCACGACTGAACTAGAATCAAATTTCCATTCCCTTCTATTAATCGTATACATTCGAAAGGTGCCCACCATAGCGGTGGATTGTAGTTACAATGTTACATCACCCAGCACGAGAAAACGACCTAGTTTTTAAGGAAAATTTTATGTTTATTTCTGCGTATTTAATCCGTTCTCAATAGATTTCATTACTAATTTATAGGTGCAGGTACATCGGAACCACTATAAACTCCACGTCGCTCTAAAGAAACCGGATTTTAGTACAAGAACTGGTATGAAATTTTATAGACTATGAAGAAGGGTGATTTATTTTAATGTTAATACACTTGATAAATTAATTGTTTTCGACGAACTACATAAATATCATTTTTAAATACACCGCAATAAGTTAACCCTTCTCTAAAACCGAGACGTCATTATTTAACTGACTGCCAACAAATTCGAATGTACTGTAAAACGGTTTTGTTTTTTTTTTTAATTTTTTATTACATAATTACATTTTGAAACAGTTTGAGAATACAAGAAAATATGAAAAAAAATTAAATATGTAAACAAACAAAAAACACAAAGGCAATTCTCTATGGCTTATGTGAAAGTTTTGATTTTAAACAAAAAATAAGTTAATCATTTTCTTAAAAGTGGTAGCGAAAATAAGAAAGATAAAATATGACATCATGTGACAATAAGAAACAAACAACAACAAAAAAACATTTCATAAGATATGACAGTAAACAGAATTTACTGTTATTATCACATATACGTACATAAGTATAATTAGATTTTAGTGGGTGTTTTAAAATCACACACTAGTACGATGATACTAATGTTTTGAAAGAAGGTTTTATAAAAATGTATACGTATTGGTGTATTAAAAATGTATACGTATTGGTGGTTGAAACATTATTTTATTTTTTTAAGTAGTACTAGGTAGGTACTTGAATAAAAAAACAAATAATTAGTACAAAACACAAAAGGTTAAACTTCAAAACTGTATTTTTCTCCAATAAAATATGGTAAATAAGGAAACTGGATATATATCTTGACAAAGCCGTGAATTTTATTAATTAACACATTTCAAAGAAGTTTACGATGAGGTTTAGAGATACAATTCGCTTCTTGCATTATTCGTATGATTTACGAACGACCGCTTGTTCCGCATCGTCTTCAATTCCGAACGATCGCCGGAGAAAATTTAATTCTTTTCCGGAGAAAATTTTAATTCGTCCAGCTAGCCGCAGAGATACACGTATTTCTGGAGTAATGGGGAGTGACAGCGCCATTCCATGGAGCCGAAAAAATAATCATATTAACGGCTGGGAAATAAGAAGACGAAGGAAATGACTGTCAGTTGCTCCTCAAGTTGATTAATCACATTCAGACGCCGGAATTAGATCTGCGACGAATAAAAGTCGCGAGACGCCAACGCGCGGAGCGGGGAGCGGGGAGCGGGGAGGTCGTTGGTTTATTGCGCACAGACAAAAGATGCCAAGGAAGATGGAAATATACCTCGAAAAGGTAAAAGTAACCAATCGGATTGAGGCAAGTGTAAAACGCTCCGAGACCGTCAATAAAAATTGACAATAACTTCGTACAGGCACGACAAATGAGCTAGACAAGTGCGAACAAGTATGGAGCAATAATAGCACACTAATGGAAATGCATGAATACATTTTTATAGTCACAAATGCTTTCATACACTTTATATTACCCTTTTGACGGCTTAATTTTTTATTTGCTAGTTGAGAATGTGTGTTGTGTGGACTGTCTGAATCTGATCTTTGTTTTGATTAAATTAGAGTTTGTTAAGATAACCCCAGTGTGAGCGATCGATCCATTTATTCATGTGACGAATATCAACACATCGACGTGCTGAAAACGATCTTAAAATTGTTACTTTAAATACGTATTACTTTAAAAACGTTGTGGCACTTAAAAAAAACTTAGATAAAGTAGAAAAAAAAATTAATTCAATGTTTTAAGAACGTAATAATAACTATTATTATTCATAATTTCTTCAAACGATTGGTAACTTTGTGGCGTCATTATTAATTAAATAATAAAATGTACTTTGTTTATACCACTTTTATAAAAAATAAATAAATATCTCTACATGTTTCGTTAGCAATGCTATTATCCTCAGGAATATATACTATATTCCTGGAATATATATAAAAGTGGTGTAAACAAAGTACATTTATAATTATTTAATTTATTATTATTCAATTTAAAAAAACTTTTTTTTTTTTTTAAAGTTCTGTTAGGTAATTATTATTACGCGTGACAGCTGTTCACGGAAGGCGAAAAATAAACCGGTCTTAAATTGAATAACAATTATCATGAAACTTTAAAAACTTACAAATAAAAAAAAAACACAGTTGTACAAATTTAACTTGTACACAATAAATATACAAATAAATGCTACCGGAATATAGAATACACGACAAAAACATTTAAAATTGCATATAATCGACTCTGGACAGTGGCAGTAGGTAACTACTAAGTTCTATTTTTTTGATTGACCGCATGCATCAACAGCAGAAAAAGGATGAAAATAACAATGTTAACAACTAACAAATATGAATTCAAACAGCTATTGAGAAATAAAAATATAGTTAGTGTTTTGAAGCAACACTCGGTCTTAAAGGGTTAATGAGATATAAAGAAAAAAAAATGATGTAGGTAAGATTTTTTTTTACATGGTATTGGAATGTAATATCACGTATCTACGCAAGATTATACACGTCATATCAAAAGCGTGTATGTTGTTCATTAACTGCCACACGCCAAGAATCAAATGTAAATCTCATATTTTCGGATAAAAAAACACAGCCGCAGACAGATGTAGACGGCACATAAACACGTGTGGTGCAGATGACTTGACAACCGAGAAAGACATCATTAAAATTATGACATTGAATTTAAGTATCCATTTCCTAAACATTTTATCGGAAGTTAAAATAAAACGAAAACGTGACATCTTGTATCATATTTTTTAGACAGATAAGCACCTAATCCAAAATTAAACACAGGTACCATATACAAAATTAGAACTCAATCTGCCACCACTGGTCGTAGGTTCGGATTTAGTTCGGATTTAGTTCGGACTGCCCCTTCAACTCTGTCCGGATCTTCAACCTTCGCTTTTAGCGCAAAGTGTTTCTGGAGTAATAAACAAATAGACAAAAAATACGCAGTTTTTTGGAATTTTATTAAATTGGACTGTTAATTGTCCGTGTCGAAGGACCAAAAACGGGGAAATTGTTCTAGATTATAAAACGAAGAATTAAAAACTATGAGGAGCGACAAGTACAAATTTACTCAACCAATAAATTCTAAGAAAGATTGACGAAGGACGTAACAGAAATATAACTTTCTTAACTGTAAGGTATTGGTTGTATATGTTATTTTATTAATTGTTAAGCGCCCTTGAGGTGATTTTCTCACGAAAACGGCGCTATAGAAGTAATCCAATTATTATTATTATAACTCATTGATGTCGAAAACCAGGTGCAAAAATTGCAGTTGACGCTTTTTTTCCCTAACCGTATCTAATTTTATATCTATATGATAAAAAGGCGTCAAGCACTGGAATAAATACTTTTTTTAAATTTAATGTAAATCAAATTTAATATTGTTATTATTAAGTACCTCGTGGCCTAACCACAGTTTGAAAATGGCGTTGAACGCCGAAACAGATATAACAATAATAAATAAAATAATTTAAAAAAACTGAAATACTTGCAGAACTTAATAAGATTAAATTTGAAAAAATAAATAAAATGGAGTTCTGCGAATTAAACATAAAAAACAATTAAGGAATAGATAATAATAATAATAGATAGCGCTGTTCGTGTGAAAAATCAAATGTAATTCTGAACAATTATTGAAATATGTAATCTGATGTTTCACCAAATACAATACGAATATAATAGGTATAAGAAGACAATTATTTTATAATTAACCAACGAGATCCCGAGACCAGCGCAGCCCTGCCTAAAAAACGGTCTCCGGCACGTCTCTAAATTAATTTTATCACATTTATATTTAAAAACGTCGTTCATTTGATTTGAATTTGCCCAGACTCCCGCAGATGTGGCATCTTTTTCTTATTATTTTATTCCCATCAACCAGAATCTGATGGCAGGAGGATGATTTGAATTTATGTTTCAATTACGTTATGAACTCGAGATAAATTAATCTTCAGCGAATTGATCGAGCAGAACTACGAGGATGACATTATATTAATTGAAGAGTTGTGTATTCCTGCGTCATTTTTTTGCTGGCTTAATCGGGAAGGAGTAATTGAAATTCATTGCAAATTTTATTTCATTGGGCAAGCATTTACAAAATAAATAGAGGATAAATTTACATTGCTAGGTATATAATAATAGAAAGGGGTTATAAAGGTCAATTTTGATGAGCTATAACCTGAAAACAAGAAATTATATTTTATATTAAGATGTTTTGAATGTCTGACCATAAAAAATATGTCCAAGTGATATTTTGGGTTCCTTAATCGTTTCAGCTTCTTAGCTTCAATTCGTGAAGTGCCACTAATTTTTGAAAACTATTTTACTATTGGTTAGTTATTATATTATAATCAAAAAAGATATGACAAGAAATTGTAATAAATGATGAGTTTATCAATAACTCCGGAAGGTGTAATGCGCAAGTAACATTGGAAATTATGTGATTTTATGATAACTACACAAATTTTACTTTTAAATTAATAAATAAAAATAATTACAAACGTTGTCAATCTTAGTAATATGGTGTATTTTAATGTTCTTGCATTTGCTAAAAAAGCATATTAAAGACAAGAATAGAGAATAGTGAATAAATCCAGAATATGTATTAAATGTAAATGCATGTGCTCAGACATTATTTTCAGACGGATGGATTGACTTGGGAATACACGGTTTGGGACAAAACACTGATGTAAAATAATAAGTAGTGTTATAAAAACTTAATCAACAGGAAACCAGAGACTAACTAATTAACCATCACGCCGTTTCACCGCAGGGGTAGGCAGAGCGGACGATCTTGGTATACACTTCTTGCTTCATTCACAATCATACAACGTCTCAAACATTCTCTTCTGTTATTCTGACTTCTGACATGGCCCGACTCAAGTATTTGATTCACTTGATTGTTCCGTGTTTTCCTCGGACGTCGCCGGCTTCTTCCATCCACATTCGCGTCATATATTCTCCTAACACTCATTTCTTCGTTGGTTCGCTCTACATGCCCTAACCATCTTAGCGTCCCTTTCTTAATCTTGCTCACATCAGCATTGCATTCTTTACGGATCTTAACATTTTCACACGATCATACATGGTCTTACCACACATTCACCTCAGAGATCTCATTTCTACAGCATTCAGTCTACTTTCATCCTTCCTCTATTCCCCAGTTCCATGCCTCACTGCCATACACCAGGGTTGGGATCAGCACCGTGGTATCAGCCAACGTGGAATTGATTTGTATTATAAAACGTTACTCTTAAGGCGATGCAATGGGAAGTAATGCAAAATCGTGTGTTTCCGGTTTGAGAATTTGTTGGCTAAGAAAAATCATAGATGATTTAGTTCAATACTACAAGTAGATCACACCTTGGCCTTTCATTTAACCGGACATTTTTTTGGTATGTCTTTTTATAAGCTTAGAAAAAAATGAAGTATCAGACGTTAAAAAATGTTTAAAGCGCAAAATCTCCTACTTACGAACTCCTTTTCCCATATTTTCCTATTGTTCATTGTGGTAAATTAAGTTTTTTAGAATATGACCGTTTTAATAATTATGTATGAGCTTTACAGAATAGAATAAAACACGCATTTTGGTGATGTTTTTTTGCGTTAATCGAAACATGCGGCCGATGTACAGCGGGATTTTCAACCTTGTCGCCACCTGCATAAGGAGCGCGTGATTTTGTTAAAATTTTAGCCGGTGGATCGCCTTAAGGCGTAGTAGAATATCTACGAAATTAAGAAATATATTAGTTTTACTTAGGTACACACAAAATAAAGCTGTCGGTAAAAATTGTATGGTTTAAAAAAAAAAGTAGTAATAAAATCGAGCGTGAAATAATCTTGAAGAAAGCCGACATAGGAAAAAAGTGAAGAAAGATACGAAGTCTAAATTGCCATCTCAATAAAGCTATAAATGTTATTTATACCCGGGACTTGGGACTAATATCCTCCCCCACTGTGTCCGACCTTGAAATGAAATATAAAAACGGTCTTACCGAGGATAAAAGCATGGAAATGCATCAGAATCTGTTAAATATTATGACTGCATTATGAGACACTAAAAATAAATAAAAATAGAATGTGTGTCAACGGGTTGTTAGTTTGTATATTAATTACTTATTAGAGAAGTAAATAACGAAATATGTAAGTAAATTTGGCGTTAGGATTGAGCAAAATCTAGAAACTTGGATATCCTATTTTGAAAATAATTACTTATTTAAAGATTTTAAATATTGTGTTCCAAATTTGTATTAGAAATAGGGAAATATTATTTTATTTATTGCATTCGTTTATGTTTTAAATTTATTTTTAAAATAATTACTTATTTAAAGATTTTAAATATTGTGTTCCAAATTTGTATTAGAAATAAGGAAATATTATTTTATTTATTGCATTCGTTTATGTTTTAAATTTATTTATATTTCTTAATATATTTTTCTAGAAATATTTTGGAGTAAGATTCTTGAGAAATATTTATGCTTTAATTTTGTTACATATGTTTTTATTTTATATATATATTTTTTTTTTGTTTTAATGTTTTTATTTTACATATTTTGTAACCTTGTCTCTAAATAACAAACTCCCGTTAGACAAACTACAAAAAAAAATAGTTTATCGGGATTCTTTTTGTATTGTATTTTTTCTTTTGTAAAATTAAATAAAAAATAAAATTTAAAAAATCAAAAAAGTCAAAAATCGTCGTTAAGGGTATTTAAAAAAAATACTAATAACAAAAATATCGAAGGGAGAATTTTGCGATGAATTCGAAATCGCATTCGATTATGCATGACTATCGATTAGTTTTGCAGCGACGTATTTAAAAAAAAATGATCGCTTATGTTCAATTTACCGAATTTATTTATTTTACACCACAATAAATTCCATCGAGAATGCTATCATATTTCTTCTTTGTGCTGTTTGACCAATCGAGACGTTTCAGCTGGGTACAAGTGTGGCAGATCGTATGGATTATATTATCCATTGACTACGTCATGTAAACATTGAATTTTATGTTCGCATCTCCAAAATTGAAGCAAAAATAACATTCACCAAAATCGCGAACGAATGAAGATTATTAATAAGCCTGCAGGTAGGACGATGTTGAAACGCGTACTGGATGCCCCCTAGCGGGAAATTCGAAATCTTCACTGAATGTTTATGACAAGATTAAGTTATAGACAATTATTATTGAAGAATGATCAATATTCGATGGGATTGGATACAGCTGTGGTGCATATTAAATGCAAGTGTAAAGAAGTAATGCAATTAATTTACCAACTAAAGACTGTCGGTGTGAACAGACAGGAGGTAAACATTAATTGGGATGCATCCAATCATTAAGCACTTACAATTTACACCCACCGGGCGGTAATTTAATCACCGAGACTGGGGTGGGCAAATAAAATTAAAAAAAAATCGTTAAATTTGCCCCCGGCCCGCGAGCAGGAAACAAGTAAAGAATGCCGCGGGGGTCAGAAACTAGAAGTCGAGAGCAACGCCGTAGTATTGAAAATTTTATTAAATTATCCTTACGAGCACAGAACTCGATGAATTTTGAATGCGTTGAGACTTTTCCGATATCAATTAACTTAGATAGGTATTCAAATTTCAGGAAACAACTAAAATCTGCGACAAAATCTATTTCCAAAAATACCAATTATTTTGTTATGAAAACTAAGGTAATGCCATATTGTCAAGGGCTACTATTGAATCCCAATTCTTGGGAAATGTTTCTAAGGAAATATGGGAATTAAAAAATGAAAAGAAACGTTAAGAAATACAAGGCCAATCATATTTGGTCACTATGATAACTAAAGTCATTTAAAGCTACGCTCCGATTTTGAACAGTGATTTAACAGGGCGTTATTTTATGCTGTGGAACAAGGCACAAGAAACTACACTAAAGGGCGATTTCACTGACTCTCAATAAATTGTTAAACAATCACTCGTTCAATAATTTTAAACATAGGATTAACATGGCTATAAACCGGCGATTATTTCACCACCTGTAACAAATTCCCAATGCGCGAGTTTGTTTGGTAACATCGCTTTTTTCAAACCATATCCCGCGTGCTGCAACGTATGTCTATAAAATGCTGTTTTTTCTATGGATTCTACGGAATCAATAACGTCAAAACAAACAGCATTCCCGCGAAAAGCTTTACAGTACGATCTGAAATCAAAGTCGTTCAATACCTCAAAAAAATCACACGCGCTCTTAAAATTCGTAGTCTTCGCATTGCCGCCCTGTCGTTCGCTTCTGCGTCTTCAATTTCTTAAAGCGTCTTCAATTTCTTAAAATATTACAAAATCCTAGATAAAATCCATAATTTAAACACTTGTGTAATATACAAGTACTCGCAATAAAACTCGGCTCACTTCACCGGCTGTCAGAATGTTTAAACTCACCTTAATAATAAAAAGACGCAAATCGTAGGTTAGAGTTCGAATTAGTAAAATCAGACATTAATTTGGCGTGTAGTGTACTGAGCGATAATGAAAACGAAAATAAACGTTATTTTACGAATAGCGCTTATTGAGAGATAGTGAAATACCCCCTAAGTACAAATAATGTGATGAATAAACACAGTAATTTTTAATTTCTTAAAAACATATCGGTCAAAGTAGAAAGGTTAGGAACCCCTGCTGCTTGTAACGAGTAAGGGAGCCGATCCGCGGAAACATGAAACACACCACGCCTTTACAGCCCTATGAACCATGTGGATTTTACGATCGCATTCTTTTAACGATACGTTACAACACTACAGCACTACCATACTACCGTAGTGAATGTTCCGCACTCGCTGGACTGTCTGCCAGCTGTAAACCCGGAGCTTGATAAGGGTGGTTTTATATACAGTCTTCCAAATGAGATCCGCAACTGAATGAAGGATTTACGGTAATCGCTGTGTTCCAGATCTTCTCGTGGGTAATTACAAACAAATTGTGCGATCAAGATAATTATTCTCAAAGCAAGTGGTAGGAAAGGTGGATTTTCATTAGCATCATCACCTGTGCCGACAATTAAATTGGATTTGAAGGTCAACAATCTTTCATTAACTTAAAAAAAAATTGATCGCTCTTTGCGTATGTTGAAAAACCTAAAACGATAATAATAAAATGAAGGACCAACGGAAGACAATTATAGTCACCCCATGGCGAGTCTATTTTATTATTTATTAAAGACAATCCAAGATTGACTTTTTCAGCTTACTCGAAGGCTGTCGATAATTCACCACTCAAAACGTAAACTTTAGATCACGTGTTCTTTGGTAATACCCCCTTTTCTATCAAGCTTCACCAAAAATTGCCCTCCCCCTTTAAACGTTCCATCCCGTCTTAGTCACAAATGATTTTAAAAAAATATTAATGTTTACCAGAAGTAAAAAATAAAATCGTCTTTTCACGGTACTTTGAATCGAGTACCAAGGAACACCCTTGGAAAAGGGACATAATATTTAATTACATTTAATATCATTAAGTTCCTACCCTATAGTCAATACAGGTATTACCGAAGCTAATCAGCGAACATACCCAAGACGATGCCAGCACAGTATTAGTTTCAAATAAAGATTTCCAAGTTATTTGGTTTCGATACACATATCATTGTGATCGGAAAACTACTAAGTCTTCGAGGAAGTCTTATAAAAATATAATCTTTTCTTTGTTTTATACGTGCAACGGGAGTCGGAATGGAATCGGGGGGATGGGGTAACTTTATAGGAGGGTGACGGTGCAATACTTCTAGCAATTAAAATACCAGAAAGTTAATAAGATTACCGCGGTAGGTGGGCAAATGTTATTTTATTAAAGAAAACCAAGTAATTGTTTTCTGACAGAAATTGAAATCAATTTTCACCTAATTAGTGTTGGTGTGATTGAATACTTGCGATTTTAAATAATTTTGCATTTTATTAATATGAATATTTGCAATGTCTACCTCGCGACACCTAGACCAGACAGCCTCCAAATATTTATATGTACACATATATTTATGCCGAGAGAGAATCGAGTCTGTAACCTCCTGTCTGGAAGACAGTCACCAATATGCTATGACGAATTAGAATGTTAGTTTCGGAATACTACTGATCTAATATTGAGTAGGAGCAGGGGACGACGCGTTGTATTGCATAGCCCTCAAGGTACAACTCATGTTAGAGCAGATGCCTCAATATTAAAAACCACAAAACAAGAAGTTGAAATGAATAATCGTGCAATGCTATGAAAATCGATAGGGATATTTCCAACGGATAACTCACTATAAAGCCTGTCAAATTCCCCCCCTAAGAAAGCGTAGACACTGTTGACAGCAAAATAATATAATAATGAAGTTTCATCGATTTGAGACAAGAACCGGGTAAGCTGAAGCCAATGATAAGTAAATCGTGGCACCCCTTCATTAATAATCATGTTACAGTCTTAGAACACACTCGATTTACCATGAAGGTCTAATAACCAACACTTCAACTACGACTTAGTTATAAGTTATAGCAGTTTAGAATTTTTTCATATGTATTCATGGATTACATCGGAATACATTTACATACAAGACAGCTTTTATTCTGCAAAGAATTGATAAAAATTGCGAAAATGAAAACGCCAATATTTGGGTCATATCACGAAAGGCAAAAACAAATTTACACAATGGCATGGGGAAAATTACTTGATCAAAAGATGCTGCACCCCATGGCTTCGGCACTCACTAGAAGGACTCGAGCGCACTTCGGTAGGATGGAGATAGCCCTAATGATAGCAAACCTCCGATAGAAAAGGGCACAAGATAAACAGATAACCAACCATCTTTAATATTTCATCGGTAGTCAAAACAGTTTTGTAAACCTAATAGTAGTGATTTAATTTGGGAGGCAGGTATGGATACCGCCGCCCTGGGAACCGTTCATGTGGTGAGGTTTGTCCAGGTCTTGGCGGCGGATGCATCTGCCTACCGACTGCGTGGTGGTTCGGATCGTGAGAGGCCAGTTGAAGGAGACCCATTGACCTCTCCAGCCGGACTCTCTCGACCCATCGCCTTGCACCACAGTGGGAGGGATGGATTAATAAGTCAGTCACTCCTGGGCCCAGTGACCTCCAGATTCCTATCCACCCCTCATACCTTTTTTTCCTTCCCAGTCCTTTCATTAAAACAAATACCCTACACGCAGTATTCACAAATATGATATAGGCCCCGAGGTAAAATATTTCCTCATGGCCTCCTGTGTGGAGTTAATGTTTAAAAATTTGATACGTAGGCACTCTTCTAATATAATCGTGATCAGAAAGAAACATTAAAAAGATTTTTTTTATTGAATTCTAACATCTCTGAAATGTCTAATCTATAAAATATTCAATTCGTCCAAACGTATGTTGAAAATGACATTAAATTATTTTTAAAAAAAACTCCCATTTCGCTTGATGGATCATCCAGACATCGAAGTCCCTCCGAGTTTTCTTTAATAGCACAAGTCACAATATTGAACGATGCGAGGGGTTTAAGGGAAGTATAAGCCTATCTTGCCCCCGCTCGTAAGACTTCCCTCTCTGTATATCGATTGCGAGACACACATCCCTACTCGATTTAATTATTAGACAGCTGGTCGATACAGGATAAGAAGTAAAAACAATCGATAAGAGTTGATTCATTTTTGCACATCTCTAATTAATACGCCGCTAATCATGATCGAAAGATACTATTAAATTTCTATATATATATTTTACGTAAACCATTATCTACAAAAATCTATCTATCTTGTTAAAAAAAAATAAAAAATCAGTTCGTCCTTTGTCTGCATATTATTGACAATGACAATATTTATAAAAGAGAAGCGATGATTTTTTTGAAGGTTTTTATTTGTAAGTTTATTACGTTAATTGATTTTATATTATATTTGACATTTTATTATTCGATAGTCACGGACGTTTTAATGAATCGCCAAATTGTTTCTTTTTACTACTAGGTCGCTAATTTCTTGTTCATATATATAATAAGATTAACATAGTATTTTTAAAATAGAAGGAATTTTTTTTCTCGCTATTTTAAATTCTCGATTGAACTCCCAATGAAATAGGCCACGAACCGCCTATGACCACCACTGGCTGTGAGAGCATCACATATTCACAGCATAACATTATATTGTTTGATTCTATACCCTCCAGTGATTTAATCGTCCCGCATTGTTTCCCTGGTCAAATTGCTACTCCGTTCGAGCTAGTCTTTAATAAAGTCGAGCGCTGTATATTTGAAACGACTCTTCTACCACCCCTCGATAATCAAGTTTGAATCACTAATCAATGAGTCTGTAATACCGGTTCATAACTCACCGGGTGGTGATTGCAATTCTGCGACGAAGATATACTAGTTTTATAATTCCACTTAGGTATATATTACTTCGAATGGTAATAGGAAACAGTACCTAATAAGAAAGTAATGTGCAACTCGGCAGGGTGCGGCGACTGGCAAATGAGGTGCGGTCAAAATGCAAGGTGCATTTTATGGGGGGTTCGATTTTCCTGCTTGTAACCAAAAGATTTACAAATTCTTTGTTTCTTATCTTAGAATTATAAACGAAAAGAATCATTCTGTAATACAGAGGTTTATTTAAATGTGTAAATTGAAGAGCAATGATCAGTGGAAAGTTTTCGTCAAATAATAATAATTACTCAAATATTATCTCAGGGGCGAGCCATTCTCGAAAAAGCGTTGATAAATAATTGATTTATATTTAATACTAGATTTAAGGAGTACATAAGGCTAAAAGTAATAAATATTATTCTGAATTTAACAACGATATTTTGGAAACAAATCATTCTTTTGACACAAATAAAGGCTTTAAAATTTTACACGCAAATATAACTGGATTATAATTAGATTAATTTGAAATTTTAGAAATTAGATAAAGTGTTAATAATCAATTAAATATTATAAATAATATACGAGTATATATATTTTAAATAGTAATCTCTTACATTTATTTTCAAATTAATAACTATATTTATAACATTACTAATCCCATTTTTTATAGTATTAAATATTATTATTTTATTTTGAATGACCTGCTATTTTCTTGATTTTATTTATTTTAATAATTTCTTTTTATTTTTTTTATTCAATATGTTACAATACATACGAGTATATATATATATATATATATATATATATATATATATATATATATATATATATATATATTTAAAATTATTTTTACATTTTTATTAATTATTTAACTATTTTCATAACATATTGTTAATGTTTGTAATTTGTTCTATTTTCTTAATATTTGTCATAGTTGTCATTATCATTGTTTATCCTGATGAGGGGAGATTAGCTTCTGAAACATGTAGATTTATACATTAAAAACACTGGTTTAAACAAAGTAATTCTTATTAATTTATCACTCAGAGGGGGCTGAACAACAATCGCCGGGGTAGTTTTACATCTACATTCATAAAATAAACATTTAATCGAGATTACCAAAGAAACATCGCGTCAATAATTAACTGGGCGCCACGCTATGATAGGAATGACAAATTAAAATAATGCACAAAGAGTACGATAACCGGCAATTCTATACACTAGATAGCTAGGCTCCTTACTAAATTTCCGATGGCCGCCTCGAATTAGTTGTTGGGGTGTGGAAATCCCACTTCTAGCGCTGCCGAACGAAGACTGAAGATATTGTGGGAAGCTACTGGAACGATCCCTCTTACGTACAGATGGTGTTGTCATTTGTAATGTCAAATGTAATAGACAATGGTGATGTAGGAACTTGAATCGTTACATGCTTTGCTGACGATAACTTATGGCAAAGTATATGCCTGCTTGGCGTCTTTTAGTTTTTTTTTTTATTTGTTATAAGAACGAACGAACAAAGTGGATCAAATCACTGCAGAAGAAGGGTTGGGGCAATTCATTGACAAAAAGAAAATCTAAATTGCTCATTGATGGTCCAAACCCCAGACGAGTATAGCAACCACCTTAGCACCTACTGAATATGGATAGAACTCCACTAGTGGAGACAAATGAAGCTGTTGGGTATGAAAGGCACCAAAAGCTGTAGGAAATGTGAAGAGGATAAATAAACCGATTCACTATGGTGACTGCGGTATCTAGTGAATTCACGGCTAACAATTCACCGCTGAAAGTTCACCGCACACAATCACCGCGGTGAAAATTATTTGCCAATATGTGTGTGTTTTTTTGCTTAAGTAATTTAATACAAAAAAGAGCTAAGTATTAAAAAGAAATCAATGAAATAAGAGTTAGGTTAGGTTAGATTAACACGATATCGGGTATTATGCTATACAATTAGATGTACCTACATTTTAATGTGCTTTTATTTAGCAGGGGGTAAACGACTATTAAACCGTATTCTAATGAAAAACTGTCACCAATTTGAGGTACTGAAGATAGAACAATATTCCGGCCGCTGAAGGGATTTAGTACGTCAAGGTTCTACGGTACTGGCTCCAATTTCAGAATACCATGCAGACCAAGCCACCCTTTCTCCCATATAATAGAAAAATAAGTGTAAAGAAAATAACGGAATGTCGACCTAGCGATAAGCGAACTTTATAATACGTACCTAGATCATTTTTTTTTTGAAGAAAAACAATAAGGGAATGATAGATATATTATGACTTATATTCAGAAGAGTTCTTACTGTTGTAAAATAAAGTAATAAATATACTATTAATCCATTGAAAAGCACAATCCACCAATAGATAGGTACTACTTCTTCGGTAAAATACCGAGGTACAGATTCCGCGGTGGGCGTGGCTTCGAATCCGAGCACCAATAGCGACCCTCAATACTCTATCCGTCCCTCTCCCTCCCGTGGAATAGAGCCTCGCGACTAGCTCCGTCTCCCTCTCTCACAGCATCCGAGAAGTATAATATAATATGACTAGAGGGAAATTCGTACTGAATGTATTGGATGATATAGTATCGCATCTCCGGAGATAATGTAAGTCATTCGTGTATTGGCAATGTGGATTTGAGAAAGCGGGTGGATGGCGAAGTCATGCATTTATAACTGACGGAGATAGCGAGATTTTTTAATGCAATCATAATACTGCAATCCGATCAAGCTCTTTACTACTATTCAAACAACTTAAGGTAAACTACAAAAACAAATTAGACCAAAACATTCAATTTCAAACTCAATTTTAGATATATGCTATCAATAACATTATAATTTTCCGAGCTTGCGACTAAGATAGGTATAAAATAGCAACTGTAAAACTTTCATCTCTATACTTAAATTTTTTAATAAAACTGTGTTCATCTGAAGCGACCTGCCAGGTAAGTATGTTTTTCTGTATCTGTCTGTACATAATTAGTTAAAGAATAGGAAGTAATATTTGTACAGCGCCCTTGATGTGTTTTTTCACAAAAACGGCGCTATACAAATCATCCAACTATTAGTATTATTATTATTATTAATCTTGTAGTTCTCAGCTATAGCCAATATTTCAGAATACGTATTACATTGATCTTTCTAACCGAGTTAAAAATAAAGAATTAATTTAACCTTTCAAACGGTCAAAAATATGATTTTTTGGTTTAATATATATGTGACTGAACCACGACTATAATACTACATCTTTGCTTGAGTTTAAGACCTGAGATGAGTTTATAAGACGCCAGGTGTGCCCACTTCGGGTTAGTATAGAAGGCATGGTGATATGTAGACACTTTTTAAAGGTCAGAAATACTACAACTCACTATTTTTAATCGGTCTTGATTTGGCTTTACTGCGGTTCTTCGACACAAACAAAAATACAGTTGGTATTTGTTTCCGAATGGGATAAGAATATGCTTAAGGCTCTGCAAAACAGAATTTCTATGGATGTATTATAAATATCCCTTAAAAACTGGAGTTTTTATATACATAAAAAAAAATTGATGATAATCTCTAATCAGTCAACGGGCTGAAAATGAAATTATATGAAATCTCCTCGATAGAAAGAAATCGTAGACTATACTCCGAAAATTAAAAAAAAACGGGTTTGTTCTGTTATTTAACATGTTATAGGTTTGAAAAAAATCAGTCTTTCTTTAAATGCTACTTAAGACATTCGTCTTGATATTTTTGATCTATCTTAAGTATGTCGTGTTTTATTAATATTTTCAGAATTGTCACTTACGCCCATTTATTCTAAACGCTCTTCACATTGGCGGGCTCTTTCTATCTTTCGAATGATCATATCTGCCTTTCAACTGCGGACAGTCGGGGTTCAGAGCCGATGCTAGACAGACCTCTTGCGTAAATCTAAATTCTCGGAGATTAATGCGGGGCCTTAAAAACGATCATTAATTTTTGGACCGCGTTCAATACAGGCGACCACCACCGTGTAATAGCTCCAATGTGTATTGGCAAGGTATGGTTAAATTAAAAATTGAGACGGTATTGCGGCACCGCGCCCAAGGCTGATATTCTTAGATTAATATCCTAGTTCTATAGTGTTTGTATCTGGTTATGAACCTATTTGTTAATGATCCTGGAATCAATTCAATATAGATAGGTAGGTACCTAAGTTGAAATTTAAAACATAACCTAAAATTTAGTTTAAATATAATGTAGGAATATTTACTTATATTATGTATCTACTAATGAGTCATTTCATTTTTGAGGTTAGTGTGTTTTTTTTTCTATTTGTTTATTTATTTTATGCACTTATTTTATGTACGTTATGCTAAGAAATATAACACATCTGTAAGCTAAACCAATTGCACAGAGCTACTTTTTTTGTTATTATCTACCAGTGGCGTGCATTACTCATTGACCAAGGGAACGCTGTAACTTTTCACGTGTTGATTATAAATGATAATTTTTCATCATTAAACCCGCACGTCTTGAAGGTATATCAGTTGTAGCGCTATTTTTTGTTGGCCATTCCTATCAAAAGCTGTCGAAATTCACTTAAGAATTTATCTCCTTTTTGCAAATTCTGAACTATTCAGAACATTCATCGACACATTTTAACTACGGATTTGTTGAAACCGTGCAACTTTACAGAAACAATAAAATTACCACTAAAGTGAGTAGAGTATTAACATCAAGATGTGTTAAAAATGAACGCTTTTGTCTTAATTACTAGCCATAAAAAGAAAACATTTCTGTAACTATCTGCCAAAAAAGTCGAAAACTATGCGGCTTAATTCGATGCAAAATGCATTTTTGTGTGAATCTTCAAGGAGAAAGAAAAAAAAATAAACGTTTGAAGGACAAAGCAGGTTGCAACTAAAAATTAGACATTTGCCAAGCAGGAACATTTTGTATGAACGGTTACGACATAAAGATTTCTTAAATTTAGAAGAAAAAATCATTTTTATCGGCGACCTTATGGTAGGCACAGCTATTAAGGCTTTATGGGATGTACGCCACTGCTATAAAAATAGATCTTGAACTTGAACCTGTAATAAATGACTAAAAAAAGTATTTTTCGGCCTGAATATCGGTTAACAATCACTAATACGCAACCAGTAAAGTACCCATATATAATAAAATCGTTCAAGAACAGTGGCGTGTCGCATGCACTGTTATAAGACCAACAGACACATATCAAATGATCGCTAAATAAATGTGTTGATGTCATATTTAAATTGGCACTAATCTGGAAACGTTCCGGCCCGACGTTGCTCGTTATTCATGATCGATTGTAAAAATAGAAATTCGCGGGTCCTTGTGATATATTTCAATTGGCACAGTAAATAAATAACAAATCAATGGCGAAAACAATCCAAAATCAATAGCATAATACGACTCGTCTGCTTGGCCAAGCCGAATATCGATCGAGGACATGCGGGCAAAAGATTAGATTGTTTTGCAAGAGAATCAATAAATTATTTACGATTGGTGGTGCCTATCCAAATAATTGGCTATTTATTATAGCGTCCTTGAGCTAACATGGTTAACACGCCACGTTATCCTGGCTGTGTCAATCCTGTTATTAATTCGTAAATGTCACATCACTTATATCACACCAATATCGTACGCAAGCGTTTTTTTTTTTTTTTTTAATTTTCCAGAACGAAAGTCTTTGGTAGTTTTATGTCAGGGATCTAAAAAAGACATTTCCTGAAAAAAACAAAATGAAGGGCATAAAATAGTGGGTGATAGATATTATTTAACGAATGACATTCTAGAAAATATGAAGAAAGCTGGGATACCTAATTTCTTGAAAAATCCGAACAAGTGAGATTATACCGACTTGTTTCGTGACTACTTGGTGAATTTTTACCCCAACGAACTTGAATTTTTGAAAACGATGTTAACCAATTATCGGTCAGTGGCTAAGTTGACAAATATGCGTCGGGTTCCCACCCAGCCGTCGTAGGTTCAACTCCTCTTTTGGCTAAGTCATCCGTCATTACACAAGCTACATCTTCCGCTTATAATGATGATAGTGGGAGTTTTTCTAATATTGTCAGGTTATTCGTAACCCGGGAAAGTTAACAAAAATCCTCAAACTGTAAACTTTAAATTCTGTGAAATACATCCCAACATGTCTGAAAACAAGTGTATTTTGATTTTACATAAAATTCCAGTAAAATTAGAATTTAAAATATTACAGTTTGAGCGAGATTGTATTATGAAACTTTATGCATTTTCCTAATATAGAACTCATAAATAAATAGTTAGTATTTCTTGAGTTAGCAACCAGGAAAGTGTGTATTTTTCGATGCTGACCGTTAAGAGGACATGGTACCTATTATTAATTGTCATCAATGGGTGCATAATCATGGGGGGAATTGTTAAATAATAAGATAAATAATTGACATTCCCGACATCTACCCCTATCGTCTTGTTTATTGTTAGACTGACATCTGACGGGTATCATACTGAAGTTAACTACCAACAAGACAGATCATATAGACGAAATAACGATATATATATATATATATATATATACATACAAATTAATATATATAGAAATTGAGCGGTTCAAAACAGTGGTCGAATAAAAGAGGTGAAATTATATTCGTCACTTCTATTAAAATATGGATGTTTCTCTCTTACATGCGTACAAACGGGTGAGGAATCTTCTTATTATCTGGCCCCATTCCACCCATTACTGGCTTTCAGGATTTTAAAAGGAGATATGCTATTACAATATAAATAATGCTCAGAGCGTAAGCGATCGTTTTGAGACATTTAAAGAAAGAAACGCTGTGATTTTTTTTCATAACTGTGAGATGTTATGTATATGTGCTATTTATATTTTTAGAAGCGTACTTAGCGATTTTTTTCTATAGAGGGAATTTTATATAATTACTTTTTCAATTGGACATCTGAATAGAGACTATCTTAAAAAATAACATAAATTTTTTTAAGCGCATAAAAACTTCAAGTTTTCAAGGGAGGTTTGTAATATGTATATAGAAATTTAGAATGCGGAGTCATCATTGCTTCATCCCCGTGGTATTCCTTTTGGCATTTTTCTACTTACCTTCAGTTCAACAAGGTATTGAAACATTGTTTTATGGTTTAGTTAACTTACTCTCCACCTTCTTCTCCATGGAACGTTGGTCATATTTCATTTTGTTGATACATATACATCACAAATTTCTGTATCTACATTGAAGGTAACATTGATAAGTAGTACACATACATCGATGCATATATGGTATAATATAGCTTTTGTGACGTTTCGTTCATTCAGGAGATAATCGAATAAAAACTGTTTTAAAAAATAATTGCATAGACTAGATTTGCTAAAAAGAATAGAATGTGAAGCTGGAAAGCTTGCCTAATAATTAAAAAAAATATTTTTTCAAATCTAGCAATTATTTTTTAAAACAGTTTTTATTCGATCATCTCGGAATATACGAAATGTCACATAAGCTATATTATATATGCAGCGACGATATCCTTTGAGGTGATTTTTCACAAAAACGGCGCTATATAAATCGTCCAAGTATTATTATTATTGTATTGTATTGGACCACCATGTTTTATTTCGTGTATTAATTAAGGGAAAATGGCTGTTTACCATGCGTATATATATGGTTTGGTGCCGAAAAGATGGCAGTTGTTTGTTAAACCGCAGAGGCCAATTAATAGTGACAACGTAGATAAATCATTTAACTAGTAAATTAAAGAAACAGTAAATGACGAATGGCCGTACGAAAAAGATGTAGGTCGTACATTCGAATGACTATTATCAAATTCATATAATGTATTATAAGAAAAATAGACGGGACCTGACTATCTGCACACAAACCTTTCAGAAATACAGTATACTCGTATTCTTGTGTGGGTGAAAGCTTTATTCAAAAATATTCTGATGAGTAGATATTTTTTTAAATACATATATAAATACTTTTCTTTTATTTTTACAGTCTCTCCACACAGGATTTCCCTCAAGG
This sequence comes from Halesus radiatus, assembly GCA_022606495.2. Lineage (NCBI taxonomy): Eukaryota > Metazoa > Arthropoda > Insecta > Trichoptera > Limnephilidae > Halesus > Halesus radiatus. The sequence continues at coordinate 266,699 of JAHDVE020004658.1, read as the reverse complement.
CACATGTCACCTTTGAGGATGCTGTGTGGAAGGCCTTTTAGAGGTTAGGAAGGAGTGAACCTGGGTCTTGAAGAAACCCATGTTGTAGGAGGGAGGAAACACAAAGGCCGGCAAATCATTCCACAGCTGAGCTGTTGATCACAAGAACGAGTCGAGAGAATGTTGGACGCGCGTTCGGGGTATTTCCCGACTGACCACCGGTGCCGAAGGGATCAATGGCGCTAGTTCTTCAAAGCACTTTCCACTGAAATACCGTTAGAACAAGGACAGTATTCCCACCCGACGTGTGTGCTCTAAAGATTGCAATTGTTAAGATAGGCGAATCTATCAAACGGACCGCCGAAGTCGAGGGTTTTTTTTCAGATATTTTGGGGCTCCCGACCAGAGGTGGCTGCCAAATTCTACAGTGGGGCGAACTTGAACTGTTGTGTACTAGATTATATGACTCAATGTGGATTTATTTTACTAATCCGTTAGCTATAAAATGGCGACTGGTGGTTGGTTTTTCACCTTTAGTTGCATCGCATCGAATTGTGAAAAAGATTAAAAATATTTGGAGAAAATAAATTGGAAGCTTTGCATGCTTATTACTTATTACAACTTAATGTAAATGTTCTAATACAAACAACGAACGGATGAGAAACACACAGAATTCCGTGGTAAAAAGCTGGCATAACCTCATAAATAACACGACGAAATATTATGAGTTGAGGATAGATAGAATTGTAGGTGTATTTGTGAGGGTTTGGCACAATATTTACCGTAGCACGACAGGTATGCTCAGGTAGCCCACCTGACAGAAAACACATAAATCATTCACCGAATTTCAGGTGAATCAAAGGTATGGCAGAGAGATTAACTTTTGGGTAAATCATTTTGGGAATTGACAAAAAAAGCATTACGATGGACTGAACAAATAGATTTTAATTGTGGGTTTCGTTTTAGAATTCTGGGAAACAATTAGTAATAAGGGAATGGATTCCCAGATTAACGTCCAAATGAACATTGTTTCTGGGATTTCACAATCGGTCTTGCCAATGGATGAATGGAATTATCGATAGTAATAGCTTAATAACTTCTTTCCACATTTGTAATTTGTCCGAATGTAATTAACTTCAATTACCTACCAGAATAGAATTGTTGTAAAATTAACTCTTTTTTACATTTTGGGGCTTATTACACAAACTTACTGACCTACCTAATAACAAAGGGTTATTTCTTTTTAAATAATACATCAGAAACTTTCGCACGTTCGGTAAACTGACCCAATTATTCGATGAGCATGAAGTATAAAAAACACAACTTTCTACGGACACCACAAGAGTGGCACCCGCCACGTGAACAGGTGTTCTCACGTGCCGCTGTAGGATACATCTCCCACGTGCCAAAGGTCCCGCAACACGCAAAAGGTAACAGACACAATATAGGGACGAAAGGTAACACAAAACACCATGGAAATGGGACATTTAGGGATATTAATGGGAGACCACTGCTGTCTGGCGGAAGATTCGAATCGTTCGATGCTACCTGGGATGTGAGATAATCCATTCGGACAAGGGTAGGTGATGTTTAACGTTTTGTAGTGGGTGTTTGGAATGTATACTAAGATGATGATACATAGATTCAATAGATATCGACCCTCGTGGTAACAATACCGTATCATGGCATGCGCATGGATAAGTTTATTATTTTTTATATAAGACCAAATTGACGGAATCGCGGCTATGACACAAATAGATATTTGGCATAAAGCCGGTAGTATCAAGAGTGCCGGTGGTAGGTATCTGCATAATTTTAAACGTACTACGCAGATTCGAGACGACAAAAAGGTAAAGAATCGCAATTGGTAAATAAAGTTGTAGTGTTGTTTGTCTGATAATATAGAAAATAACACCTTAAATATGAAATAATGCCAGTGTATGACGTTTCTACGAGGCAGATCATTATCAAGTATGTAAATGAAGATGTTGACCAAGTTGAAAGAATAAAAACACCAATTATTATCTATTATTTGTGTTTTGCTGCAATTCGTGCGTCAATTTACACATTGTTGTACTATGAATAGAAAAACGTGATGTGTTTTTGCGGTTTTTACTGGTTTGATAAAAATGAACGATAATCATATAGAATCGAGCAATATGGGCACTAGACGGCAACTAAAAAAATGCATCGTCTATGTTTCTCCTCGTTGACAATAAAACTGTTATTTAATTACTGGGAAGAATCTCTGCATTTCTTCAGAGAGCGGCAAGCAATTTTATTTAATTAATTTGTGCTGTTTCACAATTAATTCATTTAAAAATAATCTATAGTATATTTGCGCACGTTCCAGAGTGGAAGATACTCTCAGTATCGCCCTGGTGAAAGACCACCATTCAGAATTGAAACATTGCTTGAAATGACTTTCAGCCGTGTTTGGTGACCAGATCTGAATAGCCGGGTATTTCCCCACCTCCCTCTTCCCGTTCCCATTCTCCTTCCCCTCCCCAATACCTTCAGCCTCACAACATTCCCCAATTGGGAATGCCATAGTCTCACTGGCTCCAGACGGTTGGGAGCAGTTAGGGACGTATTAAGATTGTGGTACTCCCAAATACCGATTAGGTAGAAGGGCACGTCCCTGTAGGTAGGTATATCAACTAAGCGGGACCTGTGTACTGAAATATTTATTGTTAGTTCACAGAAACCGGGGGAAATACCAAAAAAATATTTAGGTTTTTATTTTTACTTTGATGTTATTTTATCGTCTATGAAAGTGGGCGGGCACCCTTAGGATGATCAATGATCAAAAATGCTTGAAAACAGGCGAAAAGAGCGTTGCTCAATAAAACACTTGGTTGTTCGGTGCCTCAGATTGATCAATCAAAAGAGTTAGAAAGAATGGCCCTAAGACCACTTATGTCCAGTTGTTTGAACCCCAACATTAGGCACTGTCATATCGGCTATAAACACCATTTTAATTTGTTGATATTGGCCACATAAATAACAAATAACGGTCCCCATTGACACTTTTCGGCCCATCAGCGTTTGGTCAAATTTTATGCTGGTTGATCAAGCATAACGTTCGTCAAAATTTGACCAAATGATGACAGCATCTTCTGGTGAATTTTAGTTTTATCATCCATATAGTGTATATTTTAACGTTTTTGTAATTTCCAGGTGACCCTGTATCAGTTCATGGCCAAGGACAATGTCCCCTTCCACTCTGTGGTCTTCCCAGCCACCCTGTTGGGAATTGGGCAGAGAAACTTGATGGTCAAGCACATCATGGCCACAGGTAATATAATTAAATTCTTCTGTTATTGATGCCATTATCATTGTTACACCATTTTCATGCATTGGAAATATCTGGTTTTATTTCTACCGTTGAGATTTTTTAATGTAATTACGGTTCTATTGTTTCCAGAGTACTTGAACTACGAGGATGGTAAATTCTCCAAGTCCAGAGGTGTTGGCGTATTTGGATCTGATGCACAGGTATAGATTCTTTGAACTTACTGTCATATTATTTCATTTTAATTACCCTTCTACATCACCCCAACTGGTTTGCTATGTGTGGTAACTTAGCAGGGGAGGTTTGCCCAGGTCTTGGTGACGGATGTGTCTGCCTACCGGCTGCGTGGCGGGCTGGATTGGGAGAGGCCGGTTGAGGGAGACTCCTTGACCTCTTGAGCTGAACTCTCTCGACCCATTGCCTTGCACCGCAGTGGGAGAGATGGATTGACCCCTAGTCTACCCAACCCTCATACCTTTTTCCTTCCCAGAACCTCTTCTCCTTCCTTTCCTTAAAAAGACCCTCCACACAGAATTCCCAAAGATGACATAGGCCCTGAGAGAAATTATTTTCCTCGGTGCCTCCTGTGTGGAGTTAATGTATAGAAACATTGTAAAGCTATTATGTACTATTATTTAGTTTAAAAAATGGTTTATTTATTAAAAAAAGTTCTGCTAGATGATAATTATTATGCCTGACAGCTGTTTCGCCTTCCGAAGGCATTATCAAACTGTGGTGAAGTCATTTACAGATGATCTATAGATAGATATAATGTAAATACAGTAAAACCCCTATTTTACGTTTTTCAAGGGACTGAAAAAAAAAACTTAAATGGAGGGAAAATGTAAATCAGGGGAAATGAAAAAAACAACTTTTTTTTAAAAAATAATCTTTGTTAATTTTTTTTGGTTGAAAAAACAATACATATTATATTTTTATAAAAAAAAAATCATGTAGGTAGATTAGTTGAGTATTGAAAAAAAACATTTAATTTTTTTTTATTAAAAAAATCATATTTGTTGAATTTTTTTTGTATTGAAAAAAAATTTCATATATTATTAAAAAAATCATGTAGATTAGTTTGTTTAATTTTTTTTTTCTCTAATTTTTTTTCAATTGTATATATACATTTAAAAGTTTCGTTTTGAACGCCACAAATGTGACAACTGCGCCGGCGCATTGTCATGTGCGCGTCCAATCACGGCACAGATAGCTAAAATTGAAAGTGGGCGGCCAATCACGGCGTTTCGCGCCGTACGGCCGACCAATCACGGCACGACAGATAAACATGTGTCTTCTGCGCCGACTCATTGTCAAGTGCTCGTAAATCACACATTTTGAATATTTTCGACTTAAATTGCAGGAAAAAAACGTTAAAATCGGGTAATAAATGTACTAAAATATATCGGGACTGAAATAATAACACGTAATTGGCAGAAAAACGTTAAATCCGGGGACGTAAAATACGGGTTTCACTGTATTTAATTTCTTCAAAAGATTGGTATTCACTTTGTGGCGTCATTATTAATAGATTAATTAAAAATTACTTTGTAATCACCACTTTATTAATATACATATCAACATGCTTTTCAAAGGAAATCAGCAATGTGCTGAATGCTGTCACTAAGCATTCTGTAAATTCCTGATGAGGAAAGCATCGCTTTCGAAATATGTTGATATGTATATATTAATAAAGTGGTGATTACAAAGTAATTTTTAATTCATTTATTAATAATTTCTAATCATTGAAGAAAATATTAACTCTTGAAATGAAACATGAAACTGAAAAGACACAGAAAAGAAAAAGGTAACGGTAGCAGCTGAGACTTGAACCCAGGATCTCATGGTCTATATTGAAAATGTTATTGACAGTTCTTAGAAATCGAAGCTGATACTGATAAAAATGACGGGACGGATTGGGGTAGCCGTAGCTCAGTGGGTTAGAGCGCAAGGTCCCGGTTAGATGTTGCTGGCGTAATGATGAAACGGTCTAAGATCTTTTTTAACCGTTAGAGTGCCGAGGCGCACGATTGCGTACTTGCGCGTACTATCCAAAATTGCCAGGAGTGCAACAGCGCGTCCAAAATCAGTTGCCGTTTAGCACGCAACAGGGGAGGTCGCTCGCACGCATAAGTATTTTTTAATCTTTCTTTGTGTTACATAAAGTGCATATTATAATATTATTAGTAATTACAATATAAAAAGGATTTGGGAAAAGAATTTTTTTAACCGAAAATGTCGGAATACGAAAACAGTTCGAGTGAAAATTATCATTCTTCAAGTTGTGATGCAAGAGATAGCGGGAGTGACATTGTGGTGCGCTCTCACCGCGTAATGCTAATTTTGAGTGAGAGCGATAATAGTGATGATAACTATTATTTTGGTGATACGGAGGATATACCGGACTGCGATAATGACAATGTGACCTTGACCCAATTCAGATGCCTACCACCGGATACGCAATACAACAAACAAACTCCGCACGTATTTTGCCAACTACCAGGACCAAAAAAATATCCCACCAGGTAACGCAAAACCTATTGATTTCTTCAATTTGTTCTTTACTCTTATAAAAAAAATGGTTTTTGAAACTAACCGTTACGCCTAGTTTTTGCAAGATCATCCAAATTTGAAGCCTCAATCTCGTACAAAATTATGGAAGCCAGTCACCATCCCAGAAATGAGAGGATTTATTGCCGTTATACTGGAAATGGGCATCACAAGAAGGCTAACTATTTTTTCTTATTGAATGAAAGGATCAAGATGTATTCCATGGTTTGGAAGAATGTTTGCACGAAACAGATTTCAGTTGCTCTTGAAATTTTTTCACTTGGTAGATAATAAAACTTTAGCTCCACCTGGACATCCAGAATACGATCCATGTGCCAGGTTTCAAGTGTTGGTAGATCACGCCAATTTGGTTTTCCGGCAGCATTATATACCCAACCAACAGTTGAATATAAATGAATCTCTTGTTGGAACAAATGCTCATACTGTGATCAAACAGTATTTGCCCAACAAGAAGCATCATCAATGGGGTATAAAATTCTGGATGCTTTGCGACTCTTTGTCGAAATATTGTCTTGGATTCTTTTGCTACAGTGGTGCTAAATCTGAAGTTCACAAAGATGAGATCAAAGAAAAAGGATTTTTGGTGGCAGAAAAACTTTTGTCGATGGGAAATTACCTGAACAAGGGATACCACCTGTTCACGGATAATTTTTACACCAGTGTAGAACTTGCACGGTCCCTTTATCAGAGAGCCACATACCTAACAGGAACCATACGTAGAAATAGGAAGCTTGTTCCAAAAGAAGCCAAAACGGTACCAGTAAACGAGCCCAAGTATTTCACAAACGATCCAGTGTTGATGTGTTCTTTTAGAGATAAAAAGACAAAAAAAAATCCCTTTATTTTGATTTCTACACACAGCGATACGGCAAATGTATCTGTCACAAAAAGGAGAGGAAACTACGAATCTATAAAAAATAAACCAGCAACGGTACACACCTATAATCAATTTATGGGCGGAGTAGATGAGAGCGACAAAATGCTATATGCCTATTTGGATGAACGAAGAACTCTTAAATTTTGGAAAAAGGTTGTATTCAATGTATTTGGAAGGATGGTGGTGAATGCATTTATATTGTATAGTGAGAAATTTGCAGACAAAAAAAATGAAAAGATTGAAATTTACATCGAGTATAATTGATGATTTAGAAGAGAAATGGTTGCTCCACAAAAATAGACCAGAACCTGCTACTCAGACTTCATCTCCCCCTCGAAGTATTGGATGAGAAAATTTGACATAAAAAACAAAGATTTCCTTGGCATTTTTAAGTATATATGAGTAAAAAACAATGGCACTCAAACAGTTAATAATGTACATTATTTTATTATTTTGGACAGTTAAATTTTTTTATCGGAATACATATTATCAGAATTGCTTCTTCATTCCAGGATACCGGAATTCCCGCGGACGTGTTCCGGTTCTACCTGCTGAGCATCCGGCCTGAGGCGCAGGACTCGAACTTCTGCTGGGCGGATCTCGCCACGCGCAACAACTCGGAGCTGCTAAACAATCTCGGCAACTTCGTCAACCGGTCGGCGGTCTTCTGCGCCAACAACTTTGGAGGGGCGGTGCCGGCCATGACGCTGGAGGAGCAGGACCTGAAGGTGGTGGCTCTGGTCAACCGAGAGATTAAAAGTTAGTTTTTTTATTCATCAAAGAAATTAAAATGTTAACCCCTTGGATGAACTGAAGTCACCTAGCTTTATTTCCCCTTTACGCCTAAATCAAGTGTAGTACATAGTTTGAAAAAAAAAAAAAATATTTTTACTCTTCAAAAGAGTTCCAACTGCCCGTGCTCAGTGGTATTAAGAAAATAGGGACATTGAAAATATTGTTAGATTGTTTATACCTGGAATATTTCATGCCCTTGGAACAACAAGGTTCCATTTGACACAGCAATGTCTTGCGATAATAGGCTCTAGAGTTTATTATTGCATAACATTGCCGAGTCAGATAGAACCTTGTTGTTCCAAGGCCATGATTTGTCTTGCTTTAAAAATATATTTTTTTTTATTGCTTACATAATTTATTATTAATTGATTAGTGATTTAAATAAGGTAAGGCTGGTGCCTGATGTATTTTGTTGCTTGTTTTTAGGTTACGTGGAAGCCATGGAGGCATGCAAATTGCGTGACGCCCTGAGACATGTGCTGAACATTTCTCGCCTGGGCAACCAGTACATGCAGTCCCAGCAGCCGTGGGTGCTGCTCAAGGGGACCGACGATGCCAAGTAAATACTCGCTTATCTGCATTGTATTAAATGCAGGCATACTGCATTTAAAGTAGGTGGTACTTTCAGTATTGCCCCGGTGAAAGACCACCATTCAAAATAGAAAAATTCCTTGAAATGGATTTAGTCGTGTTTGGTGACAGAGATCTGAATACCCAGGCACTTCCCAATCTTCCTCAATCCCAACTCCTTCCCTTCCCCATTCCATTCAATCTCACAACATACCCCAATTGGGGATGCCTTAATACCACTAGCTCCAGATAGTTGGAATCTTCTGCGGTATTTTTATTTTAAAAAAATCTGTATACTTCTGTTGTTACCTCTCCCTCTTTCTCATAAACGATTCATGTTAAAGAAAATGATGTTACAAAAGATCTCTCAGCGGCAGGACCATTTGCAATATTAACACTTTTTTAAAGACTTCTAATTGCCCGAAGCCAGTGGGACTTTGGCATCCCCAATTAATTAGAGTATGTTTTGAGGTTGAAAGGAGTGGACACGGGAAGGAGAAGGGAAAGACGGAGGTTGTGTGATATCTAACTTTTCAGATCTGGTCACCAAACATGGCTAATACCATTTCAAAATGCAAACCCTATGCTATAAAAATATGTTCATTGAAACTATCTTAAAAGGTAGGTAATTAGGTTTTCAGGGGACCGAAAAAATCAAACTTCGTATGTGGGGACTTCTTAAGCGAATTTCACTCTATGCATGTAGATGTAGTTATCTTAATATCTTAAAAGTCTTTCAGCTTTAACTTGTTTTGTTTGTTACAGAACACGTGCATCAACTGTGGTGGGACTCTCCTGCAACCTCTCCTGTCTGCTAGGAGTATTGCTACACCCATTCATGCCAGAGACCTCCCACATTCTGTTGTCACAACTGGGAACCAAGCTGGATGACGTAGGACAGACCAATCCTGAGTGAGTTACATATCTTTTTATGTCATTTTTCTATTTCCGTAATTTATCTACATATTGTCACTCTCCAAATTTCGATTCGGCTTGACACGGTCAACTTTGCAGGTGGTCAAAGGAGGAACTAAATAACTAACTTTTTTTAAATCCATAGATTTTAAGTATCCTTAAGTAAGATTTTAATATATAAGTTAAGCATGTCAAGCTGTAAAGACTAGGATGTATTATGTGTGGGGTACATTATTCCTGTTAGTTTATATTATTATGCGCGTTTAGGGTTAATGAAATGACCAATATTACAGGAGTTAATGTGTTTATTTTATTTATTTTTTGGGAAAATTAACAGCAAATCCATCAAAATAATAATGTTATTATTAAGTCCTTCAAGTATTTTTAGTTTTTATTATTGTGACAGCTGTTTCGGCGTTTAAGGCCATTTTCAAACTGTGGTTAATCCACATTGTGACGACTTATTTATATGTTTTATTTACTCCCACTCCTTTTAAATTTGGACAGGTAATGATTTATTATCGGTAAAACCGATTTAGTTAGAAAACAATTAAAATTCTGATGGAGTTCTACAAATTAAACACAAAAACAATTAGCAAATCCATAATTTACATATATATAACAATAAAAACAATAAATCATGCCAATTATAAATTTTCCTCTGCTGATGATAAATACTATGAGTAAAGTGTGGCAATACACAGTTTTATATCAATTAGCTTAAACTATGTCAGTCGGGGGAGGGGAGGGTGGAGGGGAACATAGGAGTGGGATAAAGGTAAAAAGGACTAGAGTAGATGGAAAGGTGGTTTAAGTTACACAGTCACGTATAGTTAAGTTAAAAATGTAAATGTGGTAATAATTTAAGTTAAATGAGTATGTAGATCTGTAGATAAAAGAGTTTAGTTTGTAATTGGTTTTACAATGAGGGATATAAAAAGTAAGTGGATGTCTGCTATTGCCATTTGGGTTATGAAATAATAGGCGTTTGAGAAGATCAGGGCTATCAACTAAGTTGCGTGCGATTTTAAATAACATTACGGCATCCGCTATATTTCTTCGCCTGTAAATTAAAAAACTTTGCGGAGTCTTCATTGCTAACATTAGATCTAAAAGAGCGGAAGTTTAAGTTTAAGTATACTGTATGAGTTATAACAGGCTTACGAAAAATATTACCCATGAATACAAATGAACCGAACTAAGTAGACTACACAAGACAAGCAGAAGTGAAGGAATGAATGTTATAAGGGAAAACCGGCGACTATATAGGAATTGTAGATGTTTGACGGCTATCGAAATAGTAAATTTTAGTGACCAGTTCAGCAGGTAGCTACAAGACTATTAAATTTAGGCTTACGTGCAGGGATGTATATTATTGGAGTAGCAAGATTTATTTAATGGAATTTGATGAATTTTTCTGAATTATTTCCGTGTGGCTTTGATTTCATCGAACTCTGAATCTGAATTTATTTAAATATTTAGTATACATAAATAATATCCTAATAAAATAAGCAATGTCCTTCTACATCAGAGGCAGCTAATCTCAAAAGCTTAAAAACTTGGATACATTAGATACAGTATATGTCTTAACACTTGCGTAATAAACTTTTTCTTCTAATATATTTATATTCTTCTAGATTCCCATCATTCCGCCTCCTGCTCCCGCCAGGCCACAAGATCGGCACCCCCTCCCCGCTGTTCCAAAAGATCGAAGCGACCCGCGTTGAGGAGCTGAAGAAGAAGTACGCCGGGAGACAGGCCACCCCGCCGCGAGAGGTGAAGGTGGAAACCCTGAGTCTTGAGCAGCTCGATAAGATGATCTTGGAACAGGTTTGATTCAAATTTTATTAATGGCCTCCTGCTGATACATACTAATCTCCCTCGTTTTCTTATAAATGTCGCATGAATGCAGAAATAGAGGTTAAAACAGAACTCGCACCAGCAGGACCATCTTGTAAAATATGTACATTATTTGATTGCTATGTTATTGGAAGGTAGCTCAAAATTGAATTTGGAAGATTCTGGTAAAATTTTGTACCAAGTTTTTGATATTGTTAGATTTTTCGTAGTACATTTTTCTTTCGAATAAGTGAATTGTAAAGTAACGTAATGCAAGTAGGATGAATGCCCCATCAAATGCCATCTGATTATATTTAAAAAAAAATCTTTCGAATAAGTGCATTTTAAAGCAACTTAATGGAAATAGGGTGAGTGCCCCACCAAACATCATCAGTCATTTTTTTTTCACATTTAGTACCTTATTATGTACCTTTTTTTGTACATTTTTGGTATTATCTCTACACAGAGGTTTTCTTCGGGGCCTTTGTTTTCTTTGCGGATTTTTTGCAAAAGGTGTCATAGAACAGAGGAAGTGTACCTCGGTCTTGAAGAGACTCGATTTATAGTATGGAGGGAACACAAATGCCGGCAAGTTCAACTATATGTAGTTGGACTGATTAACACAAGAACAACAGAGTACGCTTCTGTTGTATGAAATATAGGAATAAATACAAGAAAATTCTCTTCTCAGGTATACAAGAATACACGGCGAGTACCCGCATTTATGCATCACTAAGATTTGTTCTCTGAGATGCGCTACCAGTATCCAGTCTAGGAGTGCAGTAACAGAGTACAAAATTATACATAATTTGATGGAAAGTTCATACCTCCCGGAGTGTTAAAAGTTCTTTGTACCAACTGTCAGGGGCGGCATGATCTGCTATGCATATGACATGGCAGAACAGACGTGTTGGCTCAGCACAGCATGACACGAGTTATGTTGCTGCTAAATAACATCTCTCTTGATGTCTCCGACATAAGGTTTCAAGAGATATGCAAATATGTCTCTTAATTTATGTCATTCTAATGTTGAAATGTATCTTTGTTACTGTTCATGTTAGTAAATGGATGCAGATATATATATATCTATACCAAGGGTGTTAGTTGAAGTTTGCCGGTTTTTTCAATAAAGAAAACGCTTAATTCTCAAGGGAATCTCAAATTTTTTTTATTCAAAGTATTAACCATCGGATTCTATACATTTTGCCTATCTTTGAGGCAAATCATGAATACCATTCCAAAAAAAAAATTTCTCTTTCGACGCAAACCATTCGACGAGCCATTTTTCGACTTTTTCAAAATTGGCGAATCGCTGCTCTGCGAGTGAGTTTCCCATCGATACGAAAAGGTGATAGTCGGACTGGGCAAGGTCTGGAGAGTACGGCGGGTGCGATAATATTTCCTAATTCAATGCTTTGAGAGTGTTCTTCACTACTTTAGCTGTATGAGGCGGTTTGGCGGTTTTTTCGATTTGTCTCTCGTTCATTTGGTGTGGTACCCATTTTCCATACTTTTGGATCTTTCCCATGGCTTTTAAACTTTGGAAAATTGCTCCTCGGGTCACATTAAGTGTTTGGGCCAATTGTTGTTGCGATTGGGTTGGGTCTTCATCCAATAACGCCTGCAATTCCTCGTCTTCGAACTTTTTCGTTGCACCAGGATGTTCATTGTCTGTTAAATCGAAATCTCCACTTTTAAATTGACGAAACCATGTCCCACATGTTCTAATCACTGGAGCATGTTCACCATAAATTTCTACCAGCAACCGATGAGCTTCAACTGCTTTTTTCTTTTGATGAAATAAGAAAAGCAACGAATGCCATAAATGCGATTTACTTGGAACGAAACTCGACATATTCACTGAGGTAACCAACTATGACACTATTATTTTGGCAGAATGTAACTTGTGTATTTTTGAAGGTTAATGTCCATAGAAAAATATGACATAGATGCCAAATCATAGAAATGTATACATATCTCTAGCGACATCTATGAGTAAAACCGGAAAACTTCAACTAACACCCCTGGTACATCTATATATACACAAAAAAAACCTGAAAACAACCCATTCTCATACGTCAAAAAATGTTGATTAATGACTTTATTATTTAGAGTATGTTTCATTGACATACCGGTAAAACACGGAATTCCCTCCTGTCTTACGGAAAACAGAATCCAACGATTGTAATTTATCCATTAAAATAGGGGAATCTATCTGATGGAATTTCCAATTTAAGCATAGAGTAAAGAGTTTTAGTATATAGAGGTGGCTAGCAAACTCATTAATTAATTGAAAACAATTTAAGTCTTACATAAATGAGTCCTTATCGTAGTAACTTAATGTACTTATTATTTTAATCCTTTCTTTAAATAGAAGGGTATGTATGAGACGATGTATGAATGTGAATGAAGCAAGGAGTGTGTGACAAGACCGAGTTGTTTGGCTGTCCATCCTCTCTGCCTACCCCTCCGGAGAAATGACTTGATGGTTAGTTAGTTTAATCCTTTCTAATCTTCTTCCAGGGGGAGAAAGTCCGCAAGTTGAAAACCAGTGGTGTTGAGAAAGATGTGTGGCAACCCGAGGTGCAGATCTTGCTGGCGCTGAAGAAGCAGCAGGCAGAGGTGGCTAAGAATCTCGGAGCGGGCACTGCCGCCAATGTGAAGCCAGCACCAGGAGGCGATGTGGAACAGGCCAAAAAGATTGTGGTGGAAATTGAGGCAGAAATCGTTAAGCAGGTTGGTTCTTTTTTTTGTATTTCATCTCACAAGTCTCCCTGTTTACAACCGGGGGGTGTATGGCATCTTTAATATTGAGGAATTTTGGTCTTTTATGAGGGCAATTACGGAAAGTAGGTTTCTCTCTTTTTGGTAGAAAAGTTTATGTAGTACTAAAATATTGTGCATAAGAAAAAAAGATAAAGTGTGTTATTCAGATATTGTCTAAGAATCAAGGGCATGCATTCCATAGAGATTGTAAAGTTGTAAAGAGAAGAAGGGGGAATATAACTTCCGATAAATCTATGAATTATAGGGGGTTATTTTTAATATGTAATAATATTTACCTTTTTAAAAAATTTGCTTATCGAAATTTATTTTCTTTTGTCTTTTTTTGCGGCATTCATAGCTTTACAGCTTCTAAACCTCCGCTAAGAATTGTATCTATAACAAAAAATCTTTAACATGTTTTTTAATAGTTTTCCCGCATTCATATTCACTTGCTTGAAGTAATTTTTTCAAATTCTAAATGGTTTTCCCGGCTTCATTTAAAATTACAAACACGATTACAGTGAAAACCACATGTGTATAAGGTTCCCACACAACTTTTCATGTTTAAAAAAATGTCTGTTTTGGTCCCTTGAAGACTAAAATTAAGGTTTTCCCACATAAGAAGGTAGTGACCGACCAAAGCCGAGTTTTGGCTTCTGTTCTACTTTCAGCCGAAACTGAAACTTATTTAAATAAGTTAAAAAACACTCTATACCCCGATATTAGGCATTTTTATTGTTAAACTTGTAAGAGTTCATTAAAGTTCATTATTATTTGGTAAACCAAAGATATCAATTTTAGATATAATTAAATATGGCTTCTGTTTTCAAATTGTCTAATTCTGACTGTCATTTCAAAACCTTTGCTCCGCTTCATGTAATTTCAATAAATGTTGCTTTACTACATGTAATGTTTATTTTTAGGGTTTGTGACTACCCAATGAAATTGTTTTACTACATACTTTCCAAATGACTAGATGCATATGCACATTTCGGCTGAGCCAATTTTTTAACTAATACAGGTCTATAGTGACGAGAAGGTTTTTTTTCCACTCGCTCGGAGAGCCTTGTAAGAGTGTTTCACATAAATGAATATGATTCAAGTTAGTATGTTTGTATCCGTAGGGGGAAAAGGTTCGCACACTGAAGTCGGGGGGAGGAGACAAGGCGTCCTGGCAGCCGGAGGTTGATCTGCTTCTAGCACTGAAAAAGAAACTCACTTCTGCTTTAGAGGGTGTAAGTTATTGCCACCATCTTAATTTTCTTTTAATGCAAAGTTTGTTAGATATGCTTCCTTAATCTGTGATACTTTTACATCAAGTTGCGGGACCTGCAGGCTGCTTTTTGCTGGGCTTGTTCAAAAGTTTAATTGGAATGTTTCTCCCATTTTCACCATTTTGATCTTTTAACAAAGTTTATTTGTGGTATTTTTTGATTATTTTGTTCACTTGATTTCTGTAAAATCCTTGCCATGCGGCTACCACAGAATCTCGTAATTGGAATGTCAGAAAATGTTAACAATTTTTGTGGCAATTTTAGGGCTTACATTCAATGTTTTTTATACATTTTATATCTGTCAAAAAATTATGTTTATTTGAAATATTTTCATTATTGTAATTTATTTGCCTTTGTATAATGGTCCTTTACAGGTTTTAATGTGATATTGGGATTACAGAATAATAGTTAATAGACTAATTAACGCAGTATATTATCTCGGATAACAGGTGATAATGAAGAGAGACCGGACAATCATGCATTCTCCTTATATGTTATCTACTGTTGTCTCACTTTGATGCTGTCTCTCTCATACAATACTTCAGTACAACACATTCATTACAATAAGGAACTCCAGGACAATTTATTTTTATTTTTATCAATAATGACGTTCAAACTTAAATACTGGTATATTTCGTTTTTTTTCTAAAGTTAGTTTTCATAGTTAAAATAATTTTCAAGTTTCAATTTTTCAAAGTCCGCCAAAACGCTCCAAATCTATGGCTGGTCGGTTTTAATCAGTTTTGAGGTTAGAATGTCAAATGTCAAAACAAGTATGAGCTTTACAGTACATAATTGTATATTCTATTCATGGTAAACCATAACTAAACAAAAGTAATAAAATTATGAACCTTTTTAGAAACTTTTACTCAAAGAATAATAATAGTATTGAGCTTTAACATTATCATAATAACCGCATTGATAATTGGTTTGATCATGTATACTCTAATTTCTTTCACGAATATTAGCTTTTTACATTGAACGACAATTATAGAGCTTAAAGTCGTCCAAATTAAGTTAAAATTTTGCCAAAACAAAAAAAATACATATTTAAAATACAAAACAAAATCGAAATATTAAATTTTACATACAAATCCAAAAACGGAATGCGCATGTGACGTCAGACGTTCCAAATGCAATGGTACTAACATAACACAGTGTTTTGATGAGCTGATTTTTTATTCACTTTTAAATAATGATTTATGAATTCTACATATAATGATATATAACAAAAGTGATATATACAGAATTGGCGTTTGTTGATCTATACGAATATATATTTTTAAAGCCATTATATTTTTCACTGGAGTTCCTTATTATTGGATAGTAAAAGAATTTAATGAAATACCATAGACTGAAGAATTCAATGTCTTAAAACTTTCATAATTAAGTTTCTACTTATTGTTTTTTTCAGGCTGGTATCACTGTAGTGGTTCCAGAACCAAAAGCTGCCAAATCCAAAAAATCTTCCAAGGCCAAGTAACAAAATTCTTGAAAAATAAATTATTACTTTCTTCGTATAAGTTGTACTTATAACGCTTACATCCATTTTAAATGTCGTCTCGTTGTGATATGTGTTTAAGCTATTAATTTATTTCCTTAATAATTCCAATACTATATCATAATTATGAATAAAATGTTTTGCATTCTGGCAACACTGGTTTTAATTTAATTAAAAATATATATTGCCAGTGTTCCTGAATGAGACTGCTATAATAAAACTTATATAAAATAAAAAATAAACTGTTTTTTTTTCAATAATTATTTCAAAAATATCCTTTGATTCCAATATGTCCTTGAGGACCTCCAATAATTCATGCATATCTGCGGCACGTTTCAAAGTGGTAGATACTCTCAGTATCGCCCTTGTGAAAGACCACCATTCAGAATGGAAACGTTGCTTGAAATAGGTGTTTACCATATTTGGTGACGAGATCTGAATAGCCAGATTCTTCCCAACCTTCCTCTTCTCCATACCCTGAATTTAATGACTTTAGATAAGTACTAACCGGCTAGCCTAACTAAGCATCTTACGGTTGCATATCTTCAATTTATGGATAGGATTGTCTGAAAAGATGTGTTTCAAGTTTAGTTCTGAATTCTGTCGAGTCTTTGATAATTCTTAAGTCATGCGGCAGTTCATTCCAGGCTTTAGGTCCTGACACTCCGAAAGCACGATCACCGAACTTAGTATTAGGTGTGCGCTTTGGTTCCTTCAACCTCCCGATAGCTGATGACGCTGCTGACCTAAGAGTGGACTGCCGTGAATTGGTATTTTCAGGAATACACAGTTCTGATAAGTAAGCCGGAGCCATTCCGTTAAGTGACTTAAATACCATCCAGCAGAGCTTGAACTGGATTCTTTCAGGACATTTGAGCCAGTGGAGATTTTTGAGATGCTCTGAAATGTGAGAATATTTAGATACGCCGGTGATAAGTCTTGCTGCAGCGTTGAATACTGATTACAATTTATTAATTTGGTATTTGGGGAGACTCGCATATATTCCGTTGCAGTAATCTAGACGTAACACAACGTACGAATTGAGAGGCAGTTTAGTTACCTCTGTTGGCAGGTTTCTCCGTACTGCCTTTATTTGCCTCAATTAAAAGAACCCTGTACTTACAGTTCTATTTACTTGGCTTTTAAGGGAAAAGTCTGCATCCAGATTGACACCGAGTAATTTAACACACGTCTTCGGAGTAATGTCACTTCCTGAGATATTTTTTGGGCAGTTATCAATGATATGCTGACGTCTGCTTGTGGCGGTCTAGAGAAACTCAGTCTTTGACGGATTCAGCTTCAATCTATTTGAGGTCATCCAGCGAGTAATTGCTTCTAGACACTCAGCTATGAGAGTTTTTAGTCTGTCTATTTCGTCTGGTAAGCGGTAAAAATAAACTCGCTGGTCGTCAGCATAGCAGTGGGATTGAAGACCAAACGATTCGATTATTTTAACTACATCATTTGTGAAAAGGATGAACAGCAGAGAGCCCAGAACTGACCCCTGGGGTACTCCAGATGAAAGGGTTGCATATTTTGATTGGTTTTGCCCCATCTTCACTGCTTGTAAACGATTAGTATTACACCAATTCACAAATCCGGAGACAAAACCCTAATTTCCAACTACAGACCTATCTCACTATTAAACTCATTATCAAAACTCTTGGAAAAGGCAATAAAAAAAAAATAGACTACTATCCTACCTCGAAAAACATAAATTACTTTCATGCCGCCAATTCGGTTTTCGAGCAAAAATGGGCACATAACAAGCTATATCGGAATTAACTTAATTCGTTGTTAAAAATTTAGATGATGGGTTTAAAGTAATTGGAGTATTTCTAGATTTAGCTAAGGCCTTTGACACTATCTCTCTTGAGTTGTTATACGAAAAACTTAAAAAATATTGGTATCAACGGACCGGCGCTCAAATGGTTTATTAGCTACTTTAAAAATAGGAAACAAATAGTGGAATTAAACAAATCTTTCAGTGACAAAAATAAAGTATGGTCCCGCAAGGTAGTATTTTGGGTCCCATTCTATTTCTCAATTATATTAAGGTGGAGAGGAATAATTTATTATTCCGAAATAATGATAATATTATTACACAATATCATGAACATGATGTTTATAAGGAGAAAAATATGAATTACATATTTTTAAAATTTACATAGGTTTTGCATTCATCAAAATCAAATTAGAAATATAATCTTTTTCTGACCTTTCTACGTCTGTTTTACAAAATATTTTTAAATATCATTAAAAAATCCTTTGAACGTTTTTCTTCAACATGCTGTCATAAAAATTCCAATAAAAAACAAATGTTGGGTGCAGTTTAAATTTTGAACACTAACGTTCATGTTTTTTTAAATGCGGCTTAAAAAAGTTATGTAAAGTTTATTAAAAAAAACTCACTTGCAGATGATGGCAATTATTTTTCTCCAGTTTTAAAAAGTATTTTGAGATTTTTAAACCACCATTTAATTCAGAAAGGCCGGTTTATAAATCAATGAATTCTTTGGCCGTCAGGTGCTGCTAATATTATCTGCTATGCGGTGAGAACGCGAACTAACGTTTTTTTTAAATACGTATCAGGAATCCATTTTTAAACTTGGGTGTAAAATTTATTTATTTTCACATAAAAAGATTAAATTTGTTGTAACTCTTATATCAGTTGGTGGTCTAGTTGTTAGGATAGTGGCCTTCCAATCGCTGGGTCAGAGTTCAATCCCCATGAATATTGTTATTTTTTTTATTTTTTATTAAAACTTATTTGACGTAAGATGACGATGACGTATTTATAGGAACTGTGGGTGTTTGCAAAAAAAACGTTTACGTGCGGGAAAGGTAAGGTATTGTTTTCGAAGATATAGCGATTTAAAACAAATTAAAGAAATTCGCGCGGGACCTTTATTTTCAACGGTCCACCGGCACAAAAAAATACCCGACTGAAGTGTGTAAAATACAAATTTTTAATAAAGGGTAAAATACAAAAAAAATTCAAAGTCCTCAACTGACTAAAACCAACGCAGCACTTATATTTTATAAATAACACTTGTCCATCAATATCTAGAGATCGCGAGTTCGTTCCCTGGCACGGATATGTATTTTTTTTCAGCTTTAATTCAAATAAGTTTATTGAAAATATGTATATTTGCATTATTTTTTCTTTTTAATATGGCCGTTTTTTATCGCCATTTTTATGTTACGTACTAACTGTGTTTCGTAGAACTCCGTTTTATTTTTTGTGACAGCTTTTTTCGACGTTCAAAACCGTTTGAAAATAGTTTTGAACGCTGAAACAGCTATCACAATAATAAAAACTAAAATACCTGCAGATTTTAATAACACTATTAAATTTATTTTCTTAAAATTAAAAATTCAATTAAATGGAGTTTTACGAAACACAATAAATACGTAACTTAAAAAAGGCGAAAAAAAACGGCCACAGTAAAAAGAAAAATTAACATGGATGCTGAGGTGATTTTTCACAAAAAACGGCAAATCATCAAATTGGAATTGACCTATTATTTTTTGTCAAGTCACAAATTTTGTTTGTATTTCGCTACAGAAAGTTGTCATTAGTCGAGCGTGGGAGGTGACAAATTTACCATTCATACCTAAAATTAACAATAATTTTTGGAATTCGAAAATATATACCGAATATACTGACATCTTGCAAATTATCGTGAAAGGTTTTGAAGGTGGATTAAGGTCAAAATTCCTACTACAAACGACTGTAGCCACTAGGGGGCGTTAATGTCGTTTCATGTCAATTTTCAAGGCTTACCATATGCCGTTAATGGACTCGCTGAAATTAAAATCCCATCTCTCTTATATAATGTGATGAGTTACGCAGATGATCCAGTATCCTGGCGTGCGCAAGTAAATTTTATCTAATTAATTTGTGTTGTTTCACAATTAATTCATTTAAAAATAACATATCATATATTTGCGCCCGTTCCAGAGTGGAAGATACTCTCAGTATCGCCCTGGTGAAAGACCACCATTCTGAATTGAAACGTTGGTTGTAATGGCTTTTAGCCATGTTTGGTGACCAGATCTGAACAGCCAGGTATTTGGGGAAATACCTAAGGTGGGGACCTTCCTTTTCGCCTTATCCTTCCCCTCCCCAATATCTTCAGCCTCACATCATTCCCCAATTAGGGATACCATAGTCTCACTGGGTCCAGACGGCTGGGAGCAGTTGGGACTCTTGTGCGGTATTCATATAAAAAAATAAAAATAAATAAAATCAGTAGAACTGTACTCCTACAGCTCGGCTGTGGTTTGCCGGCCTCTGTGTTTCCTCCCTCGTACAATTTCGCTCTTCTCTCTCTTCAAAACCCAATTCCACTCCTTCCTTTCCTCAAAAAGACCCTCCACGTAATAATAATAATAATGATTAGTGAAATCTCATAAGCCCATAGAAAGTGTACATAAATAATATGTACTCGTACTTATCATAAATAAGAAAACAAAAATAATAAAGAAGAGGGTGGTATAAAAAGAGAAATCATAAATGAACAATTAGTATAAATAAGAAAATGTCATTGATTTTGCGCTGCTGTATCGATAAAGATCCATCTGATTGAACATTGTTGGGACCAATATCTTATTTCAATTTGCTTCGATAATCGAACCTGATGTCTGACGGTATTCCGTGATGGGGATATTTTTGGAGTTGATAGTCTTACCCCTAGCATCCCAAAAGGTAACGAAGGCCCTGAGGGAAATTATTTTCATCGGGCACTCTTGTGTGGATGTTATTTTAAATATCAATATCTTGATGGATTTTAAATATCCATATCTTATTTTTAAAAATACAATAAAAAAAATTGTCTTCTTATTTTTATGTCTAGTACAAATTCACAAGTTTTGGCCATTCAATCTTCTAAATTGCTCGATTACCCTATCTTTTCAAGGCATTTTGAGGACCGGCCTATACGTATCCACCAGTGGCATGCATTGCTCTATGACCAAGGGTAGGCTACAATATTTTCGACTAGTAACATAACATTTAATATTTTGGTGGCCTTGAAAAACGCCATTTTTATTCTACTGATGATTGTGGCTGAGTTAAAAAATAAGAGTAAAAGTTGCTTATCTATACAACGAAACTCTTATCAGAAACTTCTTATCCGGGAAAACCTTATATGCGGGATATATTGGGCAATTTTTCAAATTCAGACTTCAAGGGGCCGAAAAAATCTAACTTCTTAAGTATAAAAACTTCTTAAGTGGGGACTTCTTTAGCGAGTTTCACTGTATTTTATGAAGCAATTCGTTTTTCTTTTTTATTAAACTCGAGCGTTACATCATCATAAAAAGTTCCCGAGCCATAAGGTAGACACGGCTTTTCAACCCTTATGAACTGCACACTTCATGGCCGAAATTGAACGAATGAATTAAATTAATAAAATCAATCTCGTGACACATCCGCTCTGATTCTCAATTTAAAGCAGAATTAATTCTTCATTCCTTAGCTTAGGCCTTACAACCCTACGGTTATTTAATCCGGAGCACCATAATTACGAGTCATCACAAAGTCGCCGGAGACATTATGCCGTGTGCAGGACTCCGTCTAACATATAGAATCCCACACCGCAATCCATAAAAACCCGTATGTCATCGTCAACACTAGTCCGTAGCAGCAAACCCCTCTAGTCAGCAATTCCGAGTATTCCCATATTCGCTTTCACAGTCCGTACTCCCTAACGTATTAAGAATTGTATTCTGTATTCAGTTGTAACATCGTCGTCACTACGCGTCTAGTCCGTCGATATCGAGTCTGTCCATACTAGGTCTGCAAGTTAGTCAAGTCACTTCGAGACACCAGTCCCTAAAACATTCCTCAATGCCTGCGGCGATTCGTGTTAGTCCCAAATGGGCCAAGCCGTCACTTTCACTAGTCAGGTGGAAATTTCCGAAGTAATCTGTACTCGGTAGGGTGCATCTTTGTTTGGTTCATCATATTGTTTCTAAAAACGAAACCATTATTTACTACATTGAGGTGTATATACATTATTCATATTATTTAATACCTAGTTGAGTAAGACTGCTATTTACATGTTTATTTTATTTTTAAATATGTTATTTCCAACACAAGCACAATTTGCAATGTGAAAAAATCCCCCATTTTCTTTTTTTAATTAAATATTTTTTATGAATTAAAGGAATGAAATAAATTCACTAGATGAAATAGACTGACTGGATTCACTACTGCAAATGAATCTTCCCATGTCTGCTGCACACCACTGGTATCCACATTTCAAAAGCTTCTATCTTCTGTGTTAATTCTTGGTTTAGTGTCCAGTTTTCCTTGTGGTGTAGAAAAATAGAAAAAACGTAACGACCCATAATGATTCTTTAATTTATTTCCAGGTCATGGTTACAGAAGAGTTTCTGTATCTTAATTGATGTTTGAGTTTTCTTCTTTTTATATTTAGTGTAATTTTAATTTGGGAGGTAAGCAAGGGTACCGCCGCCCCGAGAACCATTTATTCAATAACCAACACCTCTGCCATAGGTCACCCCAAGTGGTTCGCTACGTTTGGTGATTTAGCAGGGGTGCCCCCCGGGTGGGTGCGTAGGTTCATAAAAATTCATTATCACAACTTAAATAATTACAATTGACTTGCTCAAATATGCAGGGGTATAAATAAAGGGTCAAGATGGGATCCAAGGACTTACCCCTGATCCATATTTCTTCACAAGCCTCTTCTTTGGCTGCACTTGAGCACTAAATCATCAATAAACAGTTCAACATAAAACACAGACGATTTTAATCTGCGGCGGATCACACAATACGAAATACAACAGCGATAGGTCGTGGCGGTTATAAAACACAATACGAATATTGCGTTGCGGGTTTCGGATTGATGTGTTGAGGGTAGAGTCGATGAACTAGGTTTGGGTTAGAATTGGGTAGGTTTATTTTAGGATGCATATTATTGTGCAAATCAACTATAAGGCTATTCAAGTTGAACCGACACCGGCGCAACCACCCAGGTTCATGGGGTGAGGTTTGTTCAGGTCTTGGCGGAGGATGCGTCTGCCCACCAGCTGTGTGATGGATTGGATTAGGGGGGGCAGTTGAGGGATACCCCCTGACCTCTCCAGCCAGACTCTCGACGCATTGCCTTGCACCGCAATGGGGGGATGGATTAATACGACCGTCACTCCTGGACACACTGACCCCCAAATTCCCAACCATCCATCAAACCTTTTCCCTTCCCAGAACTTCCTCTCCTTAAAAAGACTACACACAACAACCCCAAAGATGACATAGGTGGAGTTAATGTAAAAAAAAATATATATATATACATATACGAGGTGTGATAAAAAAATACAGTGAATAATTTTATCATGAACTAAGTCATAAGCCTACATCAAATTTGAATTAATTTCCTTCAAAGTACTCTCATTGGCTAGCAATGCACTTATCCCAACATTTATTCCATGATTGAAAGCATTTCTGGAAGGCTTCTTTCAGAAGGGTCTTCAGCTGCTCCGTTGTGGCCCTCTCAATGTCGGGAATGATGTCAAAATGTTTTCTTTTAGACCGGTTTTTATTTTTGGGAAGAGCAAAGTCACATCATGCTAAATCCGGAGAGTGAGGAGGATGTGGACGGACAGGAAACTTTTTTTGGCCAAAAATTCCTTTTTTTCAGCCAAAAACTGGCACATCAGAAGCGAGGTGTGACATGGCGCGTTGTTGTAATGAAGGAGGAAGCCATTAACCCATTTTTCTGGTCTCTTTCTCCATGCATTGTCTCGCAAGCGTTGCAGTAAGCCCTTATGATATATTTGGAGTTTACAATTGTGCCACCTGGAACGAAGTCTTATTGCACTATGCCCTCACTATAAAAAAAAACAATGAGCATGACCTTGATATTCGACTTTGACTGACGTGCCTTCCTAGGGCAAGGAGAGCCACTTGTTTTCCATTAGGAACTCTGAATTTTCATCTCAGGGTCATATCCATACACCCAATTTTCATCTCCATTTATAATTTTGGCCATGAAGTCCGTGTCTGCTTTAAGACGATCCTTCAGTTTTGTGCAAACTAACACACGATTTTCCTTCTGTTCGTCAGTCAAAAGTCTGGGAACAAATTTCACTCTCGCTCGTCTCATTTGCAAATTATCGGTTAAAATGCTTTACACGGACCCGTACGAGATGTTCACTTCTTCTGTAGACTCTCGAATAGTCAATCGCCTGTTTGAACAATTCATTTTTGTCACTTTTCGCCTATTTTTTGAGATCGAAGGACATCCCGACCGTTGCTCGAATCAACCGACTCATTTCCGATTTAAAATCACTCATATCACTTGTAAACAGTCTTCAGTCATCACCACACACTGATTCAACATTTCCTTTGGCACTTTTTAGCAACTTAAAACAAAACTCAATGTTAACGCGTTGTTCGAAATCTATGACAGACACAGTAAACACAACCTCACTCTGCCGGCTCTAGAAGCCGACTGACAAGTCACAACTTGTTCAAACTTGACACTGACTATCTCAAAGGAACAAGCCATCAGACTTATTACTTCATATGGATCTAGCGCCAGCAGGTGCTGCTATAAAAATTCATTCACCATATTTTTTCATCACACCTCGTATATGCACACATTTATGTAGTAACTAGATCTAAAATTGTCAGGTAGTGAAACTTTCCTCTCTCCTTTATCCTTCCACTGGGACCTGTAGATATGTTCAAAAGGTTTTTAAAGAAATAAATCAGTTATTGTGTGTACGTACCAGTTTTATTGTGTTTCTAAATTCATTAAAAATCATCGAATTATTTTTGACATTGCTATAAAAGTAACTTGGGTTACAATATCATACTATGTATAACAATATTAAAATTATTAAACTTCAATATAATAAGGTAGATCGGTTAGGTTAGGTTAGGTACCCGAGTATAGGCACTACAGAATTTATTTATTTCATCATTTTTATAAAAATACTTACCGAGAAAGGTACAAAAAGGGTTATTTTCAAAATAAATTAGTTAAATTAATGAATCTTATTTTTGACAATCACATTGATGTTCAAAGCTCCATAACTCATACTGGAAATAGGTGCAGTGGCCAACTAATTCCAAACAGAAAAAGCTGTGAAAATTTCATAATATCAGAGTTCACAATGTATGAGTTTTTTGCTTCTACAAACTTTAGATTTTTTGCTTTATACTTAGCAGTGGCGTACATTGCTTTATGACCAAACGTAGGCTGTGTGTAGTTTGTCAAGTTCGGGTATGAATTATTGTGGTTTGAATATTTGAAAATAATAACTTTATTATCATCTTCGGCCGATTGGCCAACTGAATAAATGAGCGTACAAGTTCCCTACTAAATTAATGGAAAAAATACAATTCAATAAAAAAATTGTCGCCTTTTAAATCTTTTGCTAGGGCAGGCGCAGCTTTTCAGCCTTTATGGACTGCACGCCACTGACAGTTATGAGTTTTCTACCTATCGGATGTTAGCAATCATCAATTTCCACTTTTGAGAATGCAGCTTGGAATAGCGAGCGGTAAGACAATCAGACGCAATCAAATTTTACTTGCGTCAAATGTTTCGGGAAGGGCAACAATTATTATTTCAAATATCGATCCTTGTTGTACCTGCCTGATAAAATTGAGGTAATATTTTCACAACTTGAATTCAAATTTTACATTTATATCTTGTAACAATATGAATAATCATTATAAAAAAAATATTAATTATTATTTTCAAGAAATCGTAATAATTATTATATCACTATATGACTTGAGTAGGTAAATGACATTGGGGTATGTCCAACCAATAAACTATTGATTGCTTAATAAATAAAATATCAAGTCAACCCACGGCAATGGTACTGCAGTTCTCTACATACTTAACTGTCTGTGCAGGTGGCTACAGTGGTAACACCCCTGACATAGTTAAGTATGTCGATCTGTACCTCAGTTTATTGGTTGAAGAAGTATAAAAACCCACCTTAAAAAAAAAAAAAACTATTAAACCTAATAGAATATAAAAATATTTTTAACATTTGAAATTGAAAAAATAAAACAAATAAATCACAATATTATTTATATGGTTTAAATCTACTGGTAACACAACTCACTCATACATTTTTTTTTCAAGGATTAAATTTATCATCATATAATAATTTCAATATATTTTTAAAAAAAAATCACTTTCTCAAAAGATTGAAAAATAAAATGTTTATGGACTTATTGTCATTTTCAAAGCTCATTTTTTTTGTTGTAAAAAAAATGAATAAATAAAAATTATCACATAAATAAATATATTTATTTTTAATAAAGTTTCAAAAAGCAACCACATCAATAAATTTATAAAGAGAGGGGTAATTTATTATTATTAGTACATTTAAAAAAAGATATGATGTATTTAAATAAAATTTAGAGTGAAGTTACAGATGTATGAAATTAACTGCGCAGTCAGGCATTTATGTAGTAGATATTACGGATACAGACAAACAAAAATTTTATTATTTCGTTTGTCAGTTCCTCTTTGGCCGCCTGCACAAAAATTTTTGAAATGTGTACTATTGAGAAATAAAAATAAAAAAAACAGTACCTATTTGGAGAGATAATGAAAAATTACTGAAAATGTTTATTTTTTTATTCTGGCAATTTACCAAGAAGGCACTAATTTGGCTTGATTGAACTATTCCTTGGAAAAAAAAAGTTGTACGGCATAAAGAAAAATCAGAAAATTTTCATAAAAACGAACACTGTGATTATACAAAACCAGACTTTAAAATCATCAGTCACTTGGTGCCAAAAGTATTAAAACTGACTTCAAACTGTTGACGTTCAATTAATCAATTTAATAATTAATTTTGTTAAGACTATTTTTTCATCAAACACATAATATGTATAATTGAATTGGGCTCAATTTTATATCAGTGCTTACTTGTAAATACTTGATGGATCATCTAATATTTTGTATCTCTATGCATCAGAGTTTCATAGAAAATTTCATGTTTTTTTTTAAATGTTAGACTTATTTTTTGAGGTAGTTGATTAATTTTTTTTTTTCAAAATTCCAAATATTTACATAAATATGATATTATTATTTATAAATAATATTATGTATGTATTACTTAAAGTAGGGACATATTGTATGTTTATTTTTTAATAACATATTATTTGAAATAAAATAAAACAAACAAAAATATTTATGTATTTAAATTATTAAATTGGTTAAAGTTAAAATATCATTTTCACAGCAAACATTCACCCCGGGTAAAATAAATCTCTATAATTGTAACAATAATTAATTTCATACAAAATGTAACACTTCTAATTACATGAAATATGGTGTCTCGTCTTATTTTTTGATAGTTAAATGGATATTTCAAAGTACCATAGCTCGTAACGGAATTGACGCTGTGAACTAAAAACAGTTGTGTTGACTTAGAAATTATAGACAGAAGAATCTGTGCAAGTTTCACAATGCCAGAGCTCACCGATACAAAAGTTTTTGCCCGAGACAAATAAACATATGTTTTGATATAAAGTTAAGATTTACGTGGACATATTTATTCCGTTTGTATAAAACGACTCAAATTAATTGTTAGATTTTATGTACGGCAAATTGAAGTGTTACATCTGTAAAATAATTTTACATAAAAAATTACATTTAACAATATTTTATTAAATCTACGAATATTATTATGGCATCCCAATATGGCTATTTTATTTATTAATTACAGTTTTAAACATTTAAAAAAATATATAGCTTTGTTTTTAAAAAATACCTACGGTAAAAATATGCGTAGACCCTATTACGATTACTGACTATTATTTCGTTAATAATTTATTTGGCACGGTTTACTTTATTAAGTTGGTAGAGTTAACAGTGTACAAATGTTAATTGTGAATTAATATTTAAAAACAAAAACAAACATATGACTCGAACAGTGACAAAAAGACCGGATGTAAAATAGTGTTCAATTGATACAATATCCAAGCGGAAAAAGTCGGAATCATATAAAATATTATATTATGAAAGCCTACAATGTGGTGGACAAGCTAAAGAAAGGGATGCTTATTTTGTCATAAAGAGCATTATAATATCATTATGGGAAATTAAACATTTTTCCACCACTAAATGTAATAATAATAATAATAATATATACGTAGTTAATTGTTTTTTTTTTTTAATAGAAATAGAAATAAAAGAAAAATAAATAAATACAATATTATGAAGTTCAAAATGAGATCCAAATTAATACTATTTATTTAGTCAGGTGAGGCATATCTTGGACAGTGGTACAATTATATCAAGATCAATTTGTAGTTCCCACAGATGAGCTCGTTATCTAGACAAAAATTATTGTCGCAATGTGGAAACAATTTGACTGTCATGTGTTTTTTTTTTCTGGAGGCCGGCACCGCGAAATCACCCAGGGAAAACCAACGATGCTGGCAGGCCGCCTTATCAAAGCGATGAGAAAGTGAAATGAAGATGGCGTACGTAGAAAACAATGAGAAACGATTATTGTTATAGCGGTTTGCCACTGTTCCGCGAGGGAAAATATTATTATTGAAATGACTTTACAGATGCCTTACAAACTAACATCTCATCAACGTGTGTCGGCTATAAACACGTTTTAATTCTTAGCAGCAATGCCGCGTCTCGAATTCTGGCCTGTTCCATTTGGAAGACACATGAATTTAAAATAAATAAACAAATGAAAGCAAAAAAAAAAGCCAAATTGCAAAAATGTTTTTGTGTGAAGCCTCATTCACATGAGAAGTTTTTTTAGAGCAATGCAATTTTTACTATCCTTAATAATCTGACAGGCGTCGTAGATCGGGAATTTTGACTGAATTTGCTGCAGAATACCCAGCTAACTTCAGTTACGAGTAATTTTGAACGGTTGACATAATCAAATCATTTACGTTGGAAAGGAAACAAATATGAAATTCCATCATTTTGAAAAACTTCGATAAAAAACATGTAATACTTTGTATACTCATAGTGTGAATATCAAAATTGGAACCGGGCAACGCACTTGTAGCAAAAAAAAAACACTATTTAACTTTGTTGTGAATGAACTTTATGGATTTTGGATTAAAAGTTTAGAAAATTGGCACTTCTGAATACGCATTAACTTGGCTTTGCATAGTATAATTACATAGCTGCCAGATGTTTGATTTTGAGACGGAATTACTGCGTAATTTTACACGTCAGAATTCAGCGATTATAGCGGACACGCACACACAAACTTGACACACACTATCACATTCAATGTAGTAACTATGGTTACTATAAACTCTCTATGCAATATAGTATATAATATGATAAAACTATTTCCTTATAAATTAAGTCAATCAATGAATACAGAATCGAACTTCAACGATCCTGTATTGCCAAAAAAAAATTGCGTTAAAAATATTTATAAGCATTTAATTTATGTATTTTTAACAGTGAATTAATAAGATTTAAAAAAAATTATGAAATGGATCAACTTGATAAATATTATGATTTGTAGAATTAGCATGTATTCACAGATAAACCCTTGCTATACCGAAAACATTTTGTATCGATCGACCCATCTTTAATTCTGATGACAAACATTGTCCTAAATATTCTGTTTTGTTGTAAATTAATTTGCAAACTGTCGTAATAAACGATAGGTGGCCTGATATTGTTTCAATCGCTACAGGACGGCTAATCTAGTAAATTCTTTACCGTTGGGTAGTGTTCAAGAAATTAATTAATACAGAGGGGTTCCATTTAAAAACTGACAACAGATTTCTTCTTCGTACAAAAATATTGCTTCTGCGATGAGATCAATGTAAATATTACGTAAAAACAAATAATATTTTTAATACCAACACATAAAATAATAAAAAAAGACAGACAAAACATGACAATAAATAATATGTAATCATTTGCAGCATTTCTCAGGGATCACAACACGTAGGTACGTTCCTTCGGCACAAAATTTTCATTTTACGACGGAACACGTAAAAAACGGGGTTCTGAATAGTAAAAATGTTGTACGCAAATTCAATTTTTTTTTTTAAGGTGTTCGATGTGCATTGCTGGGATTGAACCCTGTGCGGCAGAGTAAGATGCAGACGGACACCTAAGTGAGTTCGATGCATATAACCACTTGTGTTCATTCAACGTAATATTTGAAAAAGAAAGTGTTTTGCAGTTTCAGTTGTTCGTTTTCAGAATGAGATGATCTAAAGTGCTAGTAGACTCAGCAGTTGGGAATAGAAATTTACAATAGCTGTAGGAAATGTGAAGAGGACACTCCAATTCAAATACGGTGCCAATGTCCCGCATTGACAGAAAGAAGGCTCAGATGGGAAGACACATTGAGGAACCAGGAGAAATTGCAAAATACCCGATGACATGTTGGTGAACTTCATTAAAGGAACTGGACTGCTGCTAAAGGAATAAAGTGAATATGAGAGATAGCACAATATATGCGAGTGCTCGCAGGAGTCGTGCAGTCATTCCGAGTTTAACATTTGACTCAATCATTCAACTGCATCTAAATTTAAACTGCATCTAAACTGGACTGCTGTTAAAGGAATAAAGTGAATATGAGAGATAGCACAATATATGCGAGTGCTTGCAGGAGTCGTGCAGTCATTCCGAGTTCAACATTTGACTCAATCATTTAACTGCATCTAAATTTAAAACAGCCATGCTGCGGTACAACCCCGTTTTTAACATCTTACATCTTACACACTTTAGACCTTTCCTCGGTGACGTCTGTTATAAAGTTTATAAAAAAATAAAAATATGACACGATAACATAATATGGATGAACTTAACAATAAGGTTAGTCATTAAAATATTAATTTACCTTTTATATTATGACAAAGAAACAATTTTAGACGTTCCAAAGAACAGACTATCTTTTTTTGTTCTCACACAATATCTATGAACCAAAATTTTAACAATTTTAAGAACTTTCATAAATATTGGATGGAAATTAACGGGGAGAGGGGCGTCGGGGAGTTATTATTTATTAATTCAAAATAATGATAATATTATTGTGCAATACGATAAACATGGTGTTTTTAAAGAGGAAAATATTTATTATGTTTTTTTTTAATTTGCATGGGCTTAGCATTTATCAAAATATAATCAGAAATATTACACATTTCTGACCGTTCTACGCATGTTTTACAAAAACATTTAAAAATTTGAATATCCTTAAAAAGTGCTGTGAAGGTTTTTCTGTAACTTGTCGATAAGATAAATTTAAAAAAAAAGAACAGTGCGTAGTTTAATTTTTTCATGAACACTACGTAACTTTAATGTTTTTTTTTTTTGTAATGCAAATTACAAATCTTTGGTTGTTTATTTTCAAAAACGCAACGATAAAGGATTAAAAATACTTTTTTCCACTTTAAAAATCATATTCGTATTTTAAATATTTTGTAAAACATACAATGGGACGGTCAGAAAAAGTAATATTTCTGATTATATTTTGATAAATGCTAAGCCTATGTAAATTTATAAAATATTTAATAAACATTTTACTATTTAAAAACATTATGTTTATCGTATTGCGTAATAATACTATAATTATTTTGAATTAATAAATAATAACTCTCCGACGTCCCTCTCGCCCTTAATACGAAGAGTTCGAGTATAGACTGCCTCTTAAGTGTTTTTGGACAAAATGAAATGTGAATTCGCAGACTTTAAGAGAAAAAAAAATGCTTCTTTGTTATCGAAATATCAAAACATTCACATAAAACGTTTGCGTTTTCAGAATAATAAGCACCCATTTAAACAATAATAATTACTTAAAAACAAATAAGTAAAAATATAGATTAATATTTTATAATATGAATACATATTTTTTTATATTACGATGCCAACGGAAAATATACACATATTTCTAAAGTTAATAATGGCTGCGGTTATTATTTTTAGAAATGGTTGAAAAATTCACATAACATATTATTATAATGGTAACAGGACAAAAATAAATGGCGTCAAAAACCTCAAAGATTCAAAAAAATAATCACAATATTATTGTCAAATATTTAATAATTATGAATTCAATTTTTCAACCATTTTGCGCAGAGTTTTGTCTGCTCGTTCTTACAAAACAGGTTCAAAAAACAAACGATGCGCAAAACTTGCGGATTGTTTGAAATGCTATACTAATTTGTGTAAAATTTAAAAAATTGTATAAAATACACGTGCATTTTACAAAATCCCTTTCAAATATTAGGCGAGGTGACATACCTATGTCAGGGTCCTAACTGCAGTAAGAATAAAATCAATGTTCGCATGTAAGAAATTTCATGCCATTTTGAAGTGGAATTACTAAATTAACAGTACGCCAGGTGTTAAATTTGCTTTGATTTGTTTACGCTGATAGAAAGAGATGTTACATTGGCGCTGTCAGCGGCGGGACAATAACAGGCAACATTTCAGATTTAGCTTTACACAGTTAGAGATCTGTCATAGTATCCTCGCAAACAGAGAAAAATTAAATCTTATACAAACAAGTATATAGCATCATCGATACGGGATCGAAATTCTTCATTACTTAAAAAAAAAAATTATCACTTGTTGCAATTCTTTTCCAAAAAGTCCATTTTCAATTTCAACTCAATTAAAAAAAGCTGCTTTTGAAGCGAAAAAATCTCCTCCTTCTGTCTCAACTCCATGTTCAGAATCTTCATCTTTGCCTCATGTTCGCTTATAGCGTGTTGCCGCTTGGCGATAAAGTACAATTTCTCCTCTTCCGTGGGCGCCGAATTCGAACAGAAATAATTCCCCAGATTGTTGTTGTTATGCGGCGGCGACACTGAATCTCCGGTGCCCGTTTGATTGCAACACGGGTCCGCGTAGTTATTAACGGAAGCGCGTGAATAGATTTGACGCGCACATTTCTTGTTGTTTAAGAACGAGTTAGTGTTTGCGCAACGTGAATGGAGATTCACACTCGGTATGAAAGTTTCATTTTGCGGGGACGGTGGGGTGTTGATGCAGACTCTGGGTTCGAGGTGGCTCAGGTTTAGAGGGCCGTTGGAGTCAGTTGAGAGCAGGCAGGGGTTGGGGGTGAGGCTGCCTGTGGGAAGGTCGTGTATCGGTGTGCCGGGATGCAGCAGGGGGGATCTGGTGTTGGGGGAGTGCAGTAGAGAGACTTGGGGCTCCAGGAGCTCGTGGGGGGGCCCGTGAATGAGGCTGTCTTTAGAGTCCAAGGCGGTGGAACCGGGGCCATCGAGACGCTCACTTGACATCTGAAAAAATATAAAATATGTTTAAAAAAAAGTTGGTACAATAATTCATGATCAATGAGAAAAGGTAAGAGTGATGAACGAGGCATGGTTAATTCCTCAGTGTAAGCAAATATCGAGCATTAGTTGCACGCTAATGGAAATTCCCGAATATATCATTATAGTCATAATGGTTTATTTTGCCTTTTGGACAGCATCATTATTAATTTCCTAGTTGGGAATGTGTTGTGTGTTGTTCATTGTGTAAACTGTCTGGACGAAGATATTGACTGTCCCTAGGGCGCTTTAGGTTCAGGAAAGCTTTAGGAAAGATGGAAGTCTTACAAGTTAGTGTGGAATATATAGCTTTTAAATAATGCAGCTAATTTAACATAAGGTTGCTAAATGCTCTCAGTAACGCCCACCGTTCAGTATTGTAACATTGCATGAAATGGCTTGTGTCGTGTTTGGTGACCAGATAATAACCAGCCACTTTCCAACCTTCCTTATTTTCGCATCTTCTTCCCTGCACACTCCCTTCAGCCTCACAGCATACCCCAATCGGGAATGGCATACTCTCTAAAAGGAGTAAACAACAAAAGTTTATACATACTTAATATTTTCAATTTGCAAATATGTTGCTTACATTTACGGGTAAGTGATCATCCTGGCCCAGTAACACGGACGTTGGCAGGTCCCTCCGTTCATCTGAAAGTGAAAAATACACATTCAGACATATGGCAAGCCTTCCTACAAAGGTACCGTGCTTTTTTGTTAAAAAAATGGTTCCTCGGGGGCATCAGAAAACAACCGGGAATACGTCGACAGCCATTGAAGATCGCCTACTCAACATTATTCTGCCGATTACGACACCATTTTGACGTGCCGGTACAACGGCTCTTATTTTTTAATTATTTATTTTTAGTACATTGGATGCAGTGAGAAATAATTTCGGAAAATTAAATATTACATAGTGGGTACCTATGATAAGTCTCACTGCAACGTCTTATTCATACATTCAGTAATTACAGGGTGACGTGTGTAGAGTATAAGTGTGTGTGTCTGTGTGAGTGTGTTTGTAGGTGTGAGAAGTGGGGATGTGTATCAAATGTGGACAGTGAATCTGATAAAATTTCGATGTTAGAGTTTAGGCAAATATTATAAAAGGAATGAAGAGCACGGTTAATTGTCGAATTTCCTGTTGCATTTGTTTTGTAACTATGCGTGCAGGATAATGCTGTATGGTGGGTACATCTCAAAGGTATGTTGAAATTAATTAGGGACAGAAGTTCGGTACGGTCTATTTTATTGTTTAAAATTATATGCAAACTGTTAGATCAGCTACTGCTCACCTTTTTAGCAAAGATTGAAATGTACATTGTAAGTTTTTCTTGAATTCGTAAGTGAGATATTTTATAAAAAAAAATTTAATGCATTCTATATTATCGATGTACAATTTATACTGAGGATTCCAAATAAGTGAGGCATATTCCAGTGTACTTCATACTAGTGAAAAATATAGCATTCTGATTGTATGTGGATTACATGAACTAACATACAAAGTAATAAACTGTTATAATCTTTTCGCATTTTTCGCAATCAATACCGCCCGAGTGAAGATTAGCAGCCAGATCCGAATATCCAGGTACTTTCCAATTTTCCTCTTCTCCCGCTCCCTTCAGCCTCAAAACATTTTATTTTTTTCTATATGAATACCTCACAACAGTCCCAACTGCTCCCAACCGTCTGGAGCCAGTGAGACTATGGCATTCCCAATTGGGGAATGTTGTGAGGCTGAAGGTATTGGGGAGGGGAAGGAAAGGGGAAGAGGAAGGTGGGGAATACCTGGCTATTCAGATCTGGTCACCAAACACGGCTAAAAGCCATTTCAAGCAACGTTTCAATTCTGAATGGTGGTCTTTCACCAGGGCGATACTGAGAGTATCTTCCACTCTGGAACGTGCGCAAATATACTATATATTATTTTTAAATTAATTAATTGTGAAACAACACAAATTAATTAAATTAAAATTACTTGCGCACGCCGGGGTTTGAACCCACGACCTTCGGATTCGTAGTCGAGAGCCTTACCCCTCGACCATGGAGGCCGTCGAACATGCCCCGATTAAGGATGCCATAATTCCACTACCTCTGCGCAATCGAGACTCTTGCGCAGTAGGTATTCACATAAAAATCCAAGATACTTATAATGAATGTGTGTTTAAAATGCTTCAAAATTTCCATTGTAAAAGCAATCACAATTTATTGTTCCAATAGTTATTATTACAACACAGATTTTAAGGATGGAGGCCACAGAAGTCTAAAACCCCAAGATGCTGGTACTAGTAGAATTCAAATAAAAGAGATGAAGATTAAAGGTATGAATGAATCGATATATGTAATGCAATGATAGGGCTCCCTTGATAAAATAGAGAATTTAGCGCCAGTAGCGACATCTATTGATTGTACTATGCACTATTATTGAATTATATTGTTAGTGAGTAACACCTTAGAATTTAGTTCTGAACCTCTTCAAATGTAAACAATGTGTGTGAAGAGTTCGTAATATCTCGATAACATTTATCAAATTGTAAATGGAGTGACATAATATACAGCCCGCACGGTACCTTTGACAGTGATTCCTTCAGTCAGCGGGTTAATGGTCCACAGTCTTCCTTCTAGGAGGCTGGGGGCACCTTCTTCAGATCCTGGCTGTAAGATAAAACATCACAATTATAAATAACTGGCAGTTACTGCCCATACAGAACATATGGTAGAGGAATGTCCCCTCTGCCAGTTTTTTTGTGGTAGGATCTGAATATTCAGACATTTCCCATTTCTCTTTCCCCTCCCTGCTTCCTTCAGCCCACTACCAGAGTTGTAGATACGCTTAGTATCACCCTGGTGAAAGACCACCATTCAGAATCGAAACGTTGCTTGAGATCTGAATAGCCAGGTACTTCCCAACCTTCCTCTTTTTCATTTTTTTCTCCTTCAACTCCCTTCAGCCCTACAAAATACCCCAATCGGGGATGCCATGGCCCCACTGGCTCCAGTCAATTGAGAATTTTGTGCGGAATCCCAACCTTCCTCTTCCAAAACTCTTTCCCCTCTCTACTACCTTCAGCCACACAACAGTCCCCAAATTGTGGATGGCCATGTTCCACTATTTCCGAGTACTTGGGAATTTTTTTGCAGAATCATATAAAAACTTTCAAAAAAAGGATTGAACCCAAAACAATAGTTAGTTACCTCCTGATAACGCATCTTGCACTTCTTCTTAAAGTTCTCGTACCACATTTTGACTTGTGCCGGAGTCCGGGGGCATTCTGCCCTGCAACGCTTGTTCACCTCCATACAGATCTGGGACCATACCATCTGCAATAATCATTACAAAGTTATACACTATTTCTCTTTTCTCTTAGGCAATACAGTCAACTCTGTTTTTACACGATTTTGTTACAACACGGTCAACAAAATGTAATGGTAATATGTCAGAAGTAACATTACTTTGTGCCATATTAGCAAAAATAAATGCAACTAACTAACAATCACACCATTTTACATGTTTGCAGAGGTAGACAGAGAGGATGGACCGCCGTACAACTGTCTTAGCACACATTATTTTTCTTCGTTTTCATTCATACATCGTCTCATAGATACTCTTCTGTTACTCTGACTCATGACATGACCCGACTCAAGTGTTACTTGATCGTGCCATGTCGTCCTCGGGCGTCCCCCCGACTTCTCCTAAAACTTTGTTAAAATAAAAATAAAAACAATAGATTACTTACCTGAAACATAAAATAATAAATAAAATCTGTTACAGTGGTGTGCGAATTAATTGGGACAAGCATTTTTTCAGACATTTTTCACTTTTATTGATATAATAGTTCATTTACGCAATTTTGAGATAAAATTAGTGTACATTATATAAACACCTTTCTTACATATTTATTTTATTTTGGCATTATAAAATAATTGATAAACTAATGAATAACATAATAATATTCATAATGAAACCAAAGAAAAATTGATTGATAAAATTTTACATTTATTGAATTCAGCCAAATAAGTGCTTTTTGAATATTCGTGCAAATCTCCCGACCTCAATCCCGTTTAAAGTTTATGGATGATAGTGAAGAAAAGTCTCAGAAAAAAGGATTGCACAACAAGAGGAAAGCTGATTTCACCACTTTTTAAACTTTGGATTCATGACATTGACCTAATTATCTAGACACGCCGTGTGGACCTTAAAAATGACACCGTTCCCAAAATATTGGTTCGCGAAAACGTTTTATCAAAAAGATAGTTCATTATCTTACGGTAAAAGGATCGCAAGTAGCATTGCTTTTTACCTTTTGTTGGTCCGTATGGAGCAAATTTGTCTCGCAGTAAGTTCGCACCAACAGAACGGCTATCTTTATTGAGATCATTTTTCAAACATAAAATTGAGGTAGTTAGAAATATTTTAGATATAGCGTACCGCGGACTTTTTCATAGGCAATTTAATAAGCTACATGAATACTTAAAAAAATATATACGTCACAGATCGATTCAAGCCAGCGTATTACAAAAACTAACAATCAAACGAAAGTGTGACATTTTTACCTGGCAATACAATACATCACAAACAACATCAAACTAGTGTCATTATTGACGTTCCATGATAGCTTTACGTACGGCGAAAAAATTGGAGTTGCCCCACAAGTTGGTTTGTTAAGTTCATCTCCATATGTTGTGACGTGTGCTTTCCGGACTATTTGATTGGCTAACCAGATAAACAAGTTACATCATGTGATTTGGCCATAACTCTGTACCCTGTTTTATTTTGTAGAGAAGCAGCGTGCACTTAAAGAAATGCTTTCGAAGCGGGGCGACAGAATTCAATGGGGAGTTATGTTATGAAATATTCATTGATTGTGTCATAAATCTAGGGTAAAATTGCTAGAAAGGGCCAATCTATAGATATCGATGCTTCATGATGAAAAATATATGTTATTCATTAGTTTATCAATGCCAAAACGAAATAAAGATGTAACAAAGAGTAGAGGTTGTCATATAACATACTATTTCTAACTCAAAATTGTGAAAATCAACTATTATATCAATAATAAAAAATGTCTGAAAAATGCTTGTTTCAATTAATTTGCACATCACTGTAATTACATATATACAAAATTTTGTAGGCTGTGAGAAGGTTTAAATTTGTGGAATAAACTGTAGAGAATGAAAAGAAATAAAAACATAAATAATATAAACGGAAAACATTATGAAAGGTGGGTTGATTTGTGGAGTAATGAATGATATTAACGTGATATTCAAGTAATCAGATATCAACACTGGAAACCTGAATATGACTTTAATAACATAACTATGTATATGAAAATATAATGTGTATATGCAAGGAAATAACTATCAAGATCATTTTAAGTGCAGCAAGTTTTTAATTATTCAGTAAAAGAAGTTATAAACAACCATTTTTGAGTTAAACCGAAGATTCAAGGCATTGAACGAATTAATATAGATATCAAAACCAGAATTGAGTCGCATACAATACAAACACATATGCATTGCTTGTATACAGTATGTTTAAAACACCTGTTATTCAGCTTCAGAAAACATAAATGCATTGCTTGTATACAGCATGTTTAAAACACCTGTTATTCAGCTTCAGAAAAGGTAATTGCAGTGAAAATGTTTTTTTTTAATAATAAAAATAACACACTGCAAAACTTTTCAAATAACTGTAAAAACGTTTGAATAACTGTAAAAACTTTTGGAATATTCAAATTCGAAGATCGTAGTATACACTTATTGTCCCTTTCTCGCTAATAACAATAAGTAGGTGTATGTAAGACAAAAGGCTGTTTCTCGAGGACCTAACTGTCGGAATGTATACCTACATATGCACCAATACACACAATCCTACGGTTGTGTTGTTTGAATCAACTCTAGTTGCGCAATCTATAAAAACATCATTCTTCAAATTGGATTGACAATATCTTCACCTCCAAACCATAGGATTTATTCAGGCATGAAATAGAAAAACTGCTAGAATGTTGGGGGTCAACCGTAAACAATGCAAGAAAATATATTATGAAATAGAATTATTTGTATTTTTTTTAGCAAAAACCAAAAAACAATTCATAAAAATGTATAATTAAAATATTCATCTCACTTTCAATCTAGGATTACATTTATCCTTGCATTTACATTCTCCATTCATCTGGACAACTGCATTCAATCTACTTTATGTACTTGCATTTAATCAAATCTCATCCAATGAACGGTTGTTGAAGCATGCAACAGATAAGTCAACTTTCATCAAAACTACACCACTGAGGTTAGGAGAATTTACATCACATTTGATGAACATCAAATTGTCGATCAACGCCATATTGAATTTTTGACAAAATGTCAAAAAATTTAAATGGCGCTAATCGACGATTTGGTGTTAATCAAATGTGGCGAGAGTTTAAAACAACCCAATCCTAGGCTGCTCTCTGACGGTCCGGTGAGGAATGAACATTTCACTCGCTACTGGAGACACTGCGCAGAGAAGTCCCACAATGGACTGCGTTGCAAACCGTTACCTTACTTTAGCAAACTTGACTTTTCTGTGCAGTGTCTGCAGTAACGAGTGAAATGTTCATTCCATATGGACTGCCAAGCTAATAGATGTCTTTTTAACCCTCAGGATGCATTAAGCAAATAAAAAATGTTCTTCTGGTCCCTGTTTGTTGCAACACTAATACTACAAAAAGCTTAATATCGTAAGTATAGGGCAATTTAACAAGTTCAACATACTCATGTTATACACCTGATTCAACGTGGTCTTATACCTGTTTGGTCTAGTGTGCAGCATTAGTCTTACCTCCTTTATATTGTTTAAAAAGTTAGCCATACTTGCTTGGTCTAGTGTGCAGCGTTAGTCTTACCTGCTTTATGTTGTTTCAAGCGTTAGTCATACTTGCTTGGTCTAGTGTGCAGCGTTAACCCTTTAGGTACCACATGTATTTTTTTTAAATGCTGGAGAAGTGTCGATAATCCATGAATATATATTTTTTTTATTTTGATTACTTTTATTTTTAGCCACATGTTTCCAATAATGTGACATAATTTTAGAACCGTGGGTAACGCGTGACGAATTTTATGGCTCGAGCTATATATCGTTCTGTGGCACTCAAGTACAATAATGTATCGGAATGATATATCGTTCGGTGGCACCTAAAGGGTTAACTTACCTGCTTTATATTGTTTCAAGAGTTAGCCATACTTGCTTGGTCTAGTGTGCAACGTTACACTGACCTGCTTTTTCCTGTGTGCAGTGTTAGTCATACCTGCTTGGTTTAGTGTAGACCATTAATCTGACATGCTTCGTCTTGTTAACAGCGTTAGTCATACCTGTTTACTCTTGTTGGTGGCGTTGTTGCTCCGGCCCTGGCGCAGCACCTCCCTGTGCTGCGCTATCAGCTCGAGCACGGTGGTCTTCTCGAGCTCCGTGAAGTTCTTGCTGCGCTCCTTGTTGCGGCGGGTGCGCACGGCCGTGGCGCGTGTGGACATGGCGTGGTCGGGCGGGGGGGCCCCCCTTCTGCTTCTGCCGCGGTGCCCCGACACCTGAGACACTGGGGAGTTATCACCTTTTTGTATTATCAACACTATTGTATCATGTGAAAATAAGAGGATAATTTTTAGCCAATTGAATTAGGTAAGATCGGGTATCAAGTCATCCGTGTGCACCTAGCCTAAATGTTAATAAGAATTTGAAGAAACACTTTCGATCACCTTTACACAGATAATAAAATCTTAGATACCTTATAAAATAAGATAAATTAAATTTCAATTTTGGACTGCTTTTGTTTAAAGCATTAAGAATATTTCTAAGATTTAATCGAAGATCAAAGTTATGAATCGCAATTAAATCGAAAATTCAGCTATAGCATAAATATTTTAATCAAACGATAAAAATATATTAAATGATTATTTTTACTTTTATTTATTCCATTCTATTTCTTTTAATTAATAAGATTTTTACTAACTTATAATTATCATACGGATATGAGGTTTTTATAACAATACATATTAAAAAAAAATGTTAAAAGATGGAGCTCATATTTCATTTTGTAAAAGAATGGACTTAAGGTGATGATGTGATGAATGTTTTTTCCGTGTCTTTAAATTATGAAACAAACTAACCACACATTAGATAATCGCCTTTCTCGTGATTCATTCCTTTGTTAACTGTTTGATGTATTGACCTGTGTTATAAATAAATTATCAGTTGCCAACGGTAAATAAAGCCCAAGATTTAGACAACCAATTAATTAATATTTACTGCGTGTAAAAACACATTTAGTTAACGTTTGCTTTAACCTTCGAGTGACGTATTCAAAAAAGGTTTAAAGTAGTATGTATTGCTCGTAATATGTGGACATGATAGATAATGTAAAGAATTACAGCGTTCGGTATGAGAAAAGATGGTAATTTAAGTACTACATATTTCACAACCTTTCGCGATAAAATAAAGTTGCGGTTAAAAGTGAATAATATGTGACATGATAGATAATCTATAAAGAATGACAGCGTTTACAGCGATAAAGTGCAAGAAAAGCAGGTAATTTTAGTACTTTTTTTTTATATGAATACCGCACTAGTCCCAACGGCTCCCAGCCGTTTTGAGCCAGTGAGACTATGGCATCCCGAATTGGGGAACGTTGTGAGGCTGGAGGTATTGGAGAGGAGAAGGAGAAGGGGAAGAGGAAGGTGGAGAAATACCTGGCTATTCAGATCTGGTCATCAAACACGGCTAAAAGCCATTTCAAGCAACGCTTCAATTCTGAATGGTAGTCTTTCACCAGGGTGATACTGAGAGTATCTTCCACTCTGGAACGTGTGCAAATATACTTTATATTATTTTTAAATTAATTAATTGTGAAACAGCACAAATTAATTAAATAAAATTTACTTTCTTAGACTTTCGGATTCGTAGTCGAGAGCCTTACCCCTCGACCATGGAGGCCGTCACAAACTGTCATAATAAATAGGGCAAGACCGGTCGATGACCCATGTGTTGTTAGTTCAATTCCTCGGCTGGCTAAGTCCTTCATCACAACACGAGCAACATCTTCCGCCTACTGTGATGGTAGTAGATGATCAATATTGTCAGGTTATTCGTAACCCGGGAATGTTTGTCCTTCTTTTAAAAGAAAAAAATAAATAAAGAATTTGAATCTATCAAATTACATATTACAATTAACCATATTAAATTACATTATGTGATTCATCATAAGAAATGCAACTGTTCAAAGCCAGTGGAACTATGGCATCCCTAATTCTTAACCTTCGGCGTGCCAAGATGCAAAACAAAACTTGAGTGGACTCGGTTACCACAGGCATTTTATCACTATAATGTCATTTTTTGATTTATTCATAAATTTTATTACAAATTCTTCTTTTGGCTTACACATTCAATGTGTTTTTGTGAAAAAATTATTATAATAAAGTAAATTTTATTAAAAAGAAAAAAAAAAAACTCTACATTCATCAACAAACATGGCCTTCGGCCGGCGGCAGTGCATCTACTGGCTTAATGTTCATAAGAACATTTACTACCTGCTAGCGGTCTGGCGGCCGATTACCTTACACCCTCCCGCAGCTTTGGTAAATAGCGCGAGCGAGTGAGATGGCACGCATCACCTACCACTGTGCTAGTTGAACAGTGGAAACGTGTAGTTGCGGGTATGGTTCCAGTGTGCAAGTAATATTATTTGTGGCAAGGGATGATACCTACACATCCATAAAAAAAAAGTTTTAATCTAGTAATGAAGTTTATTTTTTAAATGGTGGTTTTGAAGGAATACAAAAAATCTAAAACTATAAGATCTCTATATAAAATAATACGTGGAGGACAGTAATATAAGAGATTTTGACTACCCCTCTTGGCAACGGAATGGTTAAATGACTCGTATATGACTGATGATATTACTACGAAGTAGGATCCGCCTATGCAGTTACTGGTCGCTAACAAAAACTGTCACCGGGACCACCTAAAAACGTTTTTTTTTTAAGGGTAAATACCGTACAAGAGTCTCAACTGCTCCCAACCGTATGGAGCCAGCGGTATCCCAAATCGGGATGTATGTTGTGAGGATGAAGGTAGTGGGGAGGAGAAGGAGATAGGGAAGAGGAAGATGGGAATATATCTGGCTATTCAGAACTATTCACCAAACACAGCTAAAGCCATTGCAAGCAAAGTTTCCATTCTGAACGAAGGTCTTTCACAAGGAGTATCTTCCACTCTAGAACGTTCTGCGAATATACTAAGTGTGCATTATTTTCAATGGATATATTTTGTAATAGCCATTTTTAAAATATGCATAATAATTAATCGACGTAGAAAAATTGTTACTCGTCAAAAAAAAATTCCATTGTTTTCATAATTATTTTCAAAAAGAAAAAAAATAAGTTGGAAATAGCCTGTCCAAAATCCTATCAATATTCATCACTGAAGAGATAACCCGATAGAAGTGTGTTGTGGGCGTGTCGGTGTGCCAGGAGAAGGGTCAATTTTTCCTTATTGATCAAACATTATCAAATATTGAAATTCTTTCTTGAGCAGATAAACAATTTCATTGGCCTGTCTGGGGCCTAGGAGTATAAAGGTCTTGTTTTGTAAATTGGCGACATCAGTTTTTTT
Source organism: Halesus radiatus (assembly GCA_022606495.2). Classification (NCBI taxonomy): domain Eukaryota; kingdom Metazoa; phylum Arthropoda; class Insecta; order Trichoptera; family Limnephilidae; genus Halesus; species Halesus radiatus. The sequence continues at coordinate 222,385 of JAHDVE020004658.1, read as the reverse complement.
ATCCAAATCTGTATAGATCACATCTCAAGCGATTAATAATAATTAGTACCTTCGGGTTGGCAAAACAATGTAGACAAAAAAATGGAGGATGCTGCGATCATTTAAATGGCAACACCAAGATGGTTGAAACGGAAGGAAAAATTATAAAACTAAAAAAAAAAAGCAAGGTGGTTTAAGTGAATATTTTTCACATCAATATTACAACATAAACTAACTAACTAACCATCACGCCATTTCTCCGCAGGGGTAGGCAGAGAGGAAGAACCGCCAAACAAATCAATCTTGGCATACACTTCTTGCTCCATTCACATTCATACATCGTCTCATACATTCTCTTCTATTATTCCGAATTCTGACATGGCCTGACTCAAATATTTGATTCACTTGATCGTGCCATGTCTTCCTCGGACGTCCCCGGCTTCTTCTTCCATTCACATTCGCGTCATACATTCTTCTTACACTCCTTTCTTCGTTCATTCGCTCCACACGCCCAAACCATCTAAGCGTCCCTTTCTTAATCTTACTCATTACGCTTACATCAGCCTTGCATTCTTTACGAATTTCAATATTTTTCATACGATCATACATGGTTTTACCACACATTCGTCTCAGAGATCTCATTTCTACGGCATTCAGTTTACTTTCATCCTTCTTCTGCCAATTCCATGCCTCACTGCCATACATCAGGGTTGGTATCAGCGCTCCATTGTAATATATATTATATATAATAATAATACATATATAATAATAATAATACATATATAATATTATATATATATGATAATAATAATACATATATAATATTATATATATAGAATAATAATACATATATAATATAATATATATATATAATAATAATACATATATAATATTATATATATATAATAATAATACATATATAACATAATATATAATAATACATATATAACATAATATATAACATAATACATAATAATACATATATAACGTAATATATAATAATACATATATAACATAATATATAATAATACAATATTATAGTATAATATAAAACTTGTGGTGTTCATAAATTAGTTTTAATACCTGAAAGGAGATGATTCTACATCATATTCTAAGGAAATTTAATATTCAAACGTGTTGTTATTTTTTAACACTTGGTAATAATTCGCAAAGAAAAGATTTTTGTATTTTTAAAGTACATTTCCAATAATTAATTTATTATATGTTAAATCAAAATAATGAACAAAAGCTATGAGGAACACAGTCAAAGTCATGTTTCCCGCCAAGTCAAACTGGTTTGGAAGTCAAACATAACATCATTTTTCTAAAATCAGTGTTACCATAGTAATGAAAGTTTATAGTTCCATTTTATTAAATTTCTAGATTAAGTTGACAGAATTGTATGGGAGTTTTAAAACTATTTTTGCTTGCAATTGAAAAACATGGAACACACAATGTGGCGCCATAATCATATATAATAGAAGAATGTTTAAAGCTACATAGCACACGGTGGAAATGACGTTGCGAGCTGAAAATAGTAGAATTGAACTGGGAAATACAGAAACAGAAAAATCTGTGCAAATTTCACTATGACAAGCATACCTACCATATAAAACGGATCTTCTGCTTTATAGTAAGCGTTGCCATGTCTAGGGAGAAATACCTAGATCGGAGAAATGGAGAGCTCTAAGTACAGAAACGTATTTTTTGACAAATCTAGGAAGAAATTCCTAGATCTAGGGAGAAATGGAGAGCTCTAAGTACAGAAACTGAATTTTTTGACAAATCTAGGGAGAAATCTGTATCGATGAAGATTTTTTATTTACCCTTTTTTAGAAAAATTCTGAGTAATGGTTATCAAAATAAATGCGAAAAAAAATAAGAGACTTCAGTAGTTTTGTCTAACTTGTGTGGTTTGTTTTGCACCCCCCCTTACAGAATTGAAAATATCATAATTTTTAACAATTTTAACTAGATTATAACGACTGTCTATAATCTAGGGAGTTTATCACATTTCTAGGGATTTTTGAAGACTTAACTAGTGAGTTGCTATTTTTTGAAACGGCAACACATTTAACAAATCAACCAATTAGCAAGATCTAGTAAGCAGGACACCACTAACAATAGTTACCATTGGCATATTGATTATTAGATCTGATAGCTATTTCGCCATCCGAATGCATTGTAAAACTGGTAAATGCCTTTGGAAGGCAAAACAGCTGTTACACATAGTAATAAACAATATGCTAAGTTGAACTTAATTTTTTCTCGTTGAATTGATAAGATTATGGTTTATTTAAGTTCCAAGTAATTATCCAACAGCATAGTGGTAGTCTTAGAAACCAAAGGTTTAGACTTTCATTATCAGCAAACAATTGCAACTGTAATATAGGAACTTAGTTATAATACATATTTTGTGATGAAAAAATAACTAGTTTTTCGATCTGGGTGTTGTGACAGTAATAGTTTGTTATATTTTTTTTTAATTTGCATAATCTTCCATGCACACATAGATTTACATGACCGTACCTTGGAATACAAAAAAAACATGAGAGTCAAACTAAAAAAAAATAAGGAAAAAATAAATATAAAATCAACATAATAGTTATTATTATTTATAAAGGATAGTCAAAATGGCGAATTTTGTGGTTAACAACTTAATACAGAAGTAATAAATTATATAATTACCATCAGTTTTGATCATATTTTATATTGTGAACGAATCTAAACCGAGAAGCAGTTTCATAAAATACTTAATCACCATTAAACTACCATCACGAACGGGCGAAGCTGTTTATTTTCGGGTTATTTGCATTTTATTTATAGACAAAACTAAAAAAAAAATCAGTATTCGTTGACATTTGGGATTGTATCGGAATTTTTTTCCAATTAACACGTAAAATAGATAAGAATACAATATAAATAGAGGAAGCTCTCAATAAACGAATACATTCCATTGCTTGACATATTTATCGATGACATCTTGCGGAACGAATGTTAACTAACGAACCATAAAAAAATGTATGGATATTTAATACTCGTTATTATCTTATTAAGTTGGAATGAAATTTTAGTATCAGTTAACATTGTAGTTATATTTCGCGCCGCGACGATCGCTGAGGTTTAAAGTCGCAGTTTCTAGTTTAAGTATTCCGTATTGTCAACTTAAAGTATACGCTACAATGTCATATTCCAGTTAGGTAAGTTAGGCACTAAAATAGGTATGACATTATTTTATACGTTGGTTCAAAACAAAGATAAATTAACTGTCATCGCTAATGTGATAATCATCCCAGGACATCACACTATTAATTAATTAACAAAAACAAACAAATCGAATGCTAATAATAATAAACAAACATTGGCACAGAAGCGCAAAAATAATAATTATTATTACGTGTCTATTCGCCCAGTTAAAAAGGTTAACAATCAATTGACAAGGAATAGTTTATCGGTTAAGTTTCGTACAAGAAATGTCAGCTAAATATGTCATTAGGCTTACCAGCATCAATGTTAAGATGGTTGAATGTGTCCCGGTTATTATTTACTCGTTTCACCTTCGCATTACGCCCGCCGAATTCGCGTATCTAAACTGGCGAAAATCACACACAAAAACCGACGATCGAGCTCGTAGCTGTCAAATGTTGTAAAAATCATAGACAATACATTGATGATTCGCTGCAGGTGGCGGCATCTTCGAACTTGGAACACTTTCGGGCGGCAAACTCGATATCGGCACGTCTGCCAATATCCATTATCATTTATCGCTATTATCCCCTCACTCGAATTTTAATTTATCCATAGCGCGAAGAATATCCTTGAATTACAAATTTGTTATTATTTGTTTTATTGCAAATATGTGGTAACTTAGAAAGCGGTAAATTCACTGTGAGACACCAAGTTTACTATTTTGATTTTGATTATCGGATGTTCATTTTTGGTCCGCACGTCTGTCAATATTATATTATCACTCGATTATGCCTTTGCTTGAATTTGAATTTATCCATCACGCGAAGGATTTCTTCGAATTTAAAACTGCGTTATTATTTATTTTATCGCAGGTTTTATCTTCCTCCTACCGGATTGTTGTAACTTCGCAAGGAGATACCGAGTTGCACAGTTTATTATTTCAATTTTGGTTATCGGACATTCATTTTTGTGACGTTTACGTGTAATATCTAAATGCGGGAATGCGCATTGGCGCGCTGTGGAACATTTCGGGGACTTAGATTGCCAATGAAAATCTCCTAAAATTTACTATGTTATTGATATGCAGATAAATTTTTATTTATTTATATAATATTATTTGCACTTAGCTTGTCAGAAGGAGTTTGGTGAAATGTTATAAAATAATATTAAGATAATAATAATCGTAAAAATTACAGCACAATATAAAATCTATAAACAAAAGATAAAAGTAGCGAATTATTCATTTTTTTTACTTAACATATTCAACGCTTCTTTTTATTTTATGGTACCTATTAGTTGAAGATTTTTAATGGATAATTATTAGGTACGCTTAAAAAAACGTTTTGGTGTAGTTTGATTTGACATGCATTGAAAAATACTATAATAACGTTTTATTGAATATTTTTTCATGAAAACTAAGGCATATTTTTTATTTCAATTGCCGTGAAAAATTATATGATAATATGTCATTTCTTATATCTACGAGTACAGGATATGAAAGGAAACAATATCTACTTTGATAAAATAATTTTAAAAATTACTTGTTTATTTCTTTCAATAACTGTGTTTTTAATTGTTTTCATTAATACATGCACACCTCTGAGGGCCATATTATTATGGATATTATCCATTACATTTATTTGTTTATTATTTATATTTTTAAATATATATATATATATATTTTTATTTTTTTTCATGTTCCACAGTAAATTTATTTATGTTTGTATTGTAAGCACTGGATAGATAACCTTCTACCTTCTTCTTCTATATTATATAAAGAAGAATGTCCCTGGCGGGCGGTGTGTGTTATTTTGTATACAAATCTACAGTTTTATTCCAAGATTTAGGAGATTTTACGCATTTAACCTTCAAAACTGGAGAAAGGTCACAGTCTACATGAGATTTCGAAAAACCATCCCCTTTTCCCTTTCCCACCACTTAAAGCAGAATTTTGGTACTTGATGAAAATTCGCATACTTGACATTCAAAGTATAGAGGAAAACTACTGGGTGGAGGTAGGGGTAAGAGTAGTGGTAGGGGTAGGGGTAGAAGTAGGGGTGGGGGTAGAAGTAGGGGTAGGGGTAGAAGTAGGGGTAGGGGTAAAAGTGGGGTAGGGATAGGGGTAACACAGCACAACCTCAAAACTTTCCCAAAGCATTCCCTGGGCAACGCCGGGTACTTCAGCTAGTACAATATAGAAGTGCCTTTTATGTTGTTTTGGAAAAAAGCCACTGACTTGGTACCTTCTGGTTCTAGCCCCGAGAGAGCCAATGAAAATACTGATCGAAATTAATTTTTCATAATGATAATGAAAAAAAATTAATGTATATATTTGAAATTTACGATCACAGTGGTCAGACTTTTGGATCACGAAACACTCCCACAGCGCATGTATTGTGTTCTTCTTTATTCTACGGTTGTAAGTAGATATATTGCGTTTATTTATGTCGGTTTGACGGGTTGCTCCCTATAGGAAGTATTTTGTATATTATAATTTTAATGGCAAACGGACATTTTCTTGTTCAAAAATAGGAACACCACTGCTTCAAATGCTAAAACCATCGTATTAACAATCCTGATTTCCAGATTACAATGAATATTCAATTCCATTGACTGTTTAGGTACCAACACTAATAATTTAAACTGGTTGAGTTTTTTGCATTCCATTTTTTAAATTAAACATTAGATTCTGTAGGTACCCGCGAACCAGTTTTGTCATCATCTTTTTTTTATCTATGGGTAAAAAAAACTCGTGATAAAAAAGAATACCAGTTAGTAGATGGCTAGGTACGTACGTAAGTTTGGGTAAGCTTTATAGTTTCTAGTGAATTGACGGATAAAATACTTTACCTATCAATTTTTTTTCCTCAGATAACAATTGAGATAACAAGATAATTTCTTCAACATTTTCTCACATTATCTTCCATTCTTTAATCATGTGCTTGTGAAATAGATACATATTGATTAACTGTTTTAAATAACAATGAAGAAAAATGATACGTAATTCTGTTGATTAGATTACCCCTGAAGGAATTTTCGTTTAATAACATTCTTCAAGTTTATCGCTTATGATTATTGCATTATATGTTTTAGTTATTGCATTGTACTTTGAGTTCATATTATTTCGGGTTTTAGTTGTGTCACAATTAATGACGAATTTATATTGAACACTCTTCTAGAGTTAGGGGGATATTTGTATTTTTTTTAAATAGAAAATTAACTGGTTTTGTGGCAGTATAATGTTTGAATTCGGACTTGGCTTTAGCTGGGAACGTGTTTACATCCGAAGTGACTTTAGCCGTATTTGGTGATCATATCCGTATCGCCAGGTACCTCCCCACTCTACTTGTCTCTTTCCCCTCCCCAGTCCCTTGCCTCACCCCCAATAAGGGATAATAGGGGATGCCATAGACCCACTGGCTTCGGATATTTGGGACGTTTGTGTGGTATTCACATAAAAATAAAAATAAATCTTCTCCCTGCCAAGAACATTTCAGCGGGACACACTTGTTGGTAGCAACAGGTAAGGTGAAATCTTTCCTTAAGGTGCTAAAAAAATCCCTACAGCTCCGGTGCTGTATACTCAGTGAACAGGGTGCACATTTAGAATTTCATAATTTTAAAGTTTTATAAAAATGAATAGTTTTCATCTATTAGTTATGATAATCACATTATTAATAGTACATAAGTAAAATATTGTGTATAAGTCCTGAAAACGAGGAAAAACATCGGCCACGCATAAAACGTATGATACGTCCATTACAGCCGGAAGACCGCCGGCAGTAAATACTGCGCATCGTGGCACGGCGAGCGAAACCCCACACCCCTTTCGCTCACTACCGCACTACTCTAGTTATCAACGCACGCTGATATACATATGAACAATTTTTTTTCCATGTTTCCACAAAACGTTTTTTTCTGTTCCGTTCAATAATTACTTAAATATGTGATTTATTTTATCCAATGCATAAATGTATTGCTGAGGAACTCCTATAAATATGAACTCTGTGTTTAGTATATGTACAGAGATATTGAAATAATCAGAGATATGTCAAATTAGTTGACAGCGCCGGCAAGGAAACCTAGAGTTGAAGTAGAATCTGAAGATATTTATATAGTTTTGAAAAGTATATTTTTTTTTATAGTTTGTTCTTTTTTTGTTTTTTTGTTTTTGTTTTTTTTTTGTTTTTTTTTTTTTTTTGTTTTTATTTTATTTTTTTTATTTTTTTATTTTTTTTTTATTTTTTATTATTTTTATTTTTTTTATATAGTTTTGAAAAGCTCTTTCCAGTAGATTTCACAAAATTGGCACCGAAGCAAAGTCGGGAATTATCATCAATTTATTATTAGAGACCCGAAATTTCGCGTTTATGATAACACGAATTTTTATGCGAAGTTCTTTGTTTTTACGCAAGAAACGCGAATTTCGCCATTTTCACGCAAATAACGCGAAATTCAGAATTTTCGTATTTTTCACGTGATATTCTGGTATTTTAAAATAAAAAGTAATATTTTACATTCTTAGAATTTTTTTATCTATAGTTCTGATAATCTTGAATGGCCATAAAATGAAACGCGGCTAATTTTATGTCGAAAACACCGCCAACCTTTTTTGATTTTCAAAATATATATATCTTTTAAAGAAAATCTTTAATAAGTCAAAAAATAAGAACGCCACTATTATTGAATAATAGATTCGTTTTGCTGAAATATAATTTTCCAGAAAAAACACTGATTTCCAAAAATAAAGCGAATTTTTCCAAAATAACTCGAATTTCGCCAACAATAAAGCGAATTCCACTGAAAATAACACCACTATTCCCAAAAAAACACTCCTATTCCCAAAAAGAACACCACTATTCCCAAAAATAACACCACCTTTCCCAAAAAAATTCGCGAATATCACCGAAAATAACACCGCTATTCCCAAAAAATAGCGCGAATTTTTCAGGACTTAACCTCTAAAAATCGGGAGCCTCGCTACTGTGGATAGGAACATACAATTTTTTAAACGCTATTCCTTTGGTTTCTTTTTTAGCCACCTACACAGATGAATTTATTGACCTCTACCGAGTTGTCTCTATAACCAACAGAGGTTAGATTAGGTTACAATAGTTCTTTTTATTTCTTAGCTTTAAAAACGCACTTGAGTGATCTTACAAAAAAATGACACTCCAAAAAATATGCAAATATTATGATTGCTTACAGATTTTCACACTTATCTGTGCGATCGGGGGAGTTGATAATGTAATGCGGATATTTATTCTCATATTTATTATTATTATACATATATTTTTATGAGCGGATTTATGGCCTAGTGGCAATTTCTACTAACCAACCCTTGGCGGGAAAATAAACATGTTATACTAATATTGCAGCGTTCTCCGCATAGTGTGACTTTTCACAATAATTAAATTTGTGCAATAATTCACAAGTATTTGCAAAGTGATTAGGGAGGGACGCAAAGGAATTAAAGTGGATGAGAATTAACCATTATTATGCTGGTTGAAAGAAGAAAAGAATCTCTTCAATTTGACCTTGAAAATGGGCTTTGAAAGAAGATTCCGTACGTCAGAAGGTAGTTCGTTCGAGAGACGTGATTCGATTCCGTACGTCAGAAGGTAGTTCGTTCGAGAGACGTGATTCTTGTGCTGAAAATGAATGAGAGAATTATGTATCTTGGGTGTTGGGAATCGCGAGGGTTCTCTCATCACTCCAGCGAAGAGAGAGCCTGTGTTCACATAAAAATAAAAGCCGCTCTTCAGATAATTAGGTGAATTAACAGTGTTTAGAATGTTGTAGAGAAGGGAAAGTGTGTGTATTTTGTGTCGTGTTTTGATGGGAAACCAGTGGAGTGTCGATTCGGTATTCAGAGATATGTTCATATTTACGAAGGTCAAAGATGTAACTTATACATGTATTTTGTAGTCGCTCTACTTTTTTCATAATAACACAATTTATTGCTGCTGATTTTCAAAGCAAATACTGGACTTGCTGTCATTCCATATGTCTCAGCGGAGCCAATCTTAAAATCTGCAGCAAAATCAAATATTTGGGGCATGTCGTCACCGATGACCTAAATGATAAAAATTACATAGAACGCCAAAGAAGAGTACTGAGCGTGCGAGCCAACATGCTCGCCAGGAGATTCAACAGGTGCAGTCCTCCGGTAAAAAAGCAACTATTTCAGACATACTGCATGAGCTTTTACACTAGCGAACTACGGACAAGGTGTCATGAACACACTCCGAGTACAATATAACCACGCTTACAGGGCGCTGTTCGGCCTCCCTTGGCGATGCAGCGCCTCGCAGATTAACGCAGAGGGAAGGGTGCATAGATTCGATGCTTTGATGCGCCACAGAGTAGCCGGGACGAGTCAGCGCTACCGGAGATCGGAAAACACTCTTGTTCAGGCCGTCGTATTTTATATGGCAGACAGAGTATTGCGCTCACCGCTTTGTTCAGCTGAAAAGAAGACATTATTATTATTATATCAAAATAGCTCACATCGGCATAATTATTACCAGTGTTACTTTGACATCTGTGGGTAAGAAGTTCTCTTTTGGCGACATACCCAAATGAGATTGGTGTGGATTTAGTTACAAAGTAAGAATATTGTAATGTTTCAGTTTTGTGGGTCGTGTGGTTTCGGACGAAACAGTTAACAAACAGACTCCCACACCTACGTTTAAAAATAGCTTACCTCATTGCTCTGAGCAGAGTAAAAAAACTGGTTAAATAAGTACTTAATGAGTCATCTATCGAATACGTTCTTCGCGAATTATTCTATTTAACAGGGCCGTCGCGAGGGTGTATTTAAAAAAAAATGTATTTCTAATGGTAAATCCGTAAAATCACTGAACAGAAAATCTCTAGAAGTGTGATCTGTATCGATTTTAAAGAAAACTGATGTCGCCAATTTATATGTGACCTTTCAATTCCTAGGTCACAGACAAGCCTTAGTCATAAACTTCCCCCAGCTCTTACTTATATCCAGAAATTAATTGAATTTAAACGGGCTTTAAAAACAAAATTATTTAAAAAATCCTTCTGTCGATAAATTTTAACTTCTCTTCAATTTATTGTAAAAAGCCTCCGGCAGTTGTTTTGTTTCGGTTTCCTCCGTATTTGTTTTTTTTATGTAGTCAGCTATTGCTGAACATAATCCGACTCCTGTCTTAAAGGCTGCTCTCTGACGGTCCGGTGAGAAACGAACATTCCACTCGTTACTGGAGACACTGCGCAGAAAAGTCCCACAATGGACTGCGTTGCAAACCGTTACCTTACTTTAGCAAACTTGACTTTTCTGTGCAGTGTCTGCAGTAACGAGTGAAATGTTCATTCCTCACCGGACCGTCAGAGAGCAGCCAAAGTGTTACTATTTTTGCAGCATTATTGTGAATGTGTTATTTTTGTATCGCTGTGTATCTACTGTATAATACGAGTATTTCGTAATTTTATTAGATGAATATGTACCTGAGGAGTACTGTAGGAGTAATATTGAGAATATGCAAGAATGTATGTAATTTGTCAAGAATGTATAAATAGAATATGAAAGGAGTACTGTAGGAATACTAGGAACACGACTGTATGGAGTTAGTTAATAATTATTTTAAAGTTTATTATACTAAAGCGCACTTGAAGTGAAATAAAGAAAATGATTTTTTTTTTATTATTATTATTAAGGGGAACGGCAGCGGTGCCTGTTTCATACATAACTTAATTTTGGATTTGAGGCCAAAATACCCATCCAAACTGAATGATCTATATTTTTTAATTAAAGGTTTAGTAACTATCTAGTACTGATGAGAAGTATTTTATTTATTTTTACTTTAAATCATGAAGTAGACCATGAAAAAAATCAATTTTCATAATTTTATGGGCAACTTAAAATTTTTTTTGGGGGTTTATTATATTTAAAAAAAATCATATTTGCTATGTAAATAAAAATACAAAAACATTTAAAAAAAAAAAGTTTTTTCCGGTCGATATTTTAAATTATGTACGGCAAATTTTTGTTCCAACGTAAATTGGTCATTTTTAATTTAATTTAAAGTCCGCCATAATGCTTATTTTAACATTTTTTTATTTTATTTTTTATTTTTATTTTCAAAGCAGACGGGGTACACAATTTTTTAATCGCCGTTAGCCTCCAAATAATTGTTAAAGTTGTCTCTAAAATCACGATTTTTTTTTCCTTCAATGGCCTATTTTTCATAATTTAAAACAAAAATAAATAAATGACTTCTAATCCGTACTAGATATTTACTATACTTTTTTATGATTAGGTTTAGGTGAGTATTTTGGCCTCAAATCAAAAATTAAGTTTTGTATGAAACAAGCCACGCAGCCGTTCCTCTTAAGCCAATGAAATTATCTGTTGAACATGCATGATCGATTTCCCGAAATAAGGAAAATTGAAGTTTACTTCCAGAACAAAGACACGTTAACAATACACCTATCGGCTTTTCTCTCCAGTGTCAACAAATTTATTAACTTTAGATTGTTTAAACACATCTTTTTGACCTTACTTACGCATTCAGATTATTAATAACTCTACCGGTAGCTAAATCTATCTGAGATCTACCTATAATCAATAAATGAAGGACAGGGAAATAAAAAAAAATACATGTAATGATTTATCTATGAGATCAAACCGAATTATTTCTTTAAGAGGCTTCCTTCATTATTGCGAAGACCATTTTAATGTAAGTATAGCTTGGCATTTAATTGTAGATATTTATTATTTTGGGACTACAAAATGTCATTACTGTGGCAACACCAAGGTATTCAACATTTTGTTTTTGGTGTTCAAAAATCCTCATTAAACTATTGTCAACAATCACGATGAACTAAGAAATTCAAGAATAAATTGTACCAGTCTTAAGATGGTCGTGATAGGCTGAAACCGATCAAGTCATAAAATAAAAGAGGAAATAAAAAAATAAAATTAATAAATTATTATGGTGGAATTGCATTACGAATTATAACTTTCAAAAATAGAAATATTTTAATTTTAGTTATTAAATTTATAAATAGTTTCAATTTATTTAAAATGAATAAACCAATAAACAGTGGAACAAGGGAAATATATGTCTGCGCTGTCAGCAGAATTTCAAGCGAGGAAGCTAGTGTTCAACTTAGAAGATTTTTTAAAACGATCTGTTGAAATGACTGGTTCGTAGTATGGTGTGTTAACAAATACGATTAATTTCATTCCTTTTTAAACAACATTTTTGTAGATTTATGAGAATTTTTAAACAATTATAACCATGTACATTCTGATTTGAGGTTATCCTTGTCATTCAAGTTTGATAGTTTATTAGTAAACAATGGATAAAGCCTAAAGGATAAATTCGTTTTTCAAAAATTATGTTTTATTTTTAATTTTGACCTGTGAATTTGATTTTGTTTTTAATTTTGACCTGTGAATTTGATTTTGTTTTTAATTTTGACCTGTGAATTTGATTTTGTTTTTAATTATCTAACATCTTATTCTATATCGAAACACACATTTTAGGAATAAATAAAAATCGCCTATACATGTAGTGGTCTTCCTTGCACAGCTTTAAATAATTAAATTTAAGTTTACACCCAAAATGGTTTAAGGATACGATCTAGAATCCTTTCTGAAGGTAACCCGGATTTCTGAACACCGATTGGTTAAAGTTTCTGTTGTTTTTTTTTGGATTCGTGATCGCAGCACCCTCAATTTTATTCTACTTGTCGACTATGTCAAACTATACCGATATATTAGTAATATTCCAAACAATGTTTCTTTCCCATAATTTAAGATAAATTAAGTATAAAACCATGCTATCATTGTGAGTGGTTTTAATATATTACAATTTGTTTTCATTTAATGAGAATCCCTTATATAATGTATGATACACGTCTTTTAATGTTAATTTATTTATATCTCAGCTTTAATATGGTGGTCAGATAAATGGGTGGTAAAGTGCATTTGAAAACTGGTGTTATTCCACAAATATTTGACTGCCATAAAAAACTACACACCCCGAAGTAGACGGGATTAAAACAGCAGCGCCTTGCACTAATGGCAAGCTCTATTAATACAGGACATAGGACAACGAACCAGAGCCAGAGCTACAGCTACTGCCATCCATCTCGGCAGAACCCTATCTTATTATTTAATATCACTTATTTTCATAACCTCCTTTACTATTATCTTGTTTATATGTAATAAAAATATTAAAAAAATAAATAAAGCGATATTTGTAAAACTGTTAAATGGTGGCCTCGGCACGGGTAAAGCACTCAGTGAGGCCCACATTATCAAATAACTTGAAAAAAATACCAAGCAGGGTCTCATCATGTTGCAACTCAAACGCTCACATGGCATAGATGAGATGGTTATTCAAGATGACCTCAAGTGCAGTTAAGTAACGCTCACAATAAAACGACAAGCCGCTTGCTCACCATTGAAGTTTGATGATGGCAGTTTGACAGCGTGCAAACAATGTACAGAAGTTGGTGCAAGACGTGTGGAACCCCAAGAATTAGAATCTTCAGAGATTCCATTACGGAGGATTGAGCATATCGTCCAACCACACCGGACTTTGCAGGTGACGACTTTGGGTGCTAAAATTTCAATTCTTTAATAAATGCAAATTTACTTTGTGGCACCATTTTACATTAAATAGTGAAAAAAATATTTAGTTTAAACCATTATTTTAATAAATGAATATCAACATGTTTATAAACAAATAAATCCTTCGTCAGGATACTATATACTCGTATACTGAAAACTAATGACATAAAATTTCAATTCTCAGATGCGCCAGACAAGCCCGATGGCCCTTGAACGTAGTTTTAGATTATGCCTAGGAATTCAAGCAATATATGCCACACCGTTTCTATTTTGTTAACCAAAATTCCCACTCTGATAACTTAAATATTAATAAATTTTCAAAATATTCGCCAGGATGATTCACCTCCCATACTGTCTTCGAATTTCAGTACTATCGCGGGACCACCCCTTGGTTCGACCGCCCGAGTGCGCCAAACACGTAGCACACGAAGATGCGGTCCTGCGATTTAACCTTTTCTAAATCCGCGAGTGGCCTTAACTGCTTGTGGTCAACTGGAAAGAATGTGACCTGAGGTGTGGTCAGTGGTGGTGAGGCACTTTGAATGATTCGAAGGCTGTGTTTCGATTTATGTCCAAATTGCTTGTAGTGGTGTCATTCAGTTTTTGTAACAACGGGTTTCCTACAAGAAAAAAAGTCCAACATCTAGTACAAACTTTACAAATAAAAGCCCATCGTAGAAATTTCTTTACTATATCAGAAAATAATAACAATGATAGTGTATATTACGGTATGTGGGGAGGTTGGTGTAGTCACATACATTTCATATAAAGCGAACATACATTGGTTTATGCAAATAAAATAAAAATGATAGAGAAATACATGAAACATAAAAATTTAAAAAAATTAAAATAAAATAAGTGCATGAAAATAAAGCCTTTGGGAGCTGTGGCATTATTGGGAGGGGCCAATATCTTTCTCCAGTATGCATCCATGCTGGAGGCTGGACTGACGCGGACTTCAATGCTGAGGATATTCCCGGAGCTGTTTATCCTTTCCCTCATTCCTGCCACCCTGGGTCTTATAAGGGCTGCAAAAACGGAAACTCGAACCTCCGTGAACATACTGGAAGCGCTGCAGTATTTGGGGAGTGCAAACATTATATGGAAGGCGTTTGCGTATTGGACACGAAAAGAAAAGAGAAGGGAAAAGCTGTGATGTTTTATGTGAGTCCCAACTGCTACCACTAGTGCTGCTGCTTCTGCTATCCGGAGTTAGTGGGATGCAATTAGCGTATTATGCGTGCCTGAAGAGAGTGGGGAAGGGGGGAGATGGAGAAAAGTAAGATTGGAAAGTACCTGGCTATTTAGATCCGGTTACTAAATATGATTAAAGCCATTTCAAGCAACGTTTCGATTCTGAGATGTGGTGTTTCACCGGGGCGATGCTGAGAGTACTTGCCACTCCGTTTTTATGTTTAACTAAACTATCTCTTAAGAGGAATATACAAGCCAAAAATATTGCTACAAGCTGTGTGTCTTATGTCACCACGAATACAGGTAATAGGCATAAAATTCGCCTGGCAAGCGAAGTCTAGAAACGTTTTTAGCGAAGTAAGAAATTTATTTAGTGAATAATTTTGTAAGAAAGAAAAATAATTAATCAAGGAAATCTTTCACACATAATCTTTATTACGGTGAACTTTAAATTAATTACCTTGGAACGCAATTTTTTTTTAATGTTTTGTTTTTATATTTTTATTTACGTAATTACACGCAAATAATAAAGTTGCCTCTAAAATTATGAAAAAAAAAAAAATTTCATCGCCTATACTTCATAATTTAAAACGAAACGAAATAGAATACTTTCATCCGTGCTAGATTACCAAACCTTTAATTAAAAAAATGTATCATTCAGTTTGGATGGGTATTTTGGCCTCAAATCCAAAATTAAGTCGCGTATGAAACAGACAGCGCAGCCGTTCCTCTTAAGCCTTGGCGTTCCGAGTTTGATGGGAGAAAAATGCATTTGAAAAAAGTTGCCTTGACATTTTTTTTCATGTATGTAAAAGTATTTTCTTTTTTGAAGACTCTAAAAATGGGTACCTAATTTAATTTAGTGCTGTTTCACAATTAATTCATTTAAAAATAATATACAGTATATATGCACACGTTCCAGATTGGAAGATACTCTCAAGTATCGCCGAGGTGAAAGACCACCATTCAAAATTGAAACCGTGCTTGAAAAGGTTTTAGCCGTGTTTGGTGACCAGATTTGAATAGCCAGGTATTTCCCCACCTTCCTCTTCCCCTTCTCCTTCCGGTCCTAAATACCTTCAGCCTCGCAACATTCCCCAAATGGGGTTAATATTATTTCGAAGGTTTTGCTTATTTTAAATGTATTACGATTTCCATAGATGGAAGGTAATGTTCGAAGTACCTGTGTTAAATATATGTGAATTATTCTGAAAGATAATTTATTGTTTTATCGACGTAAAAATGTAAAAAAAAAACATTATATAGTCTAAAATTTCATTAATAATATTGGGCAGGGTACAGAGGAATTTGTGTGGTTGAAATAATTATAGAATAAGGAATACTCACTAGAAGTGACTTCCGCGTGGATTTAAATGGATTCCGATGTGCCTTTGACTTGGTGCTCTTTTTTCTAGAACAGAGAGAGCCAATGAAAATACAGTCGATACAGCTCCCCGTCTCTCTTCTACTGGCTACATTGTGTATTGCCATTCCATTTGTTCGAAATGAAAGAATCGTTAAACAATTTTTAATATTATAAAAATTAAGGCCGAATGGCCAGACTTTTGGATCAAAAAACGCGCCCGCATCGCATTTCTTTTGTTCTTCTTTATTCTATGGAAATAACTGACAATTTAAAGTAAGAGTACACCCGCCAACAAACAATTCATTTCAATATTTAAAAGCATCTCGTCCTAAAAGTGTTTTATTTGATTTTTAAATAAAATATTTAACTTAGCGCCGTCTGCGAGCGTATTACGTTTCGTGTAGCCTTAACTGAAAAAAATATTTTTTTAAAGAATCAATAAATATTACACATTTCAAATAAATATCTCCATATATAAAAAATAATGTTTGTCTGTCTGTCATCGATTTGCTCGAAAATTACTCGACCGGTGTCGCTGAAAATAGCACACTTTGTTCTTATTAGTGCCGGGAAGATTTAGAGAGAAGTTTGAATGAAATCCAATATGTAAAACTGTTGCTATAACGTTTTAAAATTAGTATGAAAAACATTGAACCCGCCATATTGTATTGGTGTTAACCCATAGATACACCACTCTGGTTAGCCACAGATTACATATTCAAAAGTAGAAGGCTTGTTTGGGTAGACTGTTTTCAAAATGGAAAACACAAGTAGGTAAGATATAAATATTTTGAAAAATAAATATTTGGGATGAAATAAAATTATCAATTTTTTTGTTTGTTTCTTTGTTTAGAGAAGGTATCACTTTCTCTGTCAAATCAATTATGGCACCCAAACGACAAGCAAGAATTCACAACTTCATAACTTTATTCCAAAAAAAAAAAATCCCGAACAAGGCCGGGTACACATCAGCTAGTATCGTATAATAATAATCGTTTTTTTAAATTAAGATTATTTTGATCATTTTATGAACATCTGGAGTGTCAATTTTGAAAAAAAAAACATGAAAATTATATTGTTTATTAATCAAGTTTAGTCATATTTAGATAATAAATATTACTTATTTTTATTGACAATAGTCACAAGATAAGGATAACTCAGTGACGC
Organism: Halesus radiatus; assembly: GCA_022606495.2. NCBI lineage: Eukaryota > Metazoa > Arthropoda > Insecta > Trichoptera > Limnephilidae > Halesus > Halesus radiatus. The sequence continues at coordinate 204,875 of JAHDVE020004658.1, read as the reverse complement.
GGAGATGACAATAGTATTTTTTCATAATAGGAAACATTCATGATATAAATCACCTTTTATTAATTGATGTAGTTTATCTTTTATATTATTAACTTCTTTTGTTTATGGAGTTTTGTCTTCTTCTTCTTCTATTTGACGTTATAAAGTTCAATTTCACGTTCATAATATTATAATACCAATCAAGCATCCGACCAGTGGCGCACTGGGCTGGCATCTGAAAAAATACATTTAAACGTGCCAACAAAATAAAGGAAGGATGTTTATTTGTTTTGTGTTTTCTGGAGGTAATCTCTGCCTGTTGTCGGTGGGGTGAGGATTATATTATTCGTGTGTCCGGACAGTCGTGGATACGAAGCCTACTTTTTGTAAACTGCCGAAATAACGAAATGATATTTTTCGACATGGTAACAGTGATGGTATGTCTAGAGTAATTTCCCTAGATCTAAGGGAGAAACAAAATTATCAGGGAAAAGGGAAATCACCACAAAATCTAGGGAAATTTTGAACCCTAGTTTTTAGCAATTTTTTTTATATGAATACCGTACATGAGTCCCAACTGCTCCGAACCGTCTGGAGCCAGTGATATTATGGCATCCGCAATTGGAGAATGTTGTGAGGTAGAAGGTATTGGAGAGGGGAAGGAGGAGGGTAAGAGGAAGGCGGGGAAATACCTGGCTATTCAGATCTGGTCACCAAACACGATAAAAGCTATTTCAAGCAACGTTTCAATTGTGAATGGTGGTCTTTCACCAGGGCGATACTGAGAGTATCTTCCACTTTGGAACGTGCGCAAATATACTGTATTTTATTTTTAAATGAATTCATTGTTAAACAGCACAAATTAATTAAATAAAATTTACTTGCGCACGACGGGATTTGAACAGGCGACCTTCGGATTCATAGTCGAGAGCCTTACCCCTCGACCATGGAGGCCGTCAAATTATTTATTGTATTATATACGCCTTATATGGGCTTTCACATATAAAGTTAGTTATACTAAAAAACAGGTGCAAAACACATCGCAGTATGTGCATAGATAAAATAACCAACAAATACACGAATAATATAGTGTAAGTACTATTCCAAGTAATTAGCTACAGAGGCGAATATTCAAAACATACCTCACATTCACTGATACGTATACTCTAGACACATGTCATAATAATTGTTGAGGATGTATGCAATAATCGTCTGTTTGTATTTGTTTTCCGAGCTGTTGAACATATCTACTATGTCTGAAAATGTATTACCTTCTGCGTGGAGTCTAGGTAATAGAGAATTTTTCAATGACTCAGTCCTGAAATTATTGTAACAATTGAATAAAATTTTAGATCGCGTAGTTCTAGTTGGAATATTGAATGTAATTAAGCTGACTATATCGGGGCTGTCTATAAAGACATTAACAATTTTGAAAATAAATGTTCTGGGATTGCTAGTAAACTTAAATAACGGTTGTTAAAATAATATTATGATTTTTAGAATTGACAAATCAAAATATACGATAATCATATTTTTAAAAACATGTATTTTTTTGAAAAATATTATCTAGGTACCTAATCTAGGTACGATAATAATATTTTTAAAAACATCCATTTTTTTGTAAAATATTATCTAGGTACCTACCTACTTACAAAAAAAATTGATATTAATATTATTTACAATATATTTCGGGATTGCCCGAACTTAAATAATGCTGATAAAAATTAACAATGTGTTCTTAACACCGACAACTAAAAAGACATAATTATTAAAAAAAAAATAAACCATCATTTTTTAAATACTTTTTTATTTTATTCTAACAATATCCAATGTTGGTCTGGTAAGATAACTCCGAGATTATCAGCGTTGAAAAGGGGAACTACAGTTTATTGGTACAAGCAGCTTTACTCCAAGATACCAAGAAAAATAAAAATATTGGACATATTTTTAATGAAAATGGTTTTTTTTCCATAAATTTGGTAAGGAACTTTAGTTAGCATCAACAATTTAATTTTAATTATTTTTTAAAACTTTAAAAAATCACCAAGTATATTTATTATACGTAATATGTACATAAACATTTTTTAAATTAAAATATTATAATGGCTTACGGATTTTCACACTAACCTGTGCGATTGGGGAGTTGCTAATACGAATACAAAAAAATCGGATTAAAAAAATGTTCATTCAGTAGTTTGTCTTATTAATTATTTATTTACCCTTTTTTAATACATACATATATATTTTTATAGGCGGATTTATTGCCTGGTGGCAATTTCTACCAACCAACCCTTAGTGGGAAAATAAACATATTGTAAAAATATTTCAGCGTCCTGCACATAGTGTGACATTTCACACGTAATGTGTGAAAACAATTAAACAAATTTATTTGTACAATAATACATAAGTATTTTTAAATCAGTGTCTCGGGTAGTAGTGGTGTGAGGGAGGGCAGGAAAGAGGGGAGTAATTAAAGTGAATGGGATGGAAAGTTACCATTATATACTGGCGGAAAGAAAGAAAAAAACTCTTCACTTTAATTAATTGATAAACTAAAGTTTTTTTAAGACAAGATTTTTGTGCATAGAGCAAAGGGTAACAATTATTTTTATAAACAATAATTATTAGCCTGAAACACTCATCCAAATTGAAAAAAACCTTCCGAGAAAAGATAAATGTCGCCGACAGGACTCGAACCTGCACCCTTCTGATTGCCGGTCAGATGCTCTACCGTTGAGCTACGCCGGCTTATCGCAAACCCGCCAAGTTATTCAATATATACTAGTGTTTCATTCAATAATTACTGTTTTTATTATATTTCACCTGTAAACAACCAACTTTATTAGTATGAGAAACGCTTGTAACGGCTAAATCCCTCAATAGATGGCGTCGACACAAATTATGTCTACATTTTATTGGTGAAAAATGCTTTGACTTGTCAAATATTTATTATTAATTGATAAACTAAAGTTTTTTTAAGACAAGATTTTTGTGCATAGCGCAAAGGGTAACAATTATTTTTATAAACAATAATTATTAGCCTGAAACACTCATCCAAATTGAAAAAACCTTCCGAGAAAAGATAACTCTTCACTTTAACATTGAGAATGTTCTTTGAAAGATCATTCCGTATGTCGCGTAAGAGAGCAGTTTGTTCCAGAGACGTGATGCTTCTACTGAAAATGAATGAGATAATGGTGTAGCGTGGTGGATGGAAATCGCAAGGGTTCTCGAGAATAGAGAGAGGCCATGTTCAGATAACAAATGAAAAGGCGAACTTTCAGTGTAGATAGGGGGAAGTGTGTGTATTTTGCGTTGTGTTTTGATGGGAAACCAGCGGAGTGAATTAGTGGAGATTGTAAGAAATTTTATATTTTAAAATTTTCATTACCCAAACTTCAAATCTACATACACCTTACTTGTGGTCATAGAGCAGTGGACACCATTGATATACTCGTATACAGAGATGTATCTATATAAAAGGGGTGAATTATTTCATTCGTGGAGAATTCGCCGCGGGCAAATTTTTTGAAATTTAGCCATTTCTTGAATACGGTCAAACCAGTAAATCCTGTCAATTTCGCCGCGATATCTTTCAGTATTTTTTTGTAAAACATATCACAATTTTTTTTAGCATTTAAGAAAGAAGCATAAAATGCTGTCGTTTTTCACCCAGAAATACTTTTGAGCGACTAATGTTTGCAGCGAAACCTTTTTTTTTATTTGGAAAACAGATAGGAAATCTTTTTAATTTTGAAACTGTCAATTCATAGTGGGATTCCATATTAAAATGTTTTTTTTTTATTAAAAAATCTTTGGGACTTTTTTCCCCTTATTTATTTTCGACCGGACCGGTTTCACCCTATCACGGGCATCACCAGACTGGCACAGTGAATACTAAATCTATGGTGTATATATATATGGCGTCGATGTCGGGAGTGAGTTCCCCTGCTTTCTAATATTGTTTTTATTCATGACTTGAAATTTGTTTTATTGCTGACGGTACTGTTTACTATTATGTTTTTAAAAACTACTTTCGGGTTGGTTTATTACCCTCTGGAAGACGGATTACATTGTGTTTATTTTCCGAATCTATGTTTTTTTTTTAATTATATAAAGTCATTCTTGTCAGCTTTTAATTGAACAGATGGTTCATAAATAAGTGGAAAAAAGTTACAAAGGTTCTTTAATGAAAAAAATCATTTTAGATAGGAAATCGTTAAATATTTTCATAATATCAAAGAGAAATTCGATTGAAGCCTGAAAAATATCAAATCTCACTTCTGTTGGCCAACTTACAAAAAAGTATTTACTTAAACCATTCAGGATCTAATTAAAGACGTTTAAGAAGTTCTTAAAAATAATATTTCAACTTATTTTTAATAACTTATTGAAGTTTATTAACCTCATTGTAATATTTAATAATTGAAGAAGATAATATTAACATATCTTAAATTAAACACGAAACTGAAAAAAAACAGGAAAGACAGAGGTCCTGTGCTCGAGTCCCAGATGCGACTGATACATTTTTATTTTCTTTTTTTTATTTTTCGGTTTCGTGTTTCATCTATCTTCTTCAATGGTTAAATTAAAAAAATGAGTTTTTATTCATTAGAATTTTTATTAGCCACTGTTGTGTAATAAATCAACAGAGTCAACACGACTCGCAAAAGTACAACATTTATTCCATAAGTTCGCCACGCAGCTCGAAATGCGTTTATCGAGTTGCGTTCTCGGACTCGGAAACCCCTGGCGACCCTTCTGCGGATCCCACTTCGCAGCAGGGATGGCCAATGCGTCGATCGCGATCTACCGGTAGATCGCGAAGGTATTTTTGGTCATATATATTGTACTATCTCTTGTTCAAACAAGTCAAAACTACTCAACGTTCCATCTATTAAAATACTTTTCTTTTACTAATGAAATTCATAATTATACTATTGTTATAATTTTTTTCTAATATGTATGTACAATGTGTTTGTTTTCAAAATACTTATACATTTTCAATTTAATTGTATTTTTTTGTTATCTCATGCTATAATTGCAAGCGATATCAGTCAATCGCAACAATTTTTTTATCAACAACCGCTGCATATATAGGACAAAAAAAACGACTAGAATCTTTTATTATGCACCAAAATAAATATAGATGAGAAAATTTTCAAAAGGAAACAGTCTTTTAATATGTTTCATAACCTAGAAATTGCGGTAGACTGATTTTTTTAAGAATATTATTATATAGAAAATCTACTAAATTAATTCAATCAGATTATAAATTTGGCCGAAAAATAATGTTAATAAACATGTTTACAGATTCCTACCAATTCAAATATTCGTAGATTTGGCAGAAAACTGATATTTTATTTGATGATTTTTCATTCTGACACAAGATGGCGCTCAAATCGACAACGTGTTTATACTTCCGAATAAATTAATGTTTTATTTCAGATTTATAGCAACAGATGGCAGTAACGGCGAAAAACGAACAAAAAGGATAACATTGAACGTACAGAATTTGTTTTTCAATCTAATTATTATCATTCTGCGGAAATGGAGTGCGTGTTTTCTACAGACTCGTAATGGCTGATTTTGTGATCGTTAATAATTTCAATGCGCATTTTTTTTAAACTTTTATTCGAAGGGACCTTGGCTGTTTTAAGCAGAACGTAGAAAAAACTATCATAAGCAAAATAGATTTTTTCTACATTTTATGGTCTGGCTGCTTTCTGCAGAACTACGCTCAATTTTTTATTCACGCAGAGTGCAGGGGTGGTAAAATTGATTGCTGATAAGGGCCATTCGCATATTTGTACTCGTAATATCATTCGAGGACCGCACTAGAGATGGTTGATACCGGTTAAAAAAACATATATATTGGGAGGTGAGATCAAAGCTGCTTCCCTGAGTAAGCTATCAGAGGTTGTCTACCCCTGGCGTAAATAGTGATGGGCATTAAACATGGGCAGAATCATTCGTACTAGTGAATCGATTCAGAGTGATTAACCCAGTGTTGTGAATTTATTCATTTAACTCAATCCTTAAATTCATAAAAAATTGTAATAATAATAAAATTAAATAAATAAAAAGGGGGAATGTTTTCGCAATTGCAAATTGCAATATTGTTGGAAATAAAAAAATAAAATATATACGAAAATAACAATCTTATTAACTAGATAATAAATAATACGAAAAATGTATAAAAACCTCAATGTAGTAAAATAATGGTTTTGTTTTTAAAGATAACATTATGATACAAACGAAGGTGCGCCCTACCGAATACTAATTACATCGGAAATTCCCACCCGACTAGCGAATCTGATAAGTTGGCCGTACTGGGACTAACACGAACGTAATCGCCGCGGCTATTGAGGAATGAATTACGAACTTCTGACTAGTGTCTCGCATTGACGTGACTAACTTGCGTCCTGTGGACCTAGTACGGACAGACTCGGTATTGACGGATCAGAGACGTAGTGACTATGCGTAACAACTAAACTCGGAATACATTTCTTAATTCCTTGAATTAGGGAATACGAACTGCGAAAGCGAATACGCGCTGCTCAGAATTACTGACTGGCTAACTAGAAGCGGTTTGAACGATGGCGTACGGGTTTTTATGGATTGCGGAGCAGGATTCTGCCCTGGACACTGCACAATATCTCCAGCGACTTTGTGATGACGCCCATAGATCCGCGCCGTAATTATGGTGCCGCGCGTAATAAAATCGTAAGGTTGCAGGGCTTAAGCTAAGGAATGAAGAATTAATTGCCTGTTAAATTATGAATCAGATCGAATGTGTCACGAGATTGAATATATTCATTTAATTCATTCATTCAATTTCGACCATGTCTAATGGTCATATTCGTAATTAGTTGATCGGTATATTTAATAATTATGACGATGACTCTTGAGCGGTATCTAATACAAAAAAGATGTCATCTAGTGCAACGTAACTCAATGCTGTAAACCCTTGCGTGTGAATCGATCAAAAGAATGTGCCGTCCGGTTATCCTCGGGCAGACAATTATCCAGTCTCGCCGAAATTTTCATTGATGAAAAAAGCGGTAGTCCATTCAACCGACCTCGTGTTTCGGTAACGTTTTTTTATTAATACTTTTCCCTTGTGCCTGGTATTTCGAAGGTTTGAACAAAAACTGAACTTTTTTGGTTATTGCGTTAAAAACTGAATTATAAGTCCTTTTGCGCATCAGTGCATACAACCTTGGCTGTAATCACAACGTACTTTCGTATTGTAGTTAATTTGTTTACTGTACTGTACCTTGATGCATTGTGTTGTACATATTTTGGAAAGTGACTCAATAAATATCATGTGAATTGGGGACGGACTACAAATTATTTTGTTCGTCCAATAAAGCGATTTCAAACCCCTCGTTTTCTTCACAATCCTAGGCATTTTGCAGTTTAGTTCTAGAGATTTCTTTATAACCCTAACCTTTTTGCCACCCAGTATCACAATTTTAATATTAATAATAAAAAAAAATTGTCATTTAGTTCCACAGATATTTGGAATGTGAAATCTACTGATATAGCATTATTCCATTTATCTTTAATAACTTATTGAAGTTTATAAACCTCATTGTAATATTTAATCATTGAAGAAGACAATATTAACTTATTTAGGATATGAAATACGAAACCGAAAAGGAACACAGAAAAATATCAATCGCATCTGAGACTCGAACCCAGGACCTCTGTCTTTCGGGATAACCGCTTTACCGACTAAGCTAATGAGACCAATTCAATTTACGCCATCTTCATCGATGTCATACCTAAAATTCAAGACTTGTCAATATTATCCTCCATTTAAAATCCCATATTATTGGCTGCTATCTTTATGATGATTACAAAATTCTTCCCGAACACAATTGCAATCTGGATAGAGTCTCGGATATACCTATCCGATTTTTATTTATATGAGACATCTATTGACTTTATTTTCTGTGTTTTTTTTCGGTTGGGTGTTTCATTTGGGATATGTTAATATTATCTTTTTCAAAGACTAAATAAAATTTTTCTTGCTGATTAATATCTTATTTTTATTTATTTATATGAGACATCTATTGATTATATATGTAACACTATCTAGTTTGCAATTGTGTTCGTGAATGACTTTGTAATCATCATAAAGATAGTGCTGCCAATAATATGAGATTAAAAATGTAAAATAATATTGGCAAATCTTGAATTTGAGATATGATATCGATGAAGATGACATAAATTGAACTGGTCTCATTAGCTAAGTTGGTAAAGCAGTTGCCCCGGATAGGCAGAGGTCCTGGGTTCGAGTCCCTGATGCGACTTAAATCTTTTTTATTTTCTGTTGTTTTAACCGGTTTCATCTTTCATTTAGGTTATGTTAATTTTATTTTCTTCGATGATTAAATATTACAATGAGGTTTTTAAATCTCAATAAAAATAGTTATTAATTAAAAATTGATAAAATATAACATTAGTTTGAAACTTTTGACTACAGATATTTTTAACATTACTAGTAATTGCTTTGAGAATCGTTCTGCAGAATTTCTCTGAAGTGTTTGAAAGTTTGAACTGTCCCTGAATTCCCAGCCGGTGGGGTAAAACCGCCCGCCTTCTTAAAATTCCGAAGCGTTCATAATAATGTATAATTATTTACCACATCGGGTGATTTGAGTGTAGCATTGTAAAGGATGCGGCCCAATGAAATGCCTGAAAAAGAATCTGATGTGGACATCGCTTGTTAAAAAGGGTTGGAATAACAGAAGATATTGTATGAAACGTAGGGTGAATTTATTTATTGAACGCTCGTAGGGTTTTAGTAGGGTTGAGTGGGTACATTAGTTAGTTAAACATTAACCATTAAGGGGATCCACTTCTCGAAATTCGCACAAAAATCACGAACTCCTTATGCAGGTGGCGATAAGGTTGAAATTTCCGCTTAACACCGGCCCCATATTTCGATTTATTTTTTATTTTATTTTATAAAGCTCTGATATTCTAAAATACTTAATTTACCACAATTAACAATATGACAATATCCGAAAAAGGGTTCGTAAGTAGGAGATTTTGGACTTAATTTTTTTTTTTAGGTCTTATACTTATTTTTTTGTAGTCTTAAAAAATGCATTATTTAATTAAATCATACATGAAATTTCTATTAATCAAAATTTCAAACCAAAAACTCATGATTTTGCATTACTTCGCATTGCATCGCCTTAACAACTGGGTAGTAGGTACCTACAGTACATACGTCATATTTCAGACTGCGGTTACAAGAACAAACTACCAAATTAATGTTCTCTACCATAAATAGACTCCTAGACCATGGTAACGAGTACTGTGAAGTAGTTGACTACTTTATCAATGTCCCTGGGTCAAGTACGAGTAATAAACAAGTATATTAAAAAATATTATGTAAATTTTGCGAAGGACTTTAATTATAATGTTTTTCCCTTTTGCCTTGTAAGCTCCTATCTGTATGCTAATTGCTGTATTTAATGCGTATCTTACAGAATTAATGTCTTAGAGTCCTATGTTAACCGCCTTATAGACGCGAAGGGTAGAAATTAAAGTTTTCCCTCGTACTCAAAAGAGTCTGCAATTCAATTCGTACCATGATGAATATACTGTGTCCGTTTTCCGTGTGTTAAAAACTGTTCTGTTTTAACAGCACGGTAGCGTGCAATGTATTATATATTTTTTAAATGTTTGCACATGGTAATTGACTGTGAATAATGAAATAAATAAATTACAAAAATGATAGTAGAGACTTAATTTTACAGAAATATATATCAGATACATACAGAACTAATTATTTTTGTTTTGATGCAGAACGGGGAGGTTTGAAATATGTCTAACAGGTCTAAAATATATTGGCAGTTCGGTGAAGACAGAGCCGTGAGTTATACGAATAGTTCGTGCGTGGTTGTCACAGTGGAAAAGATGGTGAGTCAATTAGATCTAACAGGACACGGACATTTATAGCACTCAATTTTTGAAGGGCAGTCTATGAAGTTATTCAGTAATTTAAAAAAGATAAGAGTATCATTACACGTTCACCGGGTAACGGAAGTTTTGGATTAGACATTAATATTTTGTAGCTGATATCATTTACAGGTTGTATCAACTAGAATTATTTATTAATATAAGTTTTTAATCCAGCCGGACTGAGTGGATAGTGCAAACCCAGTCTGTCATATTACATGAAATATCAAATATTATTAAACATATCATTAGGAACCTCCTTTGTACTGTTGGCGAGCGGTGAAAGTTTGTATTATTTTTTTTTTATTAAAAAAGTACATATTTCAAATATTTTACAATATGTAATTAAAAAAACTAATTAACAATCACAATACATAACTAACATTTACAATACACAATTAGCATTTATTATAAAGTCCCATATCACTGGTACATTATATAGTTATACTTATTACAGAGACACATCACAGCATTAATCCTTAAGGTATTCTTTCAAATAAACTTTGGGACTGTTCACATTGGCTTGCGTTTTTAATCAAGTTAGATCATTTATTGTATTGTGTGTAGGATGTATTCTAAATATTTTAAGTATAAATAGGAAACCATACAGGATATGAACGTGGATGAATCAAAAAGTGTAGGAATACATGAGTTTTGTTATATTTCGTATTCCCCATCCATCAAATTTGTCTTTTACTTTAAAGTAAAGTAAAAGTTTGAGAAATTTTAAGAACTTTAATTCTAAAAAAGCAGGTTCAGGTACAAATAAGTTATTTTTTACTAAACATAGCAAGCTTAAACTGTAGTTTAGACGATATCTAGTTTCAGAGACGACAACAAATATTAAGTGAGCTATTCTTAAAGTTTTCCCTGCGGCGAGTATTTGGTAGTAAGAAACTCCTTGCAGGCAAATCATTTAAAAAAGATTTTTGCTAGTAGTGCACACCGATAGTGATACAAATTGGCTCGAAATAGTTTAGAACACCCGCCCGCAGTCCGCCATTACCCCGCAGAAGTACTACGATACAGGCGCCCGCGTGGCTGCCGGCTGCTTTTTATAATTGCTCTTAGTTTATCTTGGAAATATTGGGAATTTCTTAATTTTCCCGGTGTAAAAATAGCATAACATAACCGCAATAATTTTTAGGGTACATTTATAAAAATTACATAATTTTAGTGCTGCAGTCTCGAGCTTAAATCAAGTTTATAATAAAAACCCAAATATATTTCAAATATTTTAAGGTGACATCTGCGTCGTTCTTTGAATTAACGCATCGGGCATCGGTCACATATCGGTCGAAAGGCCACATGTACTAGTGAAGTGCCAAAAAGTCAGTGATTTACAACTGCTATTCGGGCTACGGTGGTTGTAAAAAATATTGTATACAACCGGGAAGGGGCCGACCAGGGGCTGCTCTGTGACTTGCTGTGGTCCGACCCCAACAAGGAAATCGCCGGCTGGGGCGAGAACGAGCTTCACTTTCACCTTCGTCATTGAGATAGTGGCCAAGTTCCTCAACAAGCACGACTTTGACCTGATTTTCCAGGTGCATCAGGTGGTAGAAGACGGGTATGATGTATGCTGCGAGGAATTCGATAATGCAGGTTCAATGATGTCAGTGGACGACACGCTGAAGTGTTCCTTCCAGATCCTGAAGCCGGCCGACAAACGCCACCTGGCGTACGTGCAGACCAATACCAACCGTCCCGTCACGCCACCCTGATTTGAGGGCCCTATGGATCAGTCCCCCCGGCCACCGTCCTCCCCCGCCGCTCCCCCTTTTAAGAGTATTCTGTGTTATTTATCCTAAAAATATATGGAAATAATTCATTGTCTTAGCTTAAAAAAATTCTTCAATATAATGGAAACAATCACTCTGTCATTTGTGTTAGCGTCTTGCAATATATCGTAAGGAATAAATACAGTTAGCTTCTTTTTTTCAATTTAACATGTATGAAAACTTAGACCAAGCCGTATTTAGTTTTGATAATTTAACTGCATCTATTTATATGGTCTATAAATAATGTGTAATGATAGCCTGTCCAAAAAGAGAAAATAAATGTGAAAAAATAAATAAATCGTAGAATACATGTAATATAAGAATAGGAAGTAATATTTGTACAGCGCCCTTGAGGTGATTTTTCACAACAACGGCGCTATAAAAATCATCCGATTATTATTATTATTATACCACTAGACAAGCAACTCCTATCTGTTGACATGTAAAAGCGTACGTTTTTCAATTAGGAATCGAACTTTTTTTTTGCACGTATTTTATACAAATTGAGGGCGCTGCGATTGTTTAAAATGTTTTAAATGGCAACACAAAGATGGCTCGTAGCAAAAACGAAGTAAGCTTAAAAAACACAATGGTTCAAGTGCATATGTTTGACATTAACCAAACGGTGTTCTGCAATTAGTGGTACTTTCCGAAAGGAGATGGTTCTGCATCATATTCTAAGACAATTTTACATTTAAACGTTTTTTTTTTATTATTATTTAACGCTTTGCAACGGAAAAGCGATTTTATATATTTCTGAAAAATTTATGTATCGAAATAATTATGTATCAGATGTTAGATAAGTAAAAAACAAAATACAATTCACAGATCAAAATTATAAATAAAAACGGGTAAAAAAAATTATGGTGTTTTGCCTTGTTTCTTTAAAACGAACTGTCAAACGCAAATATGTGAATACATTTTAATGTGAATAAATCATTTCAAATACAAAGTCAGTACCTTGGTGTTGCCATAGTAATGACATTTTGTAGTTGCAAAATAATAAATATCTACAATTAATTGCCAATCTATATTGTTTTTTTTAAACTAAGCCAGGCTTTACAAAGAGACATTATCCATAACATGAAATAGAAATATTCCAATTCATTAAAATAAACTGTGTTTAAATACGACTCAAAAGTTAAACCATCGTGTGTCACTTTTTTCTTAATATTGTTGAATTTTTTTATTTTTTTTTGATAACTTGGTGTATCTTACAAACCCCATTGTTATGCAACCTCTTGAAGACAAGGTCCCGGATAGACTATAGTTATATTTTTCTTTTCTGTTTCTTTTCGGTTTTATGTTTCATTTTGAGAGTTTTTATTATTATCTTCATTGGTTCCCTGCGTTGAATATCATTTTTGTTTTTGTTTTTATGTCTAACCTCCTTTTATCCTTGACCTAAATATTAATTATTTTAATAATTCTTTCTCTTTCTGGTATTCAACTGTCATGAAATATTAAAGTGACCATTTGACGGATTCTCGAATTTCTTTTACATTCGTAATGATTGTTGAAACGGCAGTGGCGGCGGGGCGATTCTCGGAAGTTCATAATGACGGCGGTCGCGAGTAACAAAAACCGCTTCATTGTCATTTTATGCCGAGCTAGATAGCAAGTGTAGACAGGCACCTGGTACATGTGAACTGATTGAGTTAGGATGGTCCAATGATGCTGCTATACGGCGATGATGTTTTCTGTCTTTCTTGTCTTACAATATTGATTGTATTACGATTTTATTACGATTATATCACGAATTCAGTCTACCAGCACCGCACAGTGCAGAACAGTACAGTACAGACACGAAAACATTAGTTCCTTTCATTATCTATGAACACATTCATATTACAGCGTAAGTAAGTGTAATGTATCCGCGCATACACGGGCCAGCACCGGCCCAGATTGTCGGCTAGAATATTTTGACGTTGCCGGTGGCCACGCTTGCGGAATTAGTATGAACACATACCGTTAGCACCGCCATCTTCGTCAGTTGGCGTCATTAGATACTGCCATAACCGAGAAGATGGATATCTATAAATGGTTTGAATTGGTTAGAAAATTTAAGTTATAAAATAATAATAAACATGGGAATAGGATTATAAAATTCTCAAACATGTTGTGGCGGACGCTAACGCTCAGTTGGCAGTTCCATTGACAGCCGTACTTGCTTCTGTGTTGTGTCTGTGCTGTACTGTTCTGCACTGCGCGGTGCTGGTAGATGTGAATAGACCTTAAAACAATGATTTCATCATCTCTTTAGTCGAGTAATGTGGATTTTGACCATAATATTAAAAAAAAGAATACAATAAATGCGATGTGGGCGTGTTTCGTGTTCCAAAAGTCTGACCATTCTGATCTTAAATTTCAAATATTAAAATTCGTTTCATCATCATTGTAATAGTGATATACGATCCCAGGCAGTGTAAGAGAGACAGCGCGTGCTAAACGGATTAGAACTAAAAGGTGATTCGAATCTACATGGAAGGAATTTCTAGTGTGCATTATCTGATGTTGCCGAATGGTTAATGGATTCATACTATTTTTATAAAATGGCAAACAATTAAGAAGAACGGCTGCGCGGCCTGTTTCATACAAAACTTAATTTTGGAATTGAGGCCAAAATACTCACCTAAACCTAATGATCTTTTTTTTTCATCAAAAAGTATAGTAAATATCTAGTACGGATTAGAAGTAATTTATTTATTTTTGATTTACATAATGAAATATAGGTTATTAAAGGAATTGATTTTTCGCGATTTTAGAGGCACCTTTAATAATTATTGATAATACACGGGAAGCTTGAGGGAAACGAAGCAGATACCTCCTCCTCCGACAAAAACACAATCAAATATTACCACATTAGATCCGATCAGGTGATTATGATTCACAATAAAATAATTTTAAAAAACACATACCTAATGTGCAAAGTAATTGAAACCAGGTAGACAATGCATCCTTTAATACAGACAAAAAATAATTATACCCACTTGTTAGGTACTAAAACTATAAAAAATGTACAATCGGTTTCTAGGTACAGAGTAAAGTCACCTTTCAATCAAAAATATTGATGTCAGTTAGTTACCTGAAGAGTCGGCAGGTGGACGCGTGTCGCGATAAAATTAATTTTGCATTCTAAGAAACAATAAGTATATATATAATATTATAAGTGTTTTGCTTTGGTGTACACAGATTAAGATAATTGCTGTGCTGAATAAATGACCAGTTTATGTAATTAACTATCTAGTGATAAAACATTAAAAATCAGCCTTTATGAGGTGTTCCTTCGTATCTTTTGATCATTTTCTTACCGAGTCATTAAGTTTAAATTCAGTGGTAAGTGTGTTCTATTTAAAAAATTCAAAAAAATATTCTACAATTTTGAGTGTTGCTAGAACCATTTTTTAAAAATAAAATTCAGTTTGCTGAATTTAAGTGTTTTCTCGTCCATTTACGGATTTCATCATTAAATTTTCAACGTATGTTACCCATTTTAAAGAACATTGAATTTTTAAATTTAACCATTTAATTATTTTGTTACGTGAAAGCGGTTTATTAATTTATAATTTCGCAAGTAAGAACCAATTTAAATAAATGATTGACATTTCAATGAGTGAGTGCCCACGCGATTAGGTACCTACCTAATCTGTTTAGTGTTTTTCATGTTTTTTTTATGCTCTGCTACTTTGTAAAGTAATTCGAAAGTAAACGTATCTACGTACTCATACTACTCATGCGAAAACTTGTGGTGATCACCATAATAAGTATTTGTGTACTCAATGTCGGATGAAGACTTCTCTAAGATTCTTCCTACTTTTTTACCTCTTTTTTGTAACCTAAATTTTGTGTTGTGGGTTCTCTTTTCCGTATAAATGTTTTCAATTAAATAAAATTACTTTAACGTGCGTAACAAGAGTCCCAACTGCTCTCAACCGTCTGGAGTCAATAATACTATGGAATCCCTAATTGGGGTATGTTGCGAGGCCAAAGGTAGTGGGGAGGGTAAGGAGATGTGGGAGAGGAAGGTGGGAAAGTATCTGGATATTCAGATCTGGTCACCAAGCACAGCTAAATCCAGTTCAAACAACATATTAACTCTGAATTAATGTTCACCAGGGCGATACTAAGAGCATCTTCCATTCTAGAACGTGCGCAAATATACTATATATTATTTTAAAAGAATTAATGGTGAAACAGCACAAACCAATTGGTTCAAATTTATTTTTGCACGCCTGGATTTGAACCCGCGACCATCGAATTCGTATTCGAGAGGTTTTTCCCTCGACCACAGAGGCCGCCTTGAACAGATAATCAATTTCATTGGCGTGTCTGAGGCATAGGAGCCGAAACATTCTCCGTAAACAGGCGAAATCAATTTTCTTTCAGATCAGTAAAAAATCACAATTTTTTTGATCATAGTGTTGAAGGGGAACGGCTGCGGTGCCTGTTTCATACAAAACTGAATTTTGGATTGGAGGCGAAAATACCCATCCAAACTGAATGATATGTTTTTTTTTTAATTAAAGGTTTAGTAAATATCTAGTACGAATGAGAATTAATATCGAATAATAAATGAATACCGATAAATAATATAATATCTTTTAATTCAATTATATTCGACTGTTCAGATTTTTTCGCTCATATAGATTACCAGTAAATGCCATGACCTACGCTTATTTTTGTATTTAAATAGCTGAAATAAATAAACCACTAAGTGCCAAAAAAGTCAAAATTTAAGTAAATATGTAGAAATGGTCCTTACGCCATCGCCAATACCCTGAACAAAGAATGAGTGCCACAAAAAATATTTGTATCTATATACGAGTACACATTATGTAGCAAAAAATGAACAAGTCGTATGTACCGAGATAGTTTTCCCATAAAAAAAGCACTAAGTGCCGTTCAACATTTGTGGTGTTTGGTAATAAGATGACTAAAGTACCAATGACTAAATTAGCGAGTTGACTACACACAGTCCTATTTATTAACTTTTCACGAGGCACTTAGATCTTTTTTTGTGAAATGAGTCGGGGCACTTAACGCCTTCTATAAATTCTAAACTAAATTAGCCATATCTTTAATTTCATTGTATATTCATAAACGAAATAAAAAAAAAGTTTCTGTAAGACCTTATATTTTATATTAAAAATGATTCAATATTTTTGGCACTTAGTGCTTTATTAAATTAATGTATTTATTTTATTGGAAATTAAAAAAAAAATCATTTAGTTAGTTACCAAGATAACATATTTTTAAAAATCAGCTGATATTTGAAAAACATTATCTCAATGATCCCTGATGCTAGTATCCACTAAATGCGCGCGACGCGGATTAGATCACACCTACCCACGCGAAGATAACACACGATATCATAAAATAAAAATAAAAATGTTTTATCAGTATCGTGTCAGTACATTTTTAATCAATCAGTCATGCATATTATGACATGACATTATTTTATGCCATATCAAAAACACGAAAGTCAGTGAAGCACAACTCGTAACCCGCGAGCTACTGACGGCCTATTGATGAATGAGGTTGTCTCCTATTTTTTTTTATTCTTCTTCTTCTTCGTGTGGTGGAGAAGAGTTGATGGAGGTCATAGTGGGATGCTGAGGTTATTCAGCCAGCCGACGGCCTCTCAAATCACTTGCTTTAAATAATAGTCGATACATAATAAAAAAAACTGAAAAAAAAAAAAAAAAATTATACGGCTTTTGCTGGAAAATAACTTCCCATTTCCAATGAATAACGCGAATTTCACCAAAATAATGCGAACTCCGCCAAAAATAACGCTAAATTAATAGATTAATTAAATAAACAGACCATATTAATTAAAAAGGTTGTGCATCGCTGACCTACGTATTTATTCAAAATGTGTTTTAGTTATAAAGATCCGAATTGTTATTTCGCTATTACGACATCATAAATATTATTTTTAAAAATGTTATTGCATTGTGTCTTGTTGATACGGAGGCGGAATGCATAGCTCCAGCAGGACTATATGGCTATGTCATACGCATCCAGCAGCAAGGGGAGTGATACAGTTGCAACTACCATAAATCATTTAGTTAATTATATTAGATCAATGTTCGCGTTTGAAGTGCGTTAAGTAGTAAGTTAACTTTAAGGAACGAAACAAATATTAAAAAAAAAAACTTTTGCACTTAATGCTTTTAAATATTGAGGTGAATTGTTTGTTGGCAGGTGTACATACGGAATATGAAATGGAATAAATTTTTATTGTATGCTTAAACCTAATTTAAAAATTCCTTAAAGAAACTTTCTCGAAGATTCTCGAAGGAGTTAAGCTCTAAATCTACATTAATAATTTATTCCATTTAATATTCCGTGTATGTACCCGGCAATAAACAATTCATTTCAATATTTAAAACCATTATATCGTATAATTGTATTTTTTAAATATGTAAATTAGCGCCATTTGTGAGCGCGTATCACGTTTCGTTTAGCCTTAAGTAGCAATTTAATTGACTGGATTACAATAATTTCTATTTTATCGACGCGCGAGCCTCCTGCGAGGTGGGGGCTATTGTCGCGTTGTTTAGATACACACACAGTCAAGTTTAACTACAAATACAAGAGTTTACAAAATCACTTACTCAATTGCACGTGTTGACGGCACTTATCACTTTTCTCAGGACAGCGGTTTAGTTACCAATTATCACTGTCCTTGCTACTTACTTACTGGCTACGTGTAACGTACGCATTAGTCCATAAATCCATTGTGCTTACTGATCGTTCGCAGGAAATTAAGAATATCAGTGATCCGATAATTTGATCCGTTATTGAATTAAATAATTACAGAATAAGATTGATTCGAGTAGGTGTGTTCGTTGATTACATCGAATTATATAATAATCGACCATCTCAATATCAAAAGATACCTAACGACCATTTGCGTTTTGTTCTGAACTTGAATGCAATTATGTTCGCTATGACAACTTCTATCTATGTAAAAAAAATACGTGACCGGTTTCGCTGAAAATAGCACAGTTTGTTTTTATTAGTGCCGGGAAGGTTCAGAAAGTAGTTTGAATGAAATCCAATGTGTAAAACTGTTGCTATAACGTTTTAAAATTAATATGAAAAACATTGAACCCGCCATGTTGTTTTGAGGTTGGCCTATAGATATACCACTGTGGTTAGCCACAGATTACATATTCAAAAGAAGAAAGTTTTTTTTGGTAAAATATTTTCAAAATGGAAAACGCGAGCAGTTACCTCTACTTAAGAACTTTATGAATTAGATAGATTTTGAAATATAAATGCTTGGAATGAAATAAAATATTCAAATTAATGTTTTTTTATTTGGAGATGGTTTCTTTCGCTGTCAAATCAATTATGTCACCCTGATGACAAGCAAGAATTCACAACTTCATAACTTTATTCCAAAAAAAAAAAAAAATCCCGAGCGGATACACATCAGCTAGTGTGGAAATATAATTTATGTTTACCGCTAGCTGATGTGTACCCGGCCTTGCTCGGGAATATTTATTTATTTTGGAATAGAGGAATGGAGTTCTGAATTCATGCTTGTCGTATGGGTGCCATAATTGAATTGACAGCGTAAGTAATGCCTTGCGACGTCTATTACTATCTCTAAACAATGAAACAAACAAACATTCATTAGAAAATTTTATTTCATTCCGAACATTTATTTTTTGAAAATATACCTAAATACAAGAAGGTGCTATTCATCATTGTGTTTTCCATTTTGAAAATATTCTACCCAAACAAGCTTTCTTCTTTTGAATGTGTAATTTGTGGCTAACCAGAGTGGTATATCTATAGGCTAACCTCAACACAACATGGCGGGTTCAATGGTTTTCATACGAATTCTAAAACGTTATAGCAATAGTTTTTTCATATTGGATTTCATTAAAACTGCTCTCTAAACCTTCCCGGCATTAATAAGAACAAACTGTGCTCAGCAAAACCAGTCGAGTAATCATTAAAAAAATTGAGGAGAGACAGACAAGACAAACGTTCATTTTTATGTATAAAAAATATATAGAAACTGTCATAGAATTAAATTTAAAAAAGGCTCATATGGTCTTCAGGTACCTTTTTAAATTGAGGTACTCAATTATTAAGACCTAATTAATATACGTAGATATTACATTGTCTGAATTGCGCTGAAACTAGCCACTAACATAGTATCTACCTTCTTACTTCTTTTATACTTATGTTATTATATTATGCACTTAAGTACTTTTTATACTCTTTTGTACAACCTGCTGTTATAATATAACCACAGGTTAAACTATTGCGATAATTACGTTGTAACTACATACTGTTTATTGTACCTACTTACTCCTTTTACACTTTATTTATTATTTTATGTTTACATTATTGTACTCCTTTGTAAAACTATGTGATAAATGTATCGATATGTAAAAGCCTTCTAGGCGTGAATAAATAAATAAATGAATTGTATCTGCGGTGAATTGAAAGCGGTGAGTGTTCTTAGAACCAGAGTGAGAGATGCTTTCAGTATCGCCCTGGTGAAAGACCGTGACCATACATACTAAAGGTCGTACATAAGAATCATTTTGAAGAGATTATTGCTTGTGTAGTGGTCTACTGCAACGTGGGACTACTGTGAGCTAAAGAGGGATTGCGGTAGGGTGTTCCAAACTCTTTCGAACCAATTTGAACCACTGTCACTGTGCACAAATACATTCAAACGTGTGCTCTTTAAAATGATCTTTCTGTACACACGTAGACCGCTATTATGTTCCTAGCAACCCATATATGGGAGCACTTACATGTGTTCAAATAAAAAATAATAATATTTTTATTTATTGTGTTCAAGTTTAATTTGTAGAGCTTCGTCTTTATGTAAAGTAAAAAAAAAATTAAGAACTATTATTATTCAATTTAAAAATCGGTTTATTTATAAAAAAAGTTCTGTCAGGTAATTATTATTACGTGTGACAGCTATTTCGCCTTCCGAAGGCATTATCACACATCGAAGTTTTTTAAAAAAAATTTATTTACGTTTTTTTTTTTTAATTATCTTTGTTACATAAGATTGATAATTGATTCACATTTTGCAATTATCTATCAAATATCACTTTCAACAGTAGATAAATTCAGATTGATTGAAAATATGTGTGATTGACTTTGATTTTTGGACATTATTCACACCATTGATAGTATCTAATCAAAATTGAAAATTCTTTCTTTATCGTGCTCATATATCAATGTTGAACGTATTTTAAAAAAACTTTAAAGGGGCAAATCTTAGATAACAGACGGGCAGATATACATTTTCATCATAAATCACGGATGACGCAATCTTTAAAAATCTTAACATCACGAAAATAAAACAATTTTATTCTAAAACAATACTACTTAAAATTCATAAATACAAAAAAAAAACAAGAAATAACGACAAACACAGATATTAGAAACTAGAACTCAGAGTCAAAACACGCCCAACAAGCAACCACAAATACAACATTCGGTAAAAAATGTTCTTATACTGTTATACTTAACTCTCCAACTAGATCCAATATCCATAAAAAATCACAACAACATAAATATATTTAAAACGCTGGATACGTTACATAGGGAGATCTGAAATAGAAAAATATTAACACCTAATACAGACTGACACAGAAACCACTCAACTCCACATACAACACCTCATACTACAATTCATTCAACAAGTTCATAAAATCAAATATATATTTTTTTAATATTATGTAAATGAAATCCTCAGCACGAGAAATCTTAGTGAGGATATCATTCTTTTTTTTTACTGTTAAAAAGATAATAAAAACATTTATTATTATTATTATATTCGTATTGAATCATTTCTCTCTGATTCGTTACATTAAATTTGACGGCCTCCATGGTCGAGGGGTAAGGCTCCCGACTACGAATCCGAAGGTCGCGGGTTCAAATCTCGGCGTGCGCAAGTAAATTTTATTTAGTTAATTTGTTCTGTTTCACAATTAATTAATTTAAAAATAATATCTGGTATATTTGCGCACGTTCCAGAGTGGAAGATACTCTCAGTATCGCCCTGATGAAAGACCACCATTCAGGATTGAAACGTTGCCTGAAATGGGTATTAGGCGTGTTTGGTAAGCAGATATGAAGAGCCAGGTATTTCCCCACCTTCCTCTGCCCCTTCTCCTTCCCCTCCCCGATACCTTCAGCTTCACAACATTCCCTAATTGGGAATGTCATAGTCTCACTGGCTCCAGACGGTTGGGAGCAGTTGGGACTCTTGTGGGGTATTCATATGAAAAAATGAAAAGAATCAATTCATCTGATAAAAAAATAATGAATACTCGATGCAATAATAAGGTGGTTTGTTTATATAAATAAGGGTGTTTAATTAATTAATTAATGACTTTTCGACTGCTGGGCCCCAGACGGGACGGTGAAATTGATTATCTTTTCAAGAAATAATGTATAATATGTTAAGCATATTTCTGGCACACAGACACGCTCACAGCGCACTTCTATCGATGTATATCTTCAGTGTTTGCTTATTTTGAACGAGTTATTCCAACCATCTTATCGAAACGTTCCTTGCCGGTGCTGTCAACTGAGCATGCTGACATGTCTATAATATGTACAATGTAAATAATGTACTAAATACAGAGTAAATATTTTAAGGGATTCCCCCATAATACATTTATGTACTTATTGGAAAAAAAATGTAAGTATTTATTGAACTCAAAAGAAAAAGTTGTTTTGTTGAAAAATTGTGAAAAAATTTACAATATATACGTATGTTAGCGAGCGTTTCTAACTTCCGTGCCACGGTGTGCGTTCATCAGGAGTAGCAGTAATGGACGTATCATGCGTTGTGATGCGTGTCCGATGTTTTTTCCTCTTTTTACCATGTATAGACAATATTTTACTTATGTGAGTGCATACAGTAAGTGCTAAAATGATTTACATAAGTAATAAAAATAAACGATCCCGTACTGTACACTGAGCATACAGCACCGGAGCTCTGGAAATTTTCGAGCATCACAAGGCGAAGCTATCTGTGAAATCACTATTTCGAATAATCTCTACTACGAATCGGTTTACATTATGAAAACAAAAACAAAAATGTTTTGGATAAAAAAAGATCCTTTTCTTAGAGATTCCTTTGATGAAAATTAAACTATAATTGATATACGTTGTAAAAAATATAACCGTACTCTACTTAATATTTTTTCACCAGAAAATTATTATAATGCATGTAAGAAACAATTTTTTTTTAAATATAGCTTTATAGCTAAGATTATTTGTGAAAAATTCTTTAGATTATTTTTTTTTGTTCTTTCTTACAATAATCTTAACAAAAAAAAAACACTTTTTTCGCTTACAACAAATATTTGTGCACCTCTTTTTCCAAGCGAATTTTATGCATATTACCTGCATTCATGGTGACATAAGACACACAGCTTGTAGCAATATTTTTGGCTGTAAAGTATCCATTTTAATGAATCAGCGACAACACCCAAATGGTAAGCTTTTTATCAGTTTCCCATGTAACATATTTATGTTTAAATTCTACAGCTTTGAAATGATTAATGTGGATTCATTATTAAATATTCTCCCTGGTCCTTGAGATAATAATTTATTGCTGATATAACAAAAATTCAATGCAATAATTGATGATGTTTAATTGAGTTAACTCGAAGATAACTGAGTTCCTACTAATACTTTTTTAAATTTTTTTTTAATAAAGAAACACTTTAGTTCACAATCATATTTATGATTTGAATGGCACAAGGTACAATATTTAAAATCTAATCAAGATTCGTTTGGAAAATTGATTTCAGTCAAATAATATTTATGCTTTAAAAAATACAGTTACTCAGTTGAGTGATCAGTAACGGCATGTGAATTTTTGTTTTTGTTAAATTAGAAAAAAAATTGCGGAAAAAAAAACTGCAAAAGATGTCACCGAAGATTTTATTTTTCATTTTTAATCTGAATATGGTATATTAAACAGTGGTGTACACAAAATATTTCTTATTAATCTTATAGATAATATTTATTTTGTCATCAAAAGATAGGTAAATTCTTCGTATTCATTTTATTTTATTGAGAGTTTAGTGTCCTTAAAGGTCAGCAAACATACACACTTTGTAGTCTACTAACAGAAGAAATATTTCGAATTATTTGTCTGTAGATTCTACACAGGTAGTTATGAAGTGAAAAATGTTCTTAAACTGTAGGCTTTTAAGCTCCATATGAAATACATACTGGGACATAAGAAAAACGTTCAAATAGGGCGTCACTGGTTTTTAAACTGTACCTCTTTTAGACATTTTATAATGTGTTTCAGAGAATTTAAATAAAATACAGTTTTTTTTTCACTCCCTGCTAAGAATTTTCAGATAAAACATTAATTGAATTATTGCTTGAATTACAAGTTTAGAAAGTGGCTTTTAGCCCCATTTTCAGTGCTGATCCTTAATTTTGACTACAAATCTGGGGGTCGTAAGTTCAAATCCCGGCGTGTGCAAGTAATTTTTTTTAAAAAGAAAGATAAATATTCCCTGGTTACAAATAACCTGACAATATTTGAAAATCTCCTACTGCCATCACAGTAATCGGAAGATGTTGCTTGTGTCGTAATGGAGGACTTAGCCAGCCGAAGAATTGAACTCACGACGCCTGGGTGAGCCAGTATGCCATATGAATAAAGGTCAGTGGCTGAGCGGCTGACCTTAATTAACTATGTTTCATAACTAATTCATTTTAAATAATATATAGTTTTGCGGTATGTTCCTAGTGGAAGATACTCTCAGTATCGCCCTGGTGAAAGACCACCATTCAGAATCGAAACGTTGCTTGAAATGGCTTTGGCCGTGTTTGGTGACCAAATATGAATAGCCAGGTATTATCCCATCTTCCTCTTTCCCCATCTCCTTCTCGTCCCCACTACCTTCAGCCTCCCAATATTCCCCAATCGGGGATGCCATAATCTCACTGGCTCCAGACGGGTGGGAGCAGTTGGAACTCTTGTGCAGTATTTACACAAAAAAGTTTCTTTTGACCTTTTCGAACCTTTATAGTCTAACTAACTAACCGTCGAGCCTTTTTACTGCAGGGGTACGCAGAAGATAGAAGATAGACAACTGTCTTGGTACACATCTTGCTTCGTTCACATTCATAAATCATTTCATAGATACTATTTTGTTATTCTGTTACTGTTGACATGACCCGACTCAAGCATTTGATTTGCTTGATCGTCCCATGTCTTCCTCGGGCGTTTCCGACTTCTACCTTTGGTCTCTGAAGAAGGAAATATCTCAAATCAGTATTTGGTGTGTAGGTACTTTGATTTCTGCAATCGAGCGTATAAATATCAATAGGTGATCAGTACCTACGTAAACGGCTTACGTAGGTACTGATCACCTATATTAATCTAATTTAATATCAAAATCTTATACAAAATATAATACATAATCTGATACAAAATTAATTTATTTACGATCATCGTAATATAAAATAAATAATTTATGACAAAGAAATTCTCAGCTATCTCTGTAAAGTATTTATTTTTTTATTCTGCATCTCTGATTTGACTAATGTGGACTTATGATTCAGTATTATTTTCAGATCTGATAGTAATTAAGTACTCACTGACAAAAAAATATTGATAGAATTTTTATTCAGTTTGCTTGGATACCCAAGCACTACAGTGGCAAAAAACGTTAGGTCGGAAATTTGATGTTTTGACTTAATAAAGCCTTACGCTGTATAAAGTGGTAAAACACACGAAGTTAAAGTAAATTAAAAAATGTCGTTATTTTCATTTAATAAATTTACCGTTATATCAGTTAAGGGTAAATTTCGAACGAAATCACGTACTCCTTATGCAGGTGGCGAAGAGGTTGAAATTCCCACTTAACACCGGCCACATGTTGCGATTTACGAAAAAAAATTCATCAAAATGCCATTTGTGTATGAAACAGGCAGCGCAGCCGTTCCTCTTAACAATTGTTTTAATTGGACAAAGAGCTACAAATCGTTTTTTTTAAGAAGCCAATATTTTTATACTAGAAAAAAACGTTAAATCGATTTTGCATTATGGTAATATTATTAAATTTGATAAAGAAGTTTAAAGTTCGCACAAAACTGAAATTCTTGATTAATCAAAACAGCGATTTTAGAGTTAACGTTTTTTGCTAGTATTCCCACTAGAGTCTAAAATATTTTTATGATTACGTTGTTTACGTACAATTTGTATTTCAAATCTAATCTCGATTTCGATGAATTAAGTTATTTTAGCAAAATTTATTTCATTAAATTATATTTCGCAATTAACAGATAAGAAATTTCCAGATATTAACTTAACTAAGACAGGAACAAACAAGAACAGTTCAATGCCATTAAAAATTGACTTTGCAATGGTACCACATACCTGTGAAGTGTGAAGCAGATTTTAATATAAATAATTTGAACTACATACCTGCCATAAAAAGCATAAATACTATGAATTAAAGCAATCAAATGAACCTCTATGCCATCCATTCTATTGACAACCTCTGTGGCGGAGCGATTAAGCTCCTTGACGCGGGATCCAGAAGTTGCGGGTTCGAATTTGAGTGACAGAGCGTGCATTCCACATAGGCACATAAGCATTGCTTACCGTACCTTACTCACGTAAAAATATAAAATTTTATTAAACCATATAAAATTATTAGGAGAAATCAATCAACACTTTCAAAAATACGCGCGAAGTTCCAGTTACGAATCGCAGCGCCCCACCGACCGCCCTACTGTAACGTGTCAAATACAGAAACTAAGTATGCAAAATGAAAAAATGTACATGTGTGCGCAATGCATATTCAAGGGAAGATTCGTTTGTGTTAGTATCGAAAAAGGCCATGCCTTCCGGTACAAATCTAGCAACCAGTGCCATCTGTTGGTACCTCTATTAAGTAGAAAACTTTACTAACGAAATAGTTGTCATACTATGTTGGTTTTCTTTCATGCAATTGTGTGGTTGAAAAATACGGCAATTTTAAGTATCAGGTTTGACTTGTAATATGAACAAATGAAGCAGTTATTTGGATATTTGATGTGGCAGGTAATCCCAACCAACATCGCCTAAAGCCAGCAGCTCAGCCATTCTTACCGAAAATTTAGTACGTCTGTGATGAGTTTTTTTTATACCATGCTGTTTTCCCTACTACATGCCCTAATTAAAAACTCTGCGCATGCTACTGCGAGCGTGGCACTATCAGTATGGCCCTGATAAAAAGACAACCATTCAGAATCTAAATTTTGCTTGACATTCCTTTAGCCGTGCTTAGTAACCAAATCCGAATAGCCAGGTACCGCCTAACCTTCCTCTTCCCCATATCCTCTCCCTTCCCTCTCCCATCGTCCTAAATACTTACCCCATTTGGGGATGTCATTAAGGGCCAGCTTTAATGACATCCCCAAATATGACTTTGCGGGTTGCTAACTCGAGCAATACCGCAAAAGAAAAACTAACTAACGATTCTGACATGGCCCGACTCAAGTATTTGATCCACTTGATCTAGCAATGTCTTCCTCGGATGTCTCCGACTTCTTGCCCTATTTTTCCACCACAAATGATTAACCATATGTGTACATTATATATGGGTAGTTAGGAAAATATACCAAAAAAACTCAAACTGTAATGTTTAAATTCTAAAAAATACATTTCAAAATGTCTAAAAATAGGTGCAATTTTAAAACATGTGAAAGCACTTTAGAACGTGTTATCTAATATTGCATTAAGTATTTCATATAGAATTTCAAAGAATACAGTTAGAGGATTATTGTCTTTTGGAACCTTATATATTTTTCCAATTGCCCTTATAGAATTCACAGATAAATCATTCGTATTATTTCTTGAGTCAGTAACCTGCAAAGAATGTATTTTTTGGTCCCGCTCGTTAATACTAATAATTGATGACGGATTTTTTTTTAGTTTCAATACATATTTCATTTAGTTAATAAAATTTTACAAATCTAATAAGACAATTTGTAATGTTTTTTTTAGTCCTCCTCACTAGGGGTACCTGCGCTGAGGCGGAATAGTTTTTATTTAAAAATTAATTGTTTTTAACCTCCTACGAAGTTCTTTTCAAGATGCTGGTTAACTACTCTTCTTTGATTTCTTTGAGCCTGGTTTTGATTTGATTTCTGAAATCATTTGCCTTTTCGGTGAAAGTGAATTAAAAATATAGCTTAGGGGAGAGGTATTTATAATTCCTTTGTCCAAAAGCAGTTTTAAAATTAGGAAAAGTCGTAATGCCATTTTGGTTCGCCCTTGTGTGGTTAAAATTAAGTTTCTTCGACTTTTTTGAAACTTTTGAAATGTTTGGTTAAAACATTCTTAGATGTTAGGTAGTGTAAAAGATTTGATAATTTCTTTTATTGGCGTTCTTATGGTGAGTTTTAAAAGGGTCTTTATAAGGACCTCCAGTCCAATTTCCTTTATTTATTTATTTTTATCGATTTTGACGTTACAAATACTAGTATATTTCGTTTTTAAAGTTAGTTTTCAGGTTAAAATTTAAATTTTTCAAAGCCCGCCAAAACGCTCCAAATATATGGCCGGTCGGTTCTGATCAGTTTTGAGGATAGAATGTCAAATGTCAAAACAAGGATGAGCTTTACCGTACATATTTTTATAATCTATTCATAGTAAACCATAACTGAAAATAAATAATAAAATTATGTACCTTTTTAGAAACTCAAAGAATAAAAATAGTATTGAGTGTTAATATTGTCATAATATCCGTATTGATAATTGGTTTGTTCATGAATACTCTAATTTATTTCACTAATATTTTTTTTTATATTAACAACATTTATAGAGCTTAAAGTAACCCAAATTAAGTTTAATTTTCGTCAAAACTAAAAAAATACATATTAAAAATACAAAAGAAAAGTGGAAAAAAAAAACGTCCATACTAATCTAAAAACAGAATGCGCACGTGAAATCAGATGTTCTAAATGCAATAGTACCAACATAACAAGGTGTTTTGATGAAATGATTTTTTATTGACTAAAAAACGATTTATAAATTCTACATATCGGCGTTTGATGATTTACATGAAAACATATTTTTAAAGCCATTATATTTTTCACAAGAGTTCCTTATTTTAAATTTATCTTTAAATATAAATAAATAAAGTTATCATCTAAATATCGGTATAGATAGGAAGGTTCTTACTTCTTATTAGTTGATCGAGGTCGTGATTGTTTTTTCATCAATCATTGTTCATTGACGTCAAAATCTGGCTTATTACATTGAAACGATATTCGATTCTTAACTAAATAACGCAGGTGCAAAATCACGGACTTAGAGAGCGGTATTTCGGTCAATAACACTTTTTAGCAGAGACATTAATTTATGAAACTAGTGCTGGATGGTTAATTTTGTATTCAGAATTGCAGGAGTTGACCCAAACAACACACACAGGATTGTGCATATTGGTGCAGACGTGCAGATTTGACAGTCTCCGTGGTTGAGTGGTTACGATCCTCGGCTACGAATCCGGAAGTTGCGGGTTCAAATCTCGGCGTGTGCAAGTGAATTTTATTTGATTATGTTGTGTTATCTCACAATTTATTAATTAAAAATAATATGTAGTATATTTGCGGTACGTTCGAGAGTGGTAGATACTATCAGTATCGCCTTGGTGAAATACCACCATTCAGAATCGAAACGTTGCTTGAAATGGCTTTGCGTGTTTGGTGACCAGGTATTTCCCCAATTTCCTCCTTTCCATATCGTACCCCAACTGGGGATGCCATAGTCTCACTGGCTCCAGACGGTTGGCTGCAGCTGGGACTCTTCAGTGGTACTCACAAAAATAAAATAAAAAGGTTCTTATTTATTTATTGTATTATATACGCCTTATATGGGCTTTCACATATAAAGTTAGTTATGGTAAACAGGTGCAAAACACATCACAGTAGGTACATAGATAAAATAACCAACAAATACAAAGTACTATTCCAAGTAATTAGCTACAGAGGCGGATATTCAAAACATACCTCACATTCACTGATACGTATACTCTAAACACATATATTAATAATTGTTGAAGATGTATGCAATAATCGTCCGTTTGTATTTGTATCCCGAGTAGTTGAACATATCAACTATGTATGAAAATGTATTACCTTCTGCGTGGACTCTAGGTAATAGAGAATTTTTGAATGACTCAGTCCTGAAATTATTGTTACAATTGAATAAAATTTTAGATCGAGTAGTTCTATTAGGAATATTAAATTACTTATTATATATATATATAAAAATAAATTACTATTAATTCGTTATTAAACCATTTGGGAAACATTGATAATATGATTTTAGTTGAGGGTACAAATTTTTCGATAGCCGTGTTGATGATGGAGTAAAATGATTCTCAATTAGGGTTAACGTTAGGGTTTCTGTCTAGAAAAGACTAATCTACACTTTCTAGGTATTTTATTAACAGTGGATAATCTGCTTTGAAAAAGTTATATGAATGTGTCGGAAAAGAATTGGAGTGTGTGTGAAGGTCATAATTCGTGATGGTTATGTTTAACGGAGGATGGTGAGAATCGATGGGGAGAAGAAGATCTATGGATTTATGTATTTTTAATGCTACTAAATGCGAGGTTTAATAATTAATGACCTCTTACACACTTCCGAAAGTGATATCATTGTCAAATATCACTGACAAACAGCCTTCTGTCTTGCTTACCACGACCCATTATGTAGGAGGGAGGAAACATAGAAGTCAGCAATCCATCACACAACCGAGCTATTGGTTACAAAAAAGAGTCGTTGCAGTCATTTCAAAATACACCACTGTCAAATATACTTCCAGTAACTAGTGTAGTCAAATTATTACGTTTATATGACCGTCAGTATTCCGATGTTTACTCAGAGATAGACGGGCTTAGCGGAAATTATGTTGACATAATCATAACCCGAAGATTTAACTGATTATTTACACTTACGAATAATAATGACTATAATGCTGGTAAGCGGTGTACCGCACAATAAAAGTCTGTTCACATCTACCAGCACCGCACAGAGCAGAACAGTACAGTACAGGCACAGCAAAAAAGCGTGAGTATTCCATTCCCATTCATGCTCTGGACGTGCGACAAAGTTTCATAAAAAAAATCATCACAAATGTACTAAAAAAATATAAAATATATTAGTAAAATCGAACACACATATCAACATATCTGAGATATGGAATACGAACTTGGACTGACAAGCACTAAGTATATTAAGTATGTCCAAAATTTACAAACTACGATAATATATACAGGCAAAGAAAAAATTAAAAAATATTATACGGTGCTGAGGGCCTACTTCCCGTAAAAGGTCTTCTATGGTATATCAGTATTATAGATAACGCGGGAGAAAGCCAATACAAAAAGCCAATGGTGCACAAACACAGCACTAGATTCACTGAAAGAAGAGGCCTAAAAATTCCAAAAATTTCAAATAAATATGGAGGTCGAACTCTTGAATACATAGTGCCAGTGATTTTCAATAAATTTAATGAAAGTTATAAATTGGAGGAAAGTGAGAGGCTTTGCGGGAAATTGATGAAGTTATGGATTTTAAATGAGCAATCTATGTACCTTTAATTTGTATCTATGTATATTTAATGACTAAGTTAAATTATGTACCTATAATGTTCATCTCAAATGTAAGTACCTATTTTATTTAAGATTAATATATACTTATAAACCAAAAAGAAAAAAGAAATCCAGAAATGTTTGTATGTATTACTATTACTATTAGGACTAATTAATTTTTTTAGAACCTGCAGACAAGCTGTCATGTGACCGCTTTGCAGAACTACATATTTTGCTCTTTTCTTTATTTTACCATCCATGTATTTATGCTCTCTGGATGAATAAATAAAAAATAAAAATAAAACATTTTATTGGTTACCTTTGCAGGCCGTTTAAAAAAATAGAACTAATACATGCGCGGTTTAAAATTAAACAACACAATTTCCTTTGTGCATGTGTTGATCCGTACTGTAAATGGTTTCGCAGTTCTCGTTGTTAATTGAAAAATAAATGAGTTATTAATTAAGGAAAAAAAAAAAAAACAGAAATGATTTGACAATCCCAGTGAGTGCTACGCTACCACAATATGCCAAAAAACACACAACTATCTTTCTCGCGGTTAAAAACTGCGAATTGTCTTCCTTCGGCAAAAATATTACCAAATGACTTATTGACCTGGGAAGAATGGAGTCCGAGAACTTGTTATATTTTGTTAATAGTACATAAGTTTTTTTTTCTTTCTTCTATATCTTCATTTTCTCTTTTTATTTAGTACAACTTCGGAACCCACCGAGAAGATCTTCAACAATAAATTAAAAATAATAAAACACCTTGCAACTCGATATTTTGATGCCCATCACATATTTAATTCCCTAGAACAAGAAATATGTCTAGCTAGGAATTAATATCGACCAGCCCCTAACACAATGGCAACTTCAACTTGCATGCACCCCAATTGATGATAAATTACTATGTTTTGTAAATACAAGTGTTCAAAATGTAAATAAATAGAAAAATTTAAAAAAAAAAAATAAACATCTACCAGCACCGCACAGTGGAGAACAGTACAGCACATTCGCGAGTACGACTGTCAACTGAACTGTCAACTAAGCGTTAGCGTCCGTCATAACATGCTTGAGGATTTTATAATCCTACTAGCTGATGTGTACCCGGCCTTGCTCGGGATTTTTTTTCGGAATAAAGTTATGAAGTTGTGAATTCTTGCTTGTCATTCGGGTGCCATAATTGATTTGACAGCGAAAGTAACTATCCCTCCAAATAAAGAAACATTCATTTGAATATTTTATATCATTCCAAACGTTTATTTTTTCAAAATATATCTAAATCGTAAAGTTTTTAAGTAGGTACCTACTCGTGTTTTCCATTTTGAAAATATTCTACCCAAAAAAACCATCTGCTTTTGAATATGCAATCTGTGGCTAGCCAGAGTGTTATATCTATGGGCTAACCTAAATTAAACATGGCGGGTTCAATGTTTTTCATACTAATTTTAAAACGTTATAGCGACAGTATTACATATTGGATTTCATTCAAACTACTTTCTAAACCTTCCCGGCACTAATAAAAACAAACTGTGCTGTTTTCAGCGAAACCGGTAGAGTAATTTTTGAGAACATCGAGGACAAACAAACTAACTTACATTGATTTTCATATATATGGATTCCCATATTTATTATTATTTTATAAACTTAACTTCTCTGATCAATTCAATACATTTATCGTTATCCATCTTGTCGGTTTTAGCAACATCTACGTCTAATGTCACCAGGTGACGAAGATGGCGGTGCGAACGGTATGTGTTCATACTAACTGCGCAGGCGCGGCCATCAGCGACGTCAAGATATTCAAGCCGATAATCTCGGTCCGTGTATGAATGTGTTCATAGATAATGTATACAGCCAACGTTGTCGTGTCTGTACTGAACTGTGCAGTGCTGATAGATGTGAATAGACCTTAATATCGATGGACAGAGTCAGATGTTCTATTGCAAACCTTTGTTGTTGTATTGACATGAAAAGGAAATTCAACCATCCACCTTCTTCTGGTGTTCTTGCTATCGGAGTTTGTGCATCATTATTTTTCGGATATGGATAAGATACGAGCTCAAAAGGAAAAAAAAATACAAACCTACTTTTTTTCTTTTTACATTCGTCATAATAGCTTTTTTGGCTTTGGGTTCCTTTGCAGAACTTTAATTAATTTTTAGTCTTTATATTGCATGAAAATGCTAGACTTCATTAGTTAGAAGTCAGGTGGAGTATAATTCACCTATTTGGTCCCCTTTGTAAAGTACACTCTCAATTTACTTAGTATTATTTACCTATTTTTATTGTTATGTAGATACTTATTACTATTTACTTATTAATATTTACTTAATATTGTATTGTATTATTATATGCTTATTACTATTTACAGATTTTTATTTACTTATGATTATTATGTAATTTTTATTATTTATTTACTTATTAATGTTTACTTATTTTTATTCATGTATTATTATCTACTTATTACCATTTACTGATTGTTATTAAATTGTAAAGCCGCTCATATCAACACAGGACTGTCATAGTGAGAGATGAGTGGGAAATGTTTTTGTTTTTGTATTTAAATTTCAGACCTAGTTGTATTATATAGTAATTAACCACCTACTTGACATCCCTGCCATCGTCACCACTATTAAATTACACGTACCAACGAGGAACACAAGACATAATGTAACATTTTTCTGCAACACGTACACAACCAACTATCAGTCACGCTCATCAACCTATAGGATGCATGATCTGGGCAACAAGTATGGAGGTGTTATTGATATATTTGCTGACTTCATTTATAAAATAAAATAATAATAATAAATGGATTATTTTTATAGCGTCGTTTTCGTGAGAAAATCACCTCAAGGGCGCATAAAGTGTCATCTATACCAGCACTTCGACGAATCGTACAATTTGTGTTATATTATTGTTTTAGCTATCTATTTTGTATTCCTGTTAAACGTTTTAAAAATATTGTTTAACATTATTTTATGGTTTAAAAAGTCTCTGTACTTATATTTTTCAATAGCTCATTATATCATCTACCTCACAACAGGTTTCCCCTAGTGAGGTAGGTAATGTAAACCATACAATAATATAATTATTTAACATATTGTGATATACATTTAAACATGCCGTATTGTATGAAACCGTATTGCTTTATTTCAATAAAGCCCAGATGGGCGAATAATCTAATAAATAAATAATGCTAATAAAATAGTTCGATTCCTAGAACTCTTTTTTTGGGAACGCCTTTTGCCGATTATTTTCTAGGGTGCCTAAAATGTCACTTTAAAAATATCTAAATACAAACAGCATCCTCAGTTACAGAGCCCCGTTTTCCACATTTATTTGTCACACTGTGCTCGTTGTAAATTTTCCCATTTAAAGACTGCGTAGACTTTGGAATCGGTAATTGTTTCATAGACGTTATCAGTCCTTTCTTCTAATACTATGCATGTCCCTTCTCGCAATTCGAGATTTGGTTGCAGATTGCATCGTGTAATGTCTGCATGTATAGGAGTAGCGGTTACGCAATCTCAATGAATGGATTGACTCGGTAATGAGTACCTTTTGTTTCGCTGACGTCTTCGGGCATAATAGGGAGCCCAAACTCAAAGAGAAAGTTAAAAAAACTTTCGATCTAATATCAGAATGTGATTTAAAGTGAGATCTGGGGCGCTATTCCCGTTCTTTTTAAGGAAGATTCCTTATCTTTTTTTCCTTAGGCTTAAATACTTCTTGATTAACTACTGAATTCTGGTGATACCTAGTAAAAATATCCAAAATAGGTTATTAAGAGAATATTTGAAAACATAAATTGATCTACGAGTGACATAAGATTTTGAACTAAAACTTTTAAAAACAATTACATTATAATAAAATTCATTTAATAATTTTTTTTTTAATTTTTAAATATCATTAATAAGCCTTCTAACGAAGAAACACGTTTTATAAAGGTACCTACCTCAATAATTAGTAATGGCCTTTTTTGTCTCTAGTTCTAAAAGTGACATTTGAATTTGTGCCGACCGAAGAGGTGGGTCATTCCACTTATTTCAAAAACTCTTTTCCAATTCCGAGTTTATCCACATGAACTCGATTCCTCAGACTCCGTTTTCGTTCCTTTCGGTCCGCATAGGTCCGCCGTTCCGGAATCAAAAATCGTTCATATTCTTAGAGTAATAATAATTGTTACATTCAGTTCATATTACACTAATGAATAGGGACGCCCTTCGTTTCTGACTCCAATCCAAAAACTTTGCCGTTCCTTAAGTGTGATTTGCGAACTCGGAGTGAGTCCACCGCCTTCGGAATCGAATTCATTGGACTCGGCCGGTCGTACCGACTCTCTTCAATGCCGCGTTTGACGTGAATTGTCAAAAATGTCAACATCTATATAATTTTTAATAATGTTTACTAACTAATTATGTTTAAAGTAAATAATAACATATTAATATTGAGTTTTTCTCTTGTTAAAACATCGCAAATACGAACATTTTTGATGAATGTCGCTCGCTGAATTCAGCTGACAGCTGTCATCCGAGAGAATCGGAACCGTAGTTAAGTAAGAAGGCTTAAACCTTAAGGAAAAACGTAAGGAATCTTCCTTAAAAAGAACGGGAATAGCGCCCCCGGAGTTCTCTCCTTCTAAAACACACGTCTGACGTTAAGAGAAAGGGAGATAGAACGGGTATTATGAGGACCGTCATTTGGTTCCCGATAGGGAACGACTAGAATCAAAGGGATATTAATATGTTTTTAAATTTATTGTAATAATTTAAATAGCTTATAAACTTCATCGCAATATTGAGAAGATAATATTAACAAACCTCATAAGAAATATGATACAGAAATCAGGGACCTTTGTCTTAAAGGGACTAGCACTCTAACGACTGAGCTAATGAAACCTTATTAGTTTCCGTCATTTTTAACGCAAAAAAAAAAATTATCTTTACCGAAATTAGACGGCCTATTATAAGTACTCATTTCTGTGGAATGATTTACGTCTTATCTGGTCAGCTTAGTGGAGTACAGATAAAATGGGCCAACCTGTAGCCAGTAGGCACAACAGGGCTGGGAAATTGAGCATCTTATGAAAATAACGAATTTTTATTATTAGAATGGGTTTGCTGAAGAGATTTTTAGATGAGAGACTCTTCAATAGTTAGATTTTTTTTATGTGAGTACCTCGCAAGAGACCCGATTGCTCCCAAAATTCTGGAGGTTGCGGGACTATGGTATCAATGATTAGGATATTTTGTCAGGCTGAAAGTAGTGAGACGGGAGATGACGGGGAAAAGGAAGATTGGGAAGTACCTAGCTCTTCAGATCTGGTCACCAAACGTGGCCAATTCCATTTCAAGGAGTAACGTATGTACTGAGCTACCGAAACTCATTAAAATGTTGCTATATTTTATTTTTTATCAATCTCACACTATTACGATTATTTAATTATTTTTTTTCTGTTGACCGATTTTTGCTTCCAGCTTTATGCTAACGATAATATTTTGTACACAGTGATTTGATAAACTTCACGAGGGTTGTTATTAGATACTCAGTTATGTCTCTTGGTTCCACAATATGTCTTCCCAGGTAGCTGACTAAACCTTCTTCTCATCAAGGTGGCACATTGGCACCATATGTGAATTGGAGTCTCTTCATCCTCTTCACATTCCCTGCATCTATTGGTGTTTTCCACTCCCAACAGCTGCATGTGTCTTCTGATCTCGCAGTGTCCCGTTAATAGTCCTACCAGTTTCCTCAGTGAGTTTCTGTCCATATTGAGTAGTTGCCTGGTTCGTCTGGGGTTAGGTCCGTTTATGGGTACTTTGGATTGTCTCATTCCGGGTACCATCTCCCATTCCTTCCAGTACTGGGATTTAACCCATCATTCAATATGTAGTTTGGTGCGGCAAGCTATCACTCCTACGGCAGATTTGGATCCCTCACTTTTCTTGCTAATCCGTCAGCCCGCTCGTTGCCTTCGATACCTTTATGCCCTGGTACCCAGATTAGGGTTATTTTTTTGACGGTAGCTAGTCCTTCAAGAATAGTCTTGTATTACATCACCAGTCTGGAGTCGCATTGGCTCCTTTCCAGTGCCATGGCTGCCTGGCTATCAGAGACACGGTGATTTATGTTTTACTATGTTATACGAAATTTGTGTATATACTTTTAAAAACATGTTTTCACTTTATGCTTGAATATTTTTGATACTTTTGTTGTTGTTGTTGTTTTTTTTTTTTTTAAATATTATTTAGACATAGGTTCACACTACATTATTACAAATTTTAAGGTATGTAGGTACGTTTTATATATATACATTTTCCTTCATTTGTCCTACTCGGGTCCGGGACCCACCGCATCGACCAGTTGCCGCCAGGCGTCCCTGTCCCGCGCTACGTTAACGGCATCCGTTCATAAATAGTACATCTAGAATCTACTCGCACAGCCTCTGGAGTTGCTTCTCCCACCTGTGTCTGAGGCGGCCCACTGGACGTTTTCCCTCTAGAATAGCACTCAGAATTTTTGGCGGAATTCGACCATTCTTAAAAGTCTATTCACATCTGTCAGCACCGCGCAGCGCAGAACCGTACTTATCTATGAGCAGATTCGCATTAGTTAGTACGTAAGTGTAACGTATCCGCGCATGCACGGGTCATCACCGGCTAAAATATTCTGGCAGATGCTGGTACGTCTGCGCCTGTGCAGTTAGAATAAACACATCATTATTAGCACCGCCACCTCGGTGTCAAAGTCAGTTGGCCTCAATGGTCTCCTTTATTGGAAGCAATCTTCCCAACGAGGCCTCAATTGATATGTTTGGTGTAACTCTAAGTGACCAGCTCAGGAATGGGGGCTCCATTGAAGCCAGAGTAAAGTCAGCCTCTCAGAAGCTGGGCGTATTGTACATGGCCCGCAGATGCTTTAATAGTTCACAACTGCTGACCCTGTACAAATCACAGGTGCGCCCCACTGTAGAATTTGGCAGCCACCTCTTGTCGGGTGTCCCAAAGTATCTGAAAAAACTCTTGACTCTGTACGGAAACGGCCGGTCCGTTTGATAGATTCACCTATTGTAATAGACGGATTGCAATCTTTCTAGCACAGACGTCAGGTGGGAATGCTATCCTTGTTCTTTCGGTATTTTAATGGATGATGCTCTGAGAAACGATCCTATCCATGAACTGATCCCTTCGGCACTGGTGCACAATCGGGAAATACGCAAAATTCACGCCCAACATTTGTATACGGTTGACATTTGACATTTTTCATGAGAACGGGGTTCTTTTAACACTCTTTCTCGTGTTCAACAGCTCGGCTGTGGAATGATTTGCCGCCCTCTGTGTTTCCTCCCTCCTACAACATCTCTTCAAGACCCAGGTTCACTCCTTCCTATCTTCTAAAAGATCCTCCACACAGCATCCCCAAAGATAACATAGGCCTTGAGAGAAATTATTTCCCCTAGGGCCTCCTGTGTGGAGAAACTGTAAAAAAAATATACGCAGATATTGCCGAAATCCGTCCAAGCCACCTCAGTTGCGACATGATTA
Source organism: Halesus radiatus (assembly GCA_022606495.2). Lineage (NCBI taxonomy): Eukaryota > Metazoa > Arthropoda > Insecta > Trichoptera > Limnephilidae > Halesus > Halesus radiatus. The sequence goes on along the minus strand of JAHDVE020004658.1, from coordinate 165,959 downwards.
AATGATAAATAATTACTTCCTATTCCATTAAATGTTACCCTACTTGACAACAGTTTATTTGATACCAGCATAGCCGTGTAAAATATCACCCCGTTTTTTTTTACTTTATCGTATCTCTATTTTTTCTTTGATCTGCGCAATTTTCCACTAAAGAATTTTCATAATTCATAACCGGATAATTTAATCAGTGTAGATGTTGTGAATCGTTCTGTTAACACAGCTTTACACCCCACAAAGTCGTGTTGCATAATAATGATTTAATTTTGAGTAGGGATCTGAAAATAATGCGTTATTTTTTGGCAAAAATCGTCATATATTTAAAAAAAATTAATGCAGTGTTATTTTGCAATAAACTATTATTATGTACCTTTTTAGTGTTTTTCAGTAAACAAAAAAAAAGGTGTCAGAAAGCTATTTTTTTCTAATAAATCGACAAAATTTAAGCGACGTTTGTCGTCGAGTTAACTGCGTTTCATTTTATGGCTATTCAAGCTTATCAAAATTATACATAAAGAAATATTTAGAATGTACAATATGTTGTTCTTATTCTAGAATATAAAAAAAATCGATTGAAAAATGGCGAATTTAAAAAATGTAAAAAATCGCATTATCAAAAACACAGAAATTACCACCAATGTCCTTTTGGTTGAAGTAAAAAATGTGTGCTAGAACTGTTGTGCTTTTTAAAACTTGCTTACGAACAATCTTTGTGTTGCCATTTAAAACCTTTTAAACGATTGTAGCATCCTCAATTTTTGTCCACTTTTAAATGTCAGCCTATACGTTCAAATTAAGTCTGACTGCACTAACTTTTGGGTAAACGTGAATCTGTAAAATGATCGAATTTAATGGCCATAAACGGCATTAATAATTGTCCGCCTTTTCTAATTTAGCTTTTTTTAACTCGAATCTGAAAAATAAACCAAGATGACTTAATTTTGTTTTGCCCAATTCCATTTTCAAAACTAACATCCTAAACTCAACTGTACTTCAAACTGTTTTTTTTTCTTCTTTTATTTTATTTGTGTACAAAATCACTATCGATTATTAATTCTACTGTGAGTACACCATTTTATTCTTCATTGTAATATTGTCTTTCTTGCTAGATGTACCTGCGGATGTGATGCTATTATATTAAAGGATTAATAGGGTTGCCAGAAATTCTTCTGTAGCGGTGTAATGACATTACAAACACAGCGGTGGTAATGTTTGTTGGTAATCTTTTACAATCGTATAGCGTTCTTAATACACATTTTATTAAAAAAAAAACATTTTCGTTGAACTTAATTACAATAAGAAATAGCTATATCAGCTGGAGGAGATACCAAGTAGTGCATTAAAAATTATACGCGTAAAAATTGAGAGAATCACAACACGCCATGTAAAAGTTATTTGATGTGACATTTGCCGATGGGTATTGCATACCCAAAAAGAACATAAACTATTTTAGTTGAGAGAGACACCAAATAACTTTTTTTTTCTCTTCTTTAAAACCCAAACCATATTCCTTTTTTTTTTTCGGAAAATTAACAGCAAATCCACAATTTACACATGGATAACAATAAAAACAATAAATAATGCCAATTACAAATTTTCCACTTCTGATGATAAATACTATGAGTAAAGTGTAACAATATACAGTTTTACATCAGTTAGCTTAAACTATGTCAGTTGGGGGACAGGAACATAGGAGTGGGATAAAGGTACAAAGGGCTAGAGTAGATGGAAACGTAGCTATGGAATAGCTCATAGGTTCTTAGTTTGGGTTATTTAAAAATAGGAAAAATTGTTATATGACGTCATAGGGTTGGCAGTACCTATCGGCAAACGCCACATCAAATAACTTTGAACATGGCGGCATGTGGTTCTTGTGATTTTTACGTGTGTAGTTTATTTAATTTTTTGAAATCTTAATTAAGTGCATTATTTTGAATCTCTCATAACTGAATTACTTGTTTTTATTGTAATTAAATTCAATGTTCATGTTTTTTTTAAATAAAATAAAGAATTCTATACGATTCTAAAGCTGTACGTGTTTTTTTTTATTTAACCGTTAGAGTGCGGTGCAGCGCTATGGCGCTGCGAGAGTTAGCGACAAAAATTGCAAAGAAGCGCTTAGGCGCTGCGTTCTGCGTTTTTTGATCCTTACAAAAGCACGTGTTCCATTTGAGAGCGGTGTATTGCAGTTGGCGTATATCTTGTATACTATTTATATTGTTTATCCTGTTATAATAAATTAAAACGATGTGTTTCACCATGTCGGATCTTAGTTCTATCGCGGACGATGTATCAAAGGACGGCGACATTACGGATGGTGAGCCCTTCGATCTGATAAATGGAGAGAGTGATGACGGAAGTGCGATTATTGGCCATCGCAATAATAGAATGCGAATAGAAAGTGAATTTTCCTCATATGCGCCCGCTGTAAGACGGGAATACACAATTGTGAAGCGACATAATTTTCTATATTTTTTTCTCCATATATTTAGTAGTTTTAGTTTTTTATTGCATTCATGGAATACAATTCTTTTTACGTTTAATATCAAAAAGAATCATTATGTTTGGTTGATATTTGTCCAAGTTATTACATTTTTAGTTGATATCATATTTATTTACTAATAACACAAATTATCAATAGCTGTTTACGCACCTTTCAAAAGCAGTACAGAACTGAAACGGTTAAAATAATTGAAGTTTGAAATTAAAAATTGCAGAGATGTTGATGACGACTGATTATTTGACATGACAATCTAGTCTAATCTGAGCAATCTTCCCACCATGCTTCGTGTAACTTTAAGTGATCAGCTCAGGCACATAAATAAATATCAGATAGGTACATTCGAGACACTATCTAGATTGCAAATATATTCAGGTAGAACTTTGCAGTCATACAAAAAGCACCAGCCAATAGTTTGGGAATTAATGAAAAATGACGTAAAATAAAATGGTCTCATAAGTTTATGTCCTGGGTTCGATTCCCAAATGCGACTAATACCTTTTTCAGTCTTTTTCGGTTTCATGCTTCATTTGAAATTTGTTAATATTATCTTCTTCAATGATTAAATCATTATTATTTTATCAGTTGCCATCTGAACTGATTCGGTATTTTTCCATAATTACATAATATTATAAAACAATAACTCTTTTGACACAACCCTGTTGAAAATAATTATGATGATATTGACGGATTGTTAATGAAAATATAGCAGGTTATATAAGCTAATAAGAACTCGTCATTTTCCTCAGTCGTGCATTATAATCCCGTCGGCAGGTGCGTGCAAGCTGTGTTGGAATATGTTTCATTGGTTTCTAGTTTGAACAGTGAAAGTACCACTGGTGTTGTGAATGCAATGTTGTCTGTGGGTTTACTGTGAATTCTGTCGGGATTACAGTGCACACAATAAAATAATTGTGATTATTTTTAAAAAACAGGTAATTTCATTTATTAAATTAAAAATTATTTTACTATTAATTCTTAGCATTTAAATCACTGATAATATACCTAATCCAAAAAGTGTGATCTGAACCGATTTAAAACAGAACTGACGTATCGACTCCTCTATCCCAACAGATCAATCAAATTCATTTTACGGCCTCACTCATGTTTGGTGACCAGATGTGAATTCATCTTTATCATCTTCTTTCCCTGCCCACTCTCTTCAACCTCACAATATACTCCAGATAGTTAGAAGTTTGGACTGTTGTGCGGTATTCTCATTAAAAAAAAAAAATTAAAAATATTATTTACTGCGCGTTGTTATTTTGTCTACAAAATTTCAAAGTGTTTTTGAACCACTGTGCTGAGATGTTCACGGGGTTGTGATTAAAGGTGATATAAGTTTAGGTTAGTTTTGTTTTAATATTTTTATTTTGCTTTATAAATTTAAATTAAATTTAGAAAGGAAAGAAAAAAAACATGTTTATTTAACAGTTACAGTAATTAAAACTATTAGGGGAAAGTGATTTAGGCAAGTCCTAAAAAAATGGAGGTACGTGTGAAAATAAATGTAATTATAAATACTTTCGAAAGAGTTTGTTTTAATAGGAAAGTATATCGCACGGAAAGAAAAGGTTTGTTTTCAAAGGAAAGTATATCGTACGGAAAGAAAGGGTTTGTTTTCATATACGGAAAGAAAAGGTTTGTCTTCATAGGAAAATATATCGTATGGAAAGAAAAAGTTTTTTTTCATAGGAAAGTATATCGTACGGAAAGAAAAGTTTTGTTTTCATAGGAAAGTATATCGTACGGAAAGAAAAGATTTGTTTCATAGGAAAGTATATCGTAAGGAAAGAAAGGGTTTGTTTTCATAGGAAAGTATATCGCACGGAAAGAAAAGGTTTGTTTTCATAGGAAAGTATATCGTACGGAAAGAAAAGGTTCTTTTCATAGGAAAGTATATCATACGGAAAGAAAAGGTTTGTTTTCATAGGAAAGTATATCGTACGGAAAGAAAAGGTTTGTTTAAATAGGAAAGTATATCGCACCGAAAGAAAAGGTTTTTTTCATAGGAAAGTATATCGTACGGAAAGAAAAGGTTTGTTTCATAGGAAAGTATATCGTACGGAAAAAAAAAGAAGGAACCTTCAAGTTAATATTTTATTTTACGAGTTGAATTATGTTTGGTTTGGTGTTATGTTTTGAATAAAGTGATTTTTTTTTATCCAGGCTGTGATATATTTTTTGTGATTAATTGTAAATATATTTTAAGTGAGAAGTTGTTTCAGAGTGATGGACATGCAATCATAAAGTTTGATTGCGTAAAGTGTTTTTTTGCCCATGTGATGTATATAATTTCAGATATTCAGAGTTTAATTTGTTGAGGACCTGGTTTTTATTACATTTTAAGGTTACATAGAAATCTGGAGGTGTAGTAGTGCAGATTTGGCATACAGTTGTCTTATTGTCACGTCATCTAGTGTTTTTAAGTTTCACTCGAGTCTGTGTAGACCGGTACTCGGAGTATTAATTAGCCATTAATTATTATCTTTGATATAAACATTGCAGAATGCCATGTTCGTTGAATTTTAATGAGTGTACATACATAAAATTCTGCAAGAATGTATGTGGAATGTGGAACCCCAGATGATTAGTTGATGGAACCCCAATAGTTGTCAGTTTTCCCAACATTGCTCCTCAATGTCGCTGAAAACAGGGATGAATGACGTCAGGGACGTTTTGATGTGTTAAATTTAAAAAAAATCATTTTTCATAATGAATTTATTAATTATACGAATATACGAGGATATACCATAAAGCATACTTATTATATTCCCAGAATCGACCTTTGTTGGTCTTTCCGATTTTTTAAATTTATTTAACTTTTATGTATCTAAGGGTTAATATTAAACGTACGATCCGAAGGGGGTTCACTAATTGTAAATTAATGGGTCACTAGGATCCCCCATAAAATCTCGAAATGACCGTGACTCTAAATATTCCTTTTGCCCTTTCCAGAAACATTCAGATATTAGTTACTGCCTCTTCAACCGGACTTCGTCCATCTTTAGCCAGCGGTCAATAATTAAATATACTCGTATATTAAAAACAGTACAAAAGCAAGCGTGACTCAAATGTATTTTTGTAGCCAATTCCAATGAAATGCACCTTTTACGACCGTGCTCGTGGTTTATTTGCAGTGAGGATTTTTTTAAAAGTAATGGATTACAAATGAGGATGTCGTGCATCATAGGCCGGGGGGGGGGGGGGAGCAATTTATATATATGTAAATAGAAATTATTTAATATCGTTAAAAACAAAAACGGGATATTTTTTTAAATGCAGATCAATTACCGAATACTTTTTCAAGGATTATTTAAATTATAGAGTATGCGATCTAAAAAAAAATAACTTAGATATTACACAAAACTCTCATTTGGGGGGGGGGGGATGTGTTACCCCCCCCTCGGAACGAGAGGGTTAAAGTAAAATTATTTTCCACTGAAATTCCTATTGGCATGAATTTATTGACATAACTAAAGGTTAGTTTATGAAACATGTGACGGAGGTAGACAATGCAAGTCATGGTTTCGAAAGTTTGCCAACCTTCGATATGAGAAACCACCAGAAAAAATTACATAATAATTGCACGAATGTATTCATGTAGATTTTAATCGAGGTTGAATTCGTTGATGATTTATTAATTGTTATTGTGTCTAATTCGTATAGCTCCAATTATTTTTTTTTACTATTTAAAGTTAACAAATTGTAATATTGTTATTTATTGAGTTATGCCAGTATTTTAGTTTTTATGATTTTTGACAGCTGTTTCGGCGTTCAAAGCCATTTTAAACTGTGGTTTAGCCACATTGAGACTACTAAGACTATTGAAGCTTTACACTTCATTATAATATTAATTATTAAAAATTATGGAGAGTGTGACGAGAAGAGGAGTGTAAGGAGAATATATGACGCGAATGTGAATGGAAGAAGAAACCGGGGACGTCCGAGGAAGACATGGCACGATCAAGTGAAAAAATACTTGAATCGGGCCATGTCAGAAGTCGGAATAACAGAAGAGAATGTATGAGACGTTGTATGAAAGTGAATGAAGCAAGAAGTGTATGCCACGATCGAGTTGTTTGGCGGTCCGTCCGATGGTTAGTTAGTTAGTTACCAATAATTCTCAATGAAAATATGAAACAAAACAGGACACAGAAAATAAAAAGATACGGTCGCCAAAATTATTGATGTATGGATTTATTAACCTCTGACAATTTTAATTTTTATCGTATTCCAAATCATTTATTTATATTTTCGGTTAAACCGATTTACTTAGAAATCATTTGTGATAATTAAAAGTCTTTATTCTTTGAGTTACTTACAGTAGAAATCTGTTTCGACGTGACGTCACACAAGCATTATACGGTCACACGAAATAAATTTACACAGAAAGAATTTAGGCGCGACCAACTGTGTAACGTCGTTCCAATGGTACCAACGAAACTGGGCGTTTTAATGAGATGGTTTTTTAATCACTTAAAAATAACGATTTATAAATTATACGTATTGTATAAAATAAAACATATATTCAGAATCGGCGTTTGTTGATCCACAACATCCCAAGTGGTCCGTATGGACCCCTGGGCATCCATATAGATTTGCAGGGAGAAGAAAAGTGGGTCAACGAGATCGGAGTTTATTTAGACTGCACGCATAGTAAAGCCCCGTAGTAAGTTTCACTCAACAAGCCTACTGAGCACTTAAAGTGAATCGCGTCCACGTAGGCACGTTCATGTACAATTTTTTACTAATTTTCATACCAGCAGGAATGTATCGCGTAGTTAATAAATATCACTTCTTCAGTATCAAAGTTTTGGACAGACAGGCTGGGAAAATTAAAAGAACGGCAAAAAAAAGTTTGAGAACCTATGATCTACACAAATCTATAGTTGTTATAAGATTTCATATTTATCTTTGTAGTTCCTTATTATAATTATTTCATATTTATATCGCATTGTAAAAAATTTGTGTACAGTGCTAGGGAACATTTCTCCCTCTTCCTCTTTCAACTGTGTTTAGAGGTGCACAAATGTGGAAATAATCTTCTCTACCCAGTGAGCGGGCTGCATATTGCTACTGTAGAGCTTTAAAATAATTATGACAATTCGATGTTACTTATAAATATTTTTTTGTAATTAACATGCCTTCTGTAAAACCTCGGTTCTCAGAATAACAGAATAGATTACATTATTTATATATGCTATGCACAGTACAAGCATACTAATACAGAGGCGTAGGCAGAAGTAATAGACCTCCGCATTTATAATACAATTACAATAATATAAAAGTACGCTGGTGTGGCGACCCTGATATATAAAATGCATCATTTAGTTCTTAGTAACATACTCATATAAATTATACATCTTCTAAGAAATGTTAGTCGATCTGTTACTTTTGAATAATGTGGGATTTACCAAAATTATACATCAAAAAATATCTGAAAAAGATAATATTAACCAATCCTAATTTTAACACGAAACCGAGGAAAAAAACAGAACATATAAAGGTATCATTTCTTTAAAAGATTGGTGTTCACATTGTGAGGTCATTATCAATACATTAATAAAAATAAAACTTTGTAAACACCACTTTCTTAATATACAAATATCAAAATGTCTCAAAAGCGAATCTTTCCTCATCCGGACATACAGAATACTAAAAATAATAATGTCAAGTATTGACGGCTTCCATGGTCGAGGGGTAAGGCTCTCGACTACGAATCCGAAGGTCGGGGCTTCAAATCCCGGCGTGCGCAAGTAAATTTATTTAATTAATTTGTTCTGTTTCACAATTAATTCATTTAAAATAATATATCGTATATTTGCGCACGTTCCAGAGTGGAAGATACTCTCAGTATCGCCCCGGTGAAAGACCACCATTCAGAATTGTAACGTTGCTTGAAATGGCTTTTAGTCGTGTTTGGTGACCAGATCTGAATAACCAGGTATTTCCCCACCTTCTTCTACCCCTTCTCCTTCCCGTCCCCGATTCCTTCAGCCTTACAACATTCCCCAATTGGGGATGCCATAGTCTCACTGTCTCCAGACGGTTGGGAGCAGTTGGGACTCTTGTGCGATATTCATATAAAAAAATACAAATGATAAACAGACAACACAATAACGTAAGAATAAACAAATTATAAACATAAACAAAAAGTGATTAATTTAGGTAACAAATTAATTTTATTGATTTTATTTATATTAACAATAAAAAATATTCATTTTTTTTAATTTGTAATATAAATTTGTTTTTCAATATTTTATAATAATTTTTAATTCACATTTTTTATTATATCAGTCGCATGTGGGAATCTATGTTTAACCATCTATTGTTATCAACCTATCGGGGGGGCAAATATTTATTTATTAATTTATTCTTAAATTTAATTATGAAAACAAAAACATTAGCCACTCATCTCTCTAGGACAATCCTGTGTTGAGATGAGCGGCTTTACAATTTACTAATAATCAGTAATTTTCAATAAGCAAACAATAATGCACGAATAAAATTAGTAAATATGAATAAGTAGATAATAGTAAATAAATAATTAAGATCAGATAATAATAATTATATAATAATAGTAAGTAAATAATGATCAGTAAATAGTAATAAGAATATAATCATACACATTAAATATTAAGAAAATGTTAATAAGTAAATAGTAATAAGTACATAATAATAAAAATAGGTAAATAATAATAAGTAAATAAAATTATGTGAATAAAATTATATAAATAGTAATAATTACATAATAATAAAAATAGGTAAATAATAATAAGTAAATAAAATTATGTAAAAAGTAATAAGTACATAATTATAAAAATAAAAATAGGTAAATCATAATATGTCGATAAAAATATGCAAATAGTAGTATGTAAATAAAAATATGTGGGTAAAAAAAAAGAAGAAATTATAACTAAATAGTAATAGGCAGTAATAAGTAAGTAATAATAAGTAAATAATGATGATAATATCGAGCATACATAAAGTTTCAACATTGATAACAACATAAGGGATAACATGGATAAAGAAGAATCACCATTCTCAACTATCGGGGGATCAATTGTCATAGAATCCTATATTCGATATATCTGAGAACATCGGTCGAGTTCTGACGTCGTAAGAGTTGTCCGGGATGTTTTAGAATAGTCCAAGCATGCAACGTCATCTGGTTCAAATTCCCTACGTCATTTACCACTAGAGCCGTTATGGCGAGGTTAAAAAAAAAACCGCGATACGTACATTCAAATGTGGGAAAAAAAATTACTGACAATCAAGAAAGATTTTTTTTTTAAATAGGCTGAATTTCCTAATTGGCGAAATAAATATATTTATTTTTACGAAAAAAAAAAACGATTAACATATTACATGATCACCATTTTACTATCTCGTAACTCACAAGTATCGGAAAATGTAATTAATCAGAAGCAAAAGATATGGTAATGAGAGATAATAAACTTGTGAGATATTCCAGGTGATTAATTGCAGTTATTTTGTTCCACAACCGCTACCTGTTTACCTGTGCAGATAACAGGCCCAATAACGGACTGTTTTGAAACATTTAATCTGGGATTCTTAGAAATGTGCGCTTGGTCTAGCCACTAGTCACTGTCTCACATGGGCGGATATTTAAAAATTGTTTTTTGAAAATTACGCAGGAGTCACAACCGCCTGGAGTAATTTATTTTTGGATGAAATCGTGTAGTTTCCTCTCAGCAGCGGTAAACTCATTCACATTTAACTGGTCCTTGCTGGCGCATCAACTGATTTGAGATGTCTCTAATTCTTTAAATATCTCGGTCTTTTTCTGCACAGGTTGGCAGAGAGGATAGACCGCCGAATAATTCAGCTTTGGCACACACTCATTGCTTAATGCAAATTCATATATCGTCTCATATATACTCTTCTGTTATTCCTAATCTTGACATGGCCCGATCCATGCCTTTCTCGGGCGTCCAGGACTTCTTCTACTGTTCACATTCGCGTCATATATTCTTCGTACACTCATTTCTTTATTTATCTGCTCTACATGCCCACACCGTCTATGCGTCCCCTTCTAAATTGTACTCATTGCCCTTAAATCGGCTTGCATTTTTTCCGAAACTCCACACTTTTCACATGGTCGTAAATGGTTTTATCTCAAGGATCTTATTTCTAGAACATTCAATCTACTTTCGTCCTTCCTCTGCCAGTTCCATGCATCACTACCATATATCAGAGTTGGTATCAGCACTTGTGAAGTGAACTGCTAGCTTCGCTTCCATGCACAAGCCGCGTTCAATCCCCCATTAATTGAGTTTCCTGCTTTTACCATTCTTTCAACATCCCTATCAATCTTTCCATCTCTCGTAAACATACTTCCCAAATACACGAACTCATCGACCTGCTCCAAGTATTCATCTTTCACAACTATATTGTACACTGTTTTCATAGTCATGACTTTAGATTTACTTACATTCATAAATATCTCATTCTGCATACGTACTTTGGTCAACCTAGACACGATAGAAATCAGCAGCGCATCATCAAAATAAAACAGGCAACATCAGTTGCTCATTTTCGCGCTCATGCCCACCCCTTTTTCAACACTTGTTCCCTTTGTGACCCACGAACGCTTCGATTTATGGTTTATTCACCTCGTATTGTGCATCAATGCATTACGTAGTAGGCCACTTACAGAAAAATGAACTAAAAAGTTTGTACAACATTCAAATAAATATTCCGGTCCATGTAAACAGGACTACTTGTCTAGTTCGTGCATGTTTTATTTCTCCACTGCAGCATTAAGGAAAACCAATAATATTTTAAAGCCATTTTCCTTAAATCGTAAAGATATCGTTTCTTGGAAACGATATCTCTAATAACCATTAAATACGTATGCATTTATAGTAATAACTATCTGGTGTGCACCCGGCCTTGCTCGGGATTTTTTTTTTTTTGTAATAAATTTATGAATTTGTTAGTTCTTGCTAACATAATTGATTTGACAGCGATCTACTGTCTCTAAATAAAGAAACAAAAACATTCATTTGAAAAGTTTATTTCATTTGAAAATTTTTAATTTCAAAATATAAATAAATAAAAAAGTTCTTAAGTATGTGCCTACTTGTGTTTTCAATTTTGAAAATATTTTACCGAAACAAACCTTCTTCTTTTGAATATGTAATCTGTGGCTAACCAGAGTGGTATATCTATGGGCTAACCTAAATAAAAACAGGCGGGTTCAATGTTTTTCGTACTAATTTTAAAACGTTATAGCAACAGTTTTACATATTTGATTTCATTCAAACTACTCTCTAAACTTCCCGGCACTAATAAGAACAAACTTTGGTATTTTCAGCGAAACCGGTGGACCAATTTTCGAGAAAATCGAGGACACACAGACAGACAAATATTCATTTTTATATATTTACATATTTGCATTCTTTACACTGCAAAATAGCATCTGCATACACATTGAAGAATATTTTTTAATTATTTAAATATAAATCATGTTAAGGCGATGCAAGAGAAGTAATGCAAAATCATGCGTTTTTGGTTTGAAAATTTGATCGCCTGGAAATATTATATGTACTTTAATTAAATACCGCCAGTAGAAAACACCTTGGCCTTTGCTTTAATCGAGCAAATATTCTTTTTTTTTAATTATTCTAAGAAAAAAGAGAAACTTTCCCGGATTACGAATAACCACACAATATTTGAAAATATCCTACTACCATCACAGTAAGCGGAAGATGTTGTTTGTGGCGTAATGGAGGACTTAGCCAGTCGAGGAATTGAACTCACAACACCTGGGTGGGACCCAGACGCGATGCCAACAAAGGCACTGACCTGTCTATTACACGTATTACTACTTTGAATCTGCTTTACCTGTATATATTAAAGGCACGCAATAGTTATTTGTTTTAAAGTTATAAAACAATGAAACACTGCTTTTATTTTAAGGTTCAATCGAAGATCTATGTTATCAAATACCGTAGAAATATGTGTAATATTATTATTATTATTATATAATTGCAAATAAATAAAATTCAGCGATGCCACACGAACATAAATAGAAAATTCAACCATACCCCCATAACATAAATAGAAAATTCAGATATTACACCCGCACACAAATAAAAAATTCAACTAGGCCATCCAAACATAAATAGAAAATTCAGCAAGGGCATCCGAACAGAAATAGAAATTTCAACTATGCTACCCGAACATAAATAGAAAATTCAGCTATGGCAACCAAAGATAAATATTAAATTCAGCCATGCCATCCGAACATAAATAGAAGATTCAGCTATTCCATCCAAACATAAATAGAAAATTCAGATATTACACCCGCACATAAATAAAAAATTCAACTAGGCCATCCAAACATAAATAGAAAATTCAGCTATGGCAACCAAAGATAAATATTAAATTCAGCCATGCCATCCGAACATAAATAGAAGATTCAGCTATTCCATCCAAACATAAATAGAAAATTCAGCAATGCCACCCGAACATAAATAGAAATTTCAGCATTGCCACCCGAACATAAATAGAAATTTCAGCAATGCCACCCGAACATAAATAGAAATTTCAGCAATGCCACCCGAACATAAATAGAAATTTCAGCAATGCCACCCGAACATAAATAGAAATTTCAGCAATGCCACCGAACATAAATAAAAAATTCAGCTAGGCCATCCGAACATAAACAGAAAATTCAGCTATTCCACCCAAAAATAAATAGATATTCAAACAGGTTATTATTTTTCCTTTATAATTTATTTTCTCTTTTTCTTTTTTATTTCATACTATCATCTTCTTCTTTTAATTGATTCAATTTTTTTGATAACGTTCAGAAGTCCTATCATAATCAGAAATAATTGTCATACGGATATGAGGTTTTCGAAATAATATGTACTAAAAAAAAACTATATGATGGCATTCATATCTCAATTTGTGAAAGAATGACCTTACGAATTTTACTAACCAAGGTAACAATATGTATTACTTTACATACATTTTAATATATATATATTTTTTATAATGGCATATTAGCGCCGCGTTGGGGAATGGTAGATACTCTCAGTATCGCCCTGGTGAAAGACCACCTTTCAGAATCGAAGCATTCCTTGAAATTGTAATTAGCCGTGTTTAGTGACAAGATCTGAATAACCAGTACTTTCCAATCGTATCTTCTTCCCCTATTAATTATTTCATACCCCAAATTGAGGAAGCCATGGTTCCACAATAATAGAAATTGTCTCTTTTTTCCCAGAAAATGAGCAACCCCCTCCCCACGGTATGGAGCGCTGAATGATCCGGAAGTGGAAGTACAAACCTCCCGCCACACTCTCTCCACGTACTTCCGGCCCGCGGCCGAGATATTCCATAATGGTGGACAACGCAGGTTACACCGTAGGTGACAGTGTAAGTTTATAATTATTTAATAAATTTAATTCAAACAACAGTTCCACAATAATTTAACACACGTATGAAGCGGCACAATTTCTAAAAGTGATATAAAGTCATTAAACTACGGTAAAAAACTTGCTCTAAAACCGAATCTAACCTAACCTAACCTAACCTATTTTTTTTTAAGTAATTAGATTAGGTTATCTGGCTAGTTTTGTCTTTCGTATCTTCATACTGTGTTGAATTACCCGGTCACCAAAAAAACGTGATTATATAAATGTAAACATATAAAATACTTATATGTGCGTCGAAGATAAGCTGCAATGCAGATGTCATTTTATTCATGGTCTATATCAGTGGTGGCCAGCATTTTGTATACCATGCGCCAATTTTTTCACAGACAAGGTCAGATGCGCCATACAATTCGAACTTTTTTACCTTCTTACGTTCACGTTTGGGGTTGTAAAATAGAGATAGGAATAGGAACTGCTTCGCTTATGGGAGGAAAATGAATACCTCAATCACGGAATTCAATTAATTAATTTACGTCATTGCAAAAGACACGTTTATTAGTTGTGGATCCAACTGATGCTGTAGCTGCCGGAGAGTCTCGTTTGGTGAAGCTAACTCTGAACTACGATTGTTGGAAGTGAACTGAAAAACATAATTAACATTTTTTAATCATTAAATTATTGTATAAAAAACAACATCTATTACAAATTCGAATCAGTTATTCGCGACCTGATTTTGCTTTTTATTAATTTCATTGATGAAAATGCTTGCTTCACACCTGTATGTGCTTCCAAAGCGGAATATATAATTTTTTGCATATTTTCTTAGTTCTGGGAAATGTTCACTGGGTAACGAATGTCAGAAATTAATAATGTCAGACACATTTTGTTCGGTGAAAGGCTCATCAAATAGCATTTTTAAGGAGGAATTTGTTTTTAAATCAATCAATTCCATTTGCATGTTACTAGGCATCTGCATTATATTTTGCTCACTAACTGAAAATGGGTTTATAAATGCAAGCATGTCGTTTTCTTCTTTAGCAAAATCACGAAAACGACTTTCAAACGACTCTTGCAACATATTGATTTTGTCAATATATTTGGTCAAATTGCTATTACCTGCAGCACATTCACTCTGCTCTGTTAAGTGTGGAAATTGACTTAAACAGTTTTTTTTTCTAAATGGGAGATGAACAGATTTAATTTAATTTTAAATGATCTGATACTATTTACTAAGCTAGGAAATAATTTATAGGGCTAGTAATGTCAACTAAAAATGCTAAATCAAATAGCGAGTTGTTGTCACATAATAAATTTCTTTCATCAGATAGTTTATTTTCCTGTTCCAAAAAAATAGCAATAACTTTTTTCAATTTCCAAAATCTATTCAGAATCTGACCTTTAGAAAGCCAGCGCACTTCACAGTGAAGGATAAGTTCACCATATTCCAAATTTAGCAATTCACAGTATTCTCTGAATTCTCGTCTGTGTAATGGTCTTGCTCTAATTTTATTTACACATTTCACAACCGGTAACATAACATGTTGCATATTTAATTTTTTCCCACACAATGCCTCTTGGTGTATAATGCAGTGGTATTTTAATATAGGCCGTTTTAAAATAAATTCAAGTAAAGTTGTAAACCCTTTGACTTTACCTATCATTGATGGCGCTCTATCAGTACAGACACTGACGAGTTTGCCATAATCTAATATTAGATTTTCTATGCAGGATTTAACTTTTTCAAATATGTCTGTTCCTCCTGTTTTATCACGCAATGACTCCAGACTACCAAGTTCTTCAAATACATTAAAATTATCATCAGTTCCTCTTATAAAAATATTTAACTGGGCAACATCACATATATCCGTTGATTCATCCAAAACTAGAGAAAAGAAAGTACAAGAATGAACAAGATCCTCCAGTTGCTGAGATACGTCCTGGGCGGGTTCCTCGATACGTCTCGTAACTGTCTGCCTTGATATAGCAATTTCGTCTGCCTTTCTTTCTAAAACTTTATTTCCAAGATGGCGTGCAAATATTTGGAGACAAGGCTTAACAATTTCTTCTCCATCAGAAAAGGGTTTCTTTTTTTCGCCAATGCTAATGTAATTTCATATGACGCTTCTGTCATCGCTTAGTCTTCACAACTTAATTTAACAAATATATTTTGTCTTTTTCTGATTTCTTCCTTTTTCTTAGTTACATACTCTTTTCGTAACTCAGACCCAAAAACAAGCTTCATTTTTTCTTCTATATTAGTCTGATGCTGGGTTTTATAATGTTGCAGAAAATCATGCCTTCTATTATGTGATAGAGTACTTTCACAAACAATGCAAAATGGTTTTCCTGGTGAATTTGCTATAA
This sequence comes from Halesus radiatus, assembly GCA_022606495.2. Classification (NCBI taxonomy): domain Eukaryota; kingdom Metazoa; phylum Arthropoda; class Insecta; order Trichoptera; family Limnephilidae; genus Halesus; species Halesus radiatus. The sequence continues at coordinate 149,684 of JAHDVE020004658.1, read as the reverse complement.
ATAGAAATTCATTTTCTCACTGTTCATTGAAATCGCGCTTACTATCACCATCTTGGCCTCTTTTCTTCATTTTATTTTGAACTATAATAGAAAAGAGGAGTATAAAAAAATATATAGAAAAGTACATATATAACTCTAAAAATAGTGAAAAGGAACATATGGATCTGATGTTCATACGTTGCATTACACAGAATATCAATTATGTGGGATTTGAATTTTATATATTACTCCGCTTCGACAAACACTCAAACTCCACGCCACGACGGCTCACTCAAATGATTAACTGACAAGCACGTGGTGTGTTGCTAGTGCGCAAAACCTAGGTACACAGTATTTGCGAACGTTTGAGTGGAACGCGCCATGGCAACACCTATCGTGACACGGTCGGTAGCTGTGAAAACAATAGCAGTGCAGTGGTTCCCGGGGCACCGCGAAAAAAAAACCGAAAAATTAAAAATATGGATTCAGCTATGGCGCCTATTTTAAAATAATGGCCACAAGGATGCAATGCGCCACTTGTGATCGTTCAAAGCGCCACTTTTGGCGCATGCGCCACGGTTTGGCCACCACTGGTCTTTGGGAATGCCGTGTAAAGGGTGTTTTTTATGAAAAGGAAGGAGATGTAGTTCTGGGAAGGAAAAACGTATGAGGGGTCAGTGTGTCCAGGAGTGATGGACACATTAATCCATACCCTCCCGCTGTGGGGAAAGGCGAAGGGTTCAAAGAATCCAGCTGGAGAGGTCAAGGGGTCTCTTTCAACCGGCCTCTCCCGATTCGGCTCACCACGCACCTGGTGGGCAGATGCATCTACCGCTAAAACTTAGACAAACCTGACCCTTTGAATCCGGGCACCCCTGCTAAGACACCAAATGTAGCACACCATATGGGGTGACCTATATCAGAGGTGTTGGTTATCAAATGAATGGTTTACGGGGCAGCAACATCGATACCTGCCTCCCGAATTGAAGACCATCATGCATTATGGTCCAGTCAACATTAGTGTCTAACTAGTACGTATACTTTATACGTGTTTACCTGTTCCGAGACACTAATCATGACGTGGCATGTTGTACAATTTTGTTGTTGTTTATTACGGTGTTGTAGTTTTTGTATGTTGGTAAATAATATCAATTTGCAAAGAAGGTCGATTATATAAGTAGCACAAGTACCCTTCTTTCCTCTTCATGGTAAGGTTGGAGAGTTGTTGGTTTCTACATCCCTATGCTGAGGAGAAGCAGGGGAAGGTCACCGATGCGTCGGAGTGACCAAATTCCGCAGGCGTCCGGAACATTGGTGTTCGCAGCTCTCCAAGCAGCACAGGATCGCGAGATTTGGAGGAATATTTTACACCGGGACATTGGAGTGTGTCAATGAGGAAGCGACTCAAAAGAATGCTGAGATTCTTCAGTCATTCTATAGCATTCGGTATTAAGTCTTGCAACATCGAGGTGTCACATTCTATGTGAATTAACCCCATCGTGACTTTAAATAAAGATTCTTCTTCATCGTATGGTTGAAGAGTTGATGTTGAGTTGATTCATAGGGATTCTGAAATTCATCAGCCAATCGATTGTATCAGACTAGTTGAACCCTCTCACGTGAAAGTTGCGGAGTTTGGGGTTAGGACATTGAACCACTCATACTACAAAGTCTGTAAATGGCATTGAGGACTTCAAAAGGCAATTAAGTAATTATGACTAATCCTGGTTTTAAAATTAAAATTAAGTACGTATGACTAATTCTGATTGAAAAATTAAAATTAAAATAAAGTATTTATGGCTAATTCTGGTTTCAGTTCATTTTATTTGTTGTTCATGCAAGACGAAATGCCCAGATAAATGCAAAAAAAATTGAAAAACAACTAAAAATGGGAAATTACATTGTACACCACTTTTCTTGTTTTTTTCTTTGGTTATTCTTTACAGATGTACGTACACCTGCTAGTTTCACGATGACACGAGATGTGTCGAAACTGGTGAGCATAATATAATATAAAGAATAATTTGCTTTTCATCAAATTAAAAAAATAAACAAGTGATGTACACAAACTTGGTTTTCAATATATTTTTTAAATATATGTACAAACATGAAAACTTCACAAAAATGTACTAACCAGTGAAACTAAAATGTTCACTAAATGCTGGGAAATATATAATATATAGGAAAAATATGCCCAAAAAAGTGGAAAAATATACTAAGCAAACAAGAACGATTAATTTTAGTCTTTAAAGACTTCGTACAGTTAGTGAGCAACAACCAATAAAATTATATATAATGTTTTCTGGTTATGATGCCGAAAACACAAATGGCACATGCGTTAACAAAATTGTTTTAAATGCTGCTTAATCCATTAAGTTGGTGGCAATTTTTTCAAATTTACTAGATACTCGTACATGATTTGGATCCAATTATTCATCTTTTTCCATTTCGCCAATTCGGCACGGAGTTTCGCACATAACGCAATATGCTTGTATTGTAAAAACATTTAATCTATGCAGTAACGAGAACATGATTGGAATATGCATGTTCACATGCAGATAGCGGAATTATTAAAAAAAAAATGCCTTCTGATAAGACAACGTATTCCCAACTATGAGACAAGCATAGCTACGAGGAAAAACCACTTCGGAAATGGCAGAAATAAAGTTCATACCGAATCATTAATAATAAAATACTAATCTTTTATTAATAATGATACATTATATATTTTGTCGTCAATTTTAAATGTCGTTATTTTTATTTGTACACCTCAATTATGATTTTAATAAGGCTGTTTATAACGCCAATAAATAAAATGCACACCTACCGTGAAAAATATTCACCTGTACCATAGTGATTTTTTAATGTTTCACCGTTGCATTTGTGCATTTATGGTGTTGCCATTTAAAGCCAATTTAAATAGTTTCAAATTTTTTCAGACTGTAGCAATATTGCCAGATTATTTTTTTACTATATCGAGAATTTTATAAGTTGAAAAAAAATGGGATTTATACTAAAATAAATCAAGACAACCTAAAAATGCACAATTCAAATTTAAAAAAAAATGTTTCCTTTAAAATTGAATATACGTATAAATCAGCACACTTCTATTCACACATTTATTTTTTAAATAATTTGTTTGGGTTAAATTAGATTTTCGGGGTGTTTTTTTTGTTCTTTTTTCGTGCTTTAATGACTTTATATCACTTTTTAAAAGTTTGCCGATTCATACGTGTATTATCCGGTCACCAAAAATGTTTATTTCTCTAATATAATCATAAATGACACAACACACTCTACAAACGTCAAGGACCTACCCGCACAAATCTCGTACGCATTTGCTTTTGAAAAATCGTGAATTTAGCATTCCCGCTCGGGACAATCAATTTTAAAAAGCGGGACGTCCGGCAAATATTGGCACGTCAGGCAACGCTAGACTGTGGGTACCTACGTCATTATGTTGCTCTTATTATTTGTCTTTGCTCTACTATAATCATGAGAAAACAATGGATTCTTATATGTAATATTTAATTTTCTAATATTATTTTATTTGTTTTCAGGAACATTTAAACAATGCTGAACTTCGAAGAATTACGTTCGAGGGAAATAATGGGTCTCTTCAGGTAACATATATGATTTATAAATTTTGCTTTATTTAGTTTTAGACATCTTCTGAAGATGCCGTATTATATTATAAAATAACATCCTATCATTTCTCGACTTCCTCGGATAATAGACTAGATATATATGTTCATTATAATGTACATAGCGAATATAGATTAGAAATTAAAATATCGATATAGATAGAAAATGTATTTCTGTTGTGGTAAAGCAATTTTTTTTTTTGAATTATTTCTTTTATTGGTGATTAAAAGCACACTTATTGGGGACTTTAATAGGTTTGACGATCGTTTTTATAATTTACGCAGTGGTCGTGAACGGCGTTTGTGCACTGTTTACGTCACATAAAAAATGATTAACACACATCATCAGCGGGCGAGAGACGCATCACAAGTTATGGAATTCGGCTATCAAATAATCAAAATTTCCGTGACGGCTTTACAGGGAGCTAGGTGTCCAACGGCTACGACACGGCAAGCCGAAGCGTCTTCATACGAACCCATATATTTTGCTTCCCTATTTTGCAATTACGGAAAACCTGCCGTTGCCGTGCAAATTTTAAAAGCACCCACTGTGTGTCCACTTTTAGGCAAATTTGACTTACATATTGGTCAAAATGTTCATCTTTGTACATATTTTGTACTACACAAACACTGTATGTCTTAACTCATATACATTCACAATTATATATTGCAATTTGTGAACTGAAACTTAAGACATACGACACAACGAGTCAAACATTTAAATGCCTTTTTCTCAAAACTAACTATTCTGGGCATAAAATATGCGTGCTTTATACCATCGAAATCTTCTATTGCTTTTATTGATTTTAAATTTTTTTACAAAAATTAATCTCCGGTGCGGAGGGCCGTTTTGCTGATCCTGCTGTATATACGTACATCATCACGAATTATTGGTAAAACACGTCAAGGTTAACATATTTTTCTTCATCCAGAAAGACGGAAAACTCGACGAAATGGAAGAGGAGAAAGAGGAAGAGCAGGGAACCTTCGCCAAGATGATGGCCGGAATGGGCACCAGCACTTCCGGCTTTTTAACCCGCCACCGGAAGCTGATACGCTACCTCGCCCTGGCGATACTGAATCTCGCCGTGTTTGGATATTTCTTCTGGGCGTTGGACTATTGGTATACTTTTGGTAAGATTTACAATTTTTATGAAATATTTCTTCAGTATTTTACTTACTATAACAATACACTCCTGTTAAAACTACTAGAAAACAAACTGTCAAGTGGTTCTATACTTATAGAAAAACAACAAAACAATATGTTTAATTAGTCAATAAGGAATTCCAGGGAAAAATATTGTGTCATTAATTATTCAGATAGAACAAGAAACATTGACTGTGAATACGTAATTGTTATTGTTTTTTTTTATATTTAATTTTTCTTTATTAACTTAATTAAAGATATTTTACAAAAATAAGATTAAAAAAATTCCCGATAAACTATTTTGTAGTAGTTTGACTAATAGGTGCTTGTCATTCAAAATGTTATTGTAAGTTTACGGTTAAGGTACTAGTATATGTATATAAGATAAAAGAACATGTAAAAAACCAAAATCTTTAAAACATAAATATTTCAAAATAATGTCATTAAAAAATATTTCTTCTCATATCTATAAAAAATAAAACATAAATTACAACAATAAATCTTACATAAAATAATATTTCCTAGTGCTAAATTTAATACAATAATTTTAAGAAGAAATAACTTTTAAAAAATGAAAAAGATTAAAATCAAACAAGGTTAAATGTCTCTGACGTCATTCGACCTTGATCGCAGCGCCATTGCCTGGCATTGTGGAGATATTTACATATTTTGTGACGTCATCTGGTTTAAAATCACATAAAGCTCGTAAACTTCAAATGGGGGCTAGTTTTCAGGAAGCAAAAATCTAACTTTTCAAAGTTTTTCTATAATGAAAACGTTCATTTCACACCGAGGTTGAGTCACCTGTCAAAATATAAACATGGCTATCGCCTGAACGAGTAGTTAGATATAAAAAAATCGCGAAAAACCAATATTGCCAGTAATTATAAAACGAATACCGCCAAAATAAATTCACTTTTATTTTTTTAAAATACTAATTTACGGTCCAAAAGACAAAGAACAGTGAATTTTATATTTTTTTAGAAAGTTGACATTTTTTTTTGTTTTTATATGAATACCGCACAAGTGTCCCAACTGCTCCCAACCGTCCGGAGCCAGTGAGACTATGGCATTCCCAATTGGGGAATGTTGTGAGGCTTGAGGTATCAGGGAAGGGAAGGAGAGGGGAAAGAGGAAGGAAGGTAAATACCTGGCTATTCAGATCTGGTCACCAAACACGGCCAAGGCCATTTCAAGCAACGTTTCAATTCTGAATGGTGGTCCTTCACCAGGGCGATACTGAGATTACCTTCCGCTCTGGAACGTGCGCAAATATATAATATATTATTTTTAAAGTAATTAATTGTGAAACAGTACAAATTAATTAAATAAAATTTTCTTGCGCACGCCGGGATTTGAACCCGCGACCTTCGGATTCGTAGTCGAGAGCCTTACCTCTCGACCATGGAGGCCGCCATAGAGTACCCCATAATTAATTACATTTACTTACTTCATTTTATACATGTATTTATTTATTTTATTCTTGTTTCAGACAGGTCAAGAGAATGGCAATTTTGCGACGGCTTCGGAATGCTTTTAATTCTATACACCATCGTCTATTTCTTCATGATATACTTCCTCCTGGTCAAACAGTTCTTCGGAAAGGCTATCAGCAGGACCATCTTGAAGCCCATCTATAAAATATACACCGTGGTCTGGAAGTTCTGGTAAGATTCCTTTATTTTTTTACTCACCCACGTGTTATAATAGGTCGCGAAATTAGGCTTGATACAAACAACACACACACTTATATGCACACACTTCCAACGGCGAAGTTCTTTCGAATCGTCACTGAGAAACAGCGTTTTGTCTTGCTTATGCCTACCTACAAGTATTTACTGTTTTTAGCGAAAAAGGTAGTTAGAATTTTAATAAAAATATTACTATTAATTTAAATAGAAATTAAGTAAGGAGATCGAAATGTATGGAAGAGTGCTGAAAGATACTTTGTAGATATTGTGATTGAAAATTGTATGGTAAGGAATGGTCCGATGCTCTGTGGGTAACACGCTTGCACAGCGCGGCTGTAAACTGTGCGCCCTATAGTGAAAGTTTTAAATTCTTTTTGTAGACTATAAAATAGTGCCCGCCCACTTTCATAGAAATTAAAAGAGAACCCACCCACTTCCATAGATGTACTTTTAAGAAGTAAAATAATTTTGGTTCACTTCATTTTTATTTAAGATACAGAAAAAAACATGTTTTGACATTCGGAAAAGGAAAAAAATCTTTATCATTCAGTATTTGAATCGCGATAACTAGATCGCGAACGAACGATGATATCTGACATTTGTTCACCCTTTTGACATTTTCATAACTAGTCATCTGTCGAAGGGAACTTAATCCACAAAAATCGATATCATAAATTGATCGCAAATTTAATCGAGAATTTTATTGGGAAGATCGTATTTGTGCATTTAAACAATGTTGAGGAAAATTTTCGGCTCAACAGTTGCTCAGTGGGGTTGGGAAGAACGGCCGTAAGTTACCATAACATTGGAGTGTGGAAAATTAAAATGTTAATTTATTTTTGATCTTATTTTAATACGATTTTATGTCAAATGCATGATCACCGAATGTGTTACATGTTCCACGTAGAGTTAACCCCTGTATTTGTCAATATTAAATAATAAAAGTGTATGACTCACTGAGAGGATTAGAGAATTCTGAAAAACCGTAGAGAATAACATCAGCTGAAGTGATATTTGAATCTGATGTTTACATTACCCGTTACTTATCGGCAGTGGCGTGCACTCCTTAAAGGTTGAAAACCTATTCCTACCCTAAGAAAAAACGTACCATACAAATATATTAAAGGGTAATAAAGAAATGCTACGATTTCCCGATAAAAATAGTTTATTTCCATGAATTTGGCAAGAAACTTATTAGCTCATTCATACAGTTGGCCACAACAACCAGTGGAAGACGATGTATTTTCAAATATTGTATGTATAATTCATACTTGAACTGCACACAGCTTACTTTTGGTGAGAGAACAATGCACGCCACTGCCTATCGGATATAAAAGGAATGAGACACTTGTTACATTTAAGTTTATAGATGCCATAGGGGCTTAATTAATCGTCTTTATCTTTAGCGTTATAAAAAATGATTGTCCTTATAAAATGCTGGCCTAATTTCGGAAATAATTTTGGTGTTTTTTTCCCAAAAAATCTTATAATTTAAGTGTTAGGTGAAACCTCATTTCGCTACAATATTTCGCACATCCTTCACTCGAACGTCAATGCATTAAAAATAATGCCTTTAGCGTCATTGTCTTTCGCGCATTCGGTTTGGTAATCGCCCATGCTCGTTAATACGATAATCATATTGAAACATATAAACTGCTTACTGTAGTTTAAAACCGATGAATCCAACTATAATTTCACAGTTTATCCGTGAACTTTGTACGAGTGATATTTGCATAGATGTCTCTAGTGCTCATTGATGTAATAGTTCCCCGAGTCACCGACAGATGTCACTAGAGCGTAGGTTCACCCACCCTTTGTTAAAACTAGAGGTACGAGCTCCTGAAGCTCGAAATTTTTTTTTGACTTGGCAATAATGGCAATACTCCTTGTCTCCGCTGAGCGAAGCGGTCTTGAAATTTATTAATTTCGCTTGAAAATCGCGCTTTATTTATCGTTAAGCATTTTCCAAAGCGAAAATTTAAATTTCAAGACCGCTTCGCTCAGCGGAGACAAGGAGTATTGCCATTAAGTAAAAAAAAAAAAAACTCGGTTAATATATTTTTTCCGTCGGCCACACTACTAGGCCACCCGATTGTCTGGAAGGCATTTAAGGCCTCCGTGGGCGATGGCGTAAGATCGTCGGCCGCGAATCCGAAGGTTTCGAAATCAACTCTCGGCGTGCGCAAGTAAATTTTATTTAATTAAATCGTGTTAAATTATGTAATTCTTATAAAAAATATGGTATATTTGCAGTACGTTCCAGAGTAGAGATACTCTCAGTATCACCCTGGTGAAAAACCACCATTCAGAATAGAAACGTTTCTTGAAATGACTTTTGCCGTGTTTGGTGACCAGATCTGAACAGCTAGGTACTTTCTCACCTTCCTCTACCCCATCTTCTTCCCCTCCCCATACCCTTCAGCCTCACAACATACCCCAATTGGAGGTTATAGTCTCACTGGTTCCGGCTAGCAGAGAGCAGTTGGGACTCTTGGTGCGGTATTCAAATAATACTTTTTTTTAAATATTTCCTGTCTGGTTTTGTCAAGATTGAATAGCCATTAGACGAAATTTATCTAACTTCACCACGAAAACACCGCGTACTCCCATTCTTATTCCAATTTAAAAAAAAAAAAACTAAAGGGAGTACAAAAAAATATATACATATTTATACAAAAAAGAAGAAAAAAACAACAACATGATTTTATTTATAATTAATGTTTTGGATACGTAATTTTTTAAATTGATTGAGACATGAAGCTATTAAATTTTTTATAGTAAAAGCCACTTGAAAGTGAAATCTTATTTTTTTATGTTATTTTAGGTTCGTAAGGATAGGGCTCTACGTCATCGTTATTGTCGCTCTGGTCTTATTCCTCGTCTTCGACACCGAAGGAACCAGAGAACGCCTCATCTCCCTGCTAGGATTCTTCGTGCTTTTGCTGTTGGGTTTCATCTTTTCTGCCAAGCCAAGCAGGATAATTTGGCGTCCTGTCATGTGGGGCATCTTCCTGCAGTTCGTGTTCGGTCTGTTGACCATCAGATGGACCACAGGAAGAGAGATCTTCGTGTGCATTGGCGATAAGGTAAAGTCATCGAGACGCCTTTCTTAAGATTTTACGTTGTTCCCGAGTGTTAACTTGCAAAACGCTGAAACTCCGAAAACAGCATTAACAACACACCAATAATGAGCCAAGTAACACTAGACAGAACTTTATTTAAATTAAGTTAAACTGACCTAACCTAATGCAAACCACCTTACCTATCCTCCCCTAGCCAATAATAAATCTTATTTAACCTATACAAACTCAATCAAAACTAACCCTTTTCAAATTCTCTTCCCTATTCGAGGCTGTGGTAATGAATTTTACCTATTGTACAAAAGACGTGTATGGTGTTTTTTTCGTTTCGAGAACTTGGCTATCGGGAAGTAGGCTAGGTATTCAAGATGTTGGTTATTCGAGATTTCGAATTTTTGGGTTCCATCTGTTGGGACGTTACATTGGGGATATAGTGCATCATGGCTGTTACATAGTTCAATATGAACCATAAGCATTTGAAAGATACTACCTTGAAACCCTTTTTTTAAGATGATCCGTGAATTTTGCCGCAACGCGTTCATTTATATCGATCCTGAAAATATTAAATCTCGTGAACTGTGCTAAGAAGTTATAAAACAATTTTGTTACATTTATTTATAGGTGAGCGCCTTCTTGAAGTTTGCTGATGAGGGAAGTAAATTTGTCTTCAGTGACTACCTCATCAACGATATTGGAGTTTTCGCCTTCAAGGTAAGAATGCACACATTTGCTTTTAAGCCTATATTGTAATTTTAAGATCACCATTTCCAAAACACATGCAGATCTTGTACTGCTAATGTTGTTATTTCCCCCGAAAGAGTCCATTGAAATAAGAGTTAAATAGGCGCAGAATGCCTTTTTTTATTTAATATAATACATATAAAATGTTTAATAGTACAGATGTATCTTAATAGCTAATTACAAAAAATATATAAATTTATTTAACAAAAAGTTCCCAACTCAATAGAGAAAGATTTCTCGTGTTTGAGTTAGGGAGCACCGCCATCTAGCGACAGTAGTGAAAAAATAAATTAATTGAAATAAAAGTACATCAAGAATGTAATATAGTTAATGTTTGTGTTGTTGTACACGATAGTAACTACAAAATAGAAGGCTAAACGTATGTGATACCTAGTACGCATCGTTCTCCTGTGCATTAGGGGGCTATAAATCGATGTAAACAACGGATTGTTAATCAAACAAATTGCTCCGCACAGAGTAAAGTAGGTAGTCAAGAATTTTGAGGGTCCAGATCAAAGGTGGCTCCCAAATTCAAATATCCGACATAGTCCAACGTCTGTGATTTTGCAAAAGTCCGTTATTATTAGGGAATCCATACATAAACAATATTTATCATTCAGGTCCTCCCTGTAATCTTCTTCTTCAGTCTCATGATCGAGGTGATGTTCTACTTCGGAGCCATGCAGTGGATCTGCTTGAAGTTGGGCTGGTGGCTCCAGATCTCCATGTCCACCACCGTGTGTGAGAGCGTCATCTGTGCGGCCAACACCTTCTTAGGAATGGTAAGTCAATTACCTGCGACTATACATAATTTTTCACCGCATTATCTCTAACGCAAATTACTGTTAAGTGTCCGAATAAGTCACTGTAAAACTCTACAGATAATAAGAAATAAAAGTGTCCCAAAAGTGGTAATAATAATTATTATTATTGGATGATTTGTATAGCGCCGTTTTTGTGAGAAATCACCTCAAGGGCGCTGTGGTACTCTGTTTTTCTTTCAAATGTTTGTATAAATAGAATCACAAATCGTTTTGTGATTGCTTCTCAGTTAACACAATACGGATGTTTTATATTTTTATATTGTTTAATTTCATTCACAACTTTTCGTTTGCTCTTATTGGTTCTTCTTCTCTTTCCAGTCTGAATCACCTCTTCTGATCAAACCTTACTTTGCAGAACTGACCAAATCTGAAATACATGCCATCATGGCTTCAGGATTTGCTACAGTATCAGGTGTGTGCTCTTTTTCATAAAATTAGTATTATGTGTACATTCTTAAAACGCTACAAAGAATCCAGAAACATGATTCTCAAAAGAAAAAAGGTGTAAATCACCATTGTAAATATTAAATCGAGGGGTGTAAAACACAGATTAGAAAATAAGTGACCGACACAGTGGGAATGCAGTGAGAAGAGTGATTGTCAAATGGTGGTGGAATAAGTGTTATTGGGGAAGTTTCATTATATACTGAAAGGTTTTTTTTGTAATAATTTTGACTTACTTTGATTATTCTGATGGAAATACAAATACCCACAATTTATGGTCCTATTTAAAAAAAATCCTTTTTTTTTAATTTTCTAAAAATTTAGAATTCTGACGGAGTGAGCTGTTAAGTAATCCTTGCCAATATAACATTCCAATTTTATCTAATTTTTACTCGACCACCTTGAAAAAATGTAGATTTGATCATTTAAAAAATTAATTATTTTTAATAGGCTTCTTATCAAATTAACTAAGTAGATGTATTTTGTGATAATATTTGCTTTGAAATCACATTCCTCGAATAGTATGATACCGCCATATCTGGCATCAAAACATTAATATATAGTTTCCATGCTACCATTTGCATAACTATGTGAATTCCAGGGTCCACACTGGCTGCCTATATATCATTTGGCGTTCAACCCGCTCACCTTATCACGGCCAGTGTGATGTCTGCCCCCGCCGCTCTGTGCTACTCAAAGCTCTTCTTCCCAGAGACAGACACATCAAGGACTGCAGTGAGCACCATCAAAACCGTCACAAGGTCCGTTTCAGATTTTATATTTTTATTTAATGGGAAACAAGGGCCGGCTAGGTTATATTACCATTTTTGAGCGGACGTCAGACTTCCACTATCTTCGAACAAAAACGGCCTCCATGGTCGAGGGGTAAGGCTCTCGACTACGAATCCAAAGATCCAAGTAAATTGCATTTAATTAATTTGTGCTGTTTCACAATTAATTCATTTAAAAATAATATAATGTATATTTGTGCACGTTTCAGAGAGGAAGATACTCTCAGTATCGCCCTGGTGAAAGACCACCATTCAGAATTGAAATGTTGCTTGAAATGGCTTTTAGCAATGTTTGGTGACCAGATCTGAATAGCCAGGTATTTTCCCACCTTCCTCTTTCCCTTCTCCTTCCCCTCCCCAAAACCTTCAGCCCCACAACATTTCCTAATTAGGGATGCCATATTATCATTGGCTCCAGACGGTTGGGAGCAGTTGGGAATCTTGTGGGGTATTTATATAAAAAAAATCGATTATGTGTAACCGGATACCATTTTCACAACATTATCTCTAACCATGCGGGTTCCGGTGCACCAATGATCTGAACATCGTTTGAAGGAACTCGCTCACACCTGCGCTACTGTACCTTCTTCTACCTTCACCGAGATAACATCGTCCTCTTTCTTTCTGCAAATTTCGAAAAGGCAAGCTTTATAGTTCAACGGTATCCGGTTTTAACGGCATTATTTATAACTGACCTGAGGTAGCAGCAATTCGGAGTACCGTGAATACCTTCAATTTCTTATTAAACCGAACATAGTATTGAGAAAATCCCTCAATGCTTCTGCCCTACAATATTACAATCCATTGCTGTCCAGGGAGTCTGAGCTATGAAACAACAGTGTGAACAACAGGAATTGATTTTACATTCAGATATTCTTGATCAAGTAAAATGCAACCCGTCAGTGTGCCCAAGGCTTATTATAATCGCCCTGTGCTAGAAAGTGTCGGGTCAACCACCTTCCTCTTATCTAAATGCCTTTGCTTTGTAATAACTATTCTTATATTTACCGTAGCCCATTGTTATTTTTATTTGTTTTCCTAATATTCTTATTATCTTCAAAACAACTTGTGATGGTACTTTTTTTTGATTTACGAGATTCACAATCAGTGATAAATAATTTCGCCCAGATGTTGTTTGTACATCTATTCAATTGAAAAAAAAACGTATTTTATGTAATTTTAATCATTTATAATTACACATCAATTTAATCTTCTCCTTTCTCATATTTTCCAGCGAGCATTCTTCAGTGCTAGATGCGGCAGCCACAGGAGCAGGAAATGCCATCCCGCTTGTGCTTGGCATCGCTGCCAATCTTGTGGCTTTTGTAGCGGTGGTGGCCTTCTTGAACGGAATCCTTGGGTGGCTGGGCTGGCTTGTTGGACTGGACTTCCTCAGCTTCGAGTGGATATTTGGAAAGGTGTTCATCCCGCTGAGTTGGATCATGGGTAACTAATTTCATAAAACTAATAAAAAAAATATTTTCGTATGAAGTGGTAACGTTAATATTCGGGCAAAATAACACAGATGTCTTAATCAGAGTTCTCGAAATTTTCCAACCACCTCTTAGAAACACACCACACTTTCAATAAATAACAGGCATTAGTTTGCTGCATAAAAATGGACATAGTATTTTTATTTAAAAATAAAAATAAAAAAAAATCTGTGGAAGAAGAACACTTCGCAAAATAAATAAATACAATACACTCAGCTCACGGATTAATTTGAAAAAAAAATCGTGTTTATTAATAACTCCCAAATGTTCTATTAATAACTCGCCTGTACGAAGTAACAGTGTGGCTTGCACACTTAGAGTAACAATTATTACTCTAAGCTTGCACATAATTAGAAAGAACACAGTCTTTTCACGCCAGTTCATCGGTCACCCACTTCCAAATAATGCGTGCGATTATATGCACCTCCCTTGCCCCTTCCCCCCTTGTTTGACCTTCCGCCACCAGTACAATTAAAAACGTCGCCGAGAACACAAGTTCCGTACAATTATTATAATATCCATTGAAACAAGTGAAGACACAGTTGAATTATCCACAGTGAATGATGAAATCGGTGGGTCCCTTTTTTACCATTTCCCTCTATCTATTGTTCCTCAATCCTATGCCATAGTCGCTCCCATAACCCTTTTTAGAGACAATTCGCAATCGCAAAACTATCCTGATCATTGCGGTCATTGATTGGCTCCCACCCGCACGCACCACTGTCCTTTCAAACAGTCTACCGATTTCTTATAAACTCTTCCTTAATCTGGACAAATTCAAATTAACAACCAAAATAGTTATAAATACGATCAAATATCATTACATAATATTGTTTTTAGTATTTGTTGTTAGTTTTACTTTTCCTTTTTCCTTAGAAAGCCAAAACTTTTGGTAGATATATGAAACTCATATTTTTTTTTAAATATTTCCAGGCGTGCCGTGGGAGGAGTGTGAAATAGTTGGAAGTCTCATTGGCCTCAAAACTGTAGTCAATGAATTCGTGGCCTACCAAAGGATGGGAGAGTACAAGAAGCAGGGACTTCTGTCGGTAAGTGTTCATTTAATAAAAAATGGGTAAATGATAAAAACACGATGGTTTTCACTCCATGCAGCTGGACTGGGAACGCCATTAACTTTTTCAGACGACTACTGCAGGATTAGTTTTTACTCTATTTTCCCGATGACCGTCGAAGGCGGCTTTAAAATAGATTGTCTTTTCTTCCTGCCTGTAGGACCAACCAATGTATCTGACAATGGGAAAGGGTAAACGGTGTCGCTTCTGAGGTCGTTTATATTTTACGCCAATGGGGAGAGGTTCAAGAATGTCCTCTTGTAGATTCATGAAAGAATCCTCCCTCCTCAACGCTACCCGCATAACTTATATAGCAACTCTAACATCACTAGAGACGATATATCGTCGCTGCATTCATAGAATAGCTTATGTGCCGTTTCGTACATTCTGAGATAATCGAGAAAAACTGCTTTAAAAAATAATCGCAGACTAGATTTGAAAAAATATTTTTTATAATTATTAGGCAAACTTTCCAGCTCAACAAATCTATTATTTTTAGCAAATCTAGTCTTTGCAATTATTTTTTAAAGCAGTTTTTCTCGATCATCTCAGAATGTACGAAACGGCACATAAGCTATATTATATATGCAGCGACGATATACAAAATGACAGATAACCCAGCTGAAAATTCAAGGGGAGATTCGAAGAAGTCGGTTAGAACGACGCTGCACATGACTTCAAAACTTTATAGACGAGTTGCTCCTAGCTGCAATCTGAAAGATTACACATTAGGACGACATGGTAAGTGAATATTAGAAAAAAAACTGATCAATTCACAAAGAAATATTTACAACTATTATTGCATTGTTCGTATACGTATTTTTATCTTTCAGAGTCGAGGCGAGGCCATTGCTACTTACGCCTTGTGCGGCTTCACCAACCCCAGCTCCGTGGGTATCCTGGTGGGAGCCCTCAGCGCCATGGCCCCGAGCAGGAAGAGGGACATCACCTCCGTGGCGGGCAGGGCCTTCGTGTCAGGCTGCGCGGTCTGCTTCATGACTGCCTGCGTGGCTGGTTAGTATAGCTATAATCTAACCTAACCTAACATAACCTAGCCCGGCTCCGTAGGTATCCTGGCCTATGGCCCCGAGCATGTCCGTGGGTGACAGGGCAGTCGTGTCGGGCTGCGCGGTCTACTTCATGACTGTCTGCGTGGCTGGTTAGTAACCTAACCTAATCTTACCTAGTCTATCTAATCTAATCTAATCTAACATAACTTAATCTCTATTGACCTGTTTTAATCTTGATAAAACGTATTCAATCTCTTTTCTTTATTATCTACGTTTAGCTCTTTTTGACATTCCGACGCTTTTACCATACAATTTTTTTGCCCATTAAAATGTAATTCAACATTTTTCCCTGAAAAGTACCGTAAAACTTTGTAACCTAGATGTAGTTGTGAATTATTGCTTGTCGTTTGGGTGCTATAATTAATTTGGCAGCGAAAGTAATACTTTGTGACGACAATTACTATCTCTAAACAAACAAACATTCATTTGAAAATTTTATTTCATTCCATACATTTATTTTTTCAAAATATATCTAAATAATATAGTCCTTATGTAGGTACCTACTTGTGTTTTTCATTTAGAAAATATTCTACCCAAACAAACCTTCTTCTTTTGAAAATATAATCTGTGGCTAGCCAGAGAGGTATATCTATGGGCTAACTTCAATACAACATAGCGGGTTCAATGTTTTTCATATTAATTTTAAAACGTTATAACAACAGTTTTACATGTTGGATTTCTACAAAACTACTGTCTGAACCTTCCCGGCACTAATAAGAACAAACTGTGCTATTTTCGGCAAAACCGGTCAAGTAATTTTCGATCAATCGAGGACAGACAGACAAATAAACGTTATTTTTTTTATATATATGGACAATTTTTTACAATAAATTACGATAAAAATTTATTTATCCTTTTTTCAGGTCTTTTGATCCCGCCAGGATCCTTCGGTTCTCCCCCAGTGAACTCCACACTATTTTTATGAAATTTGTAATGCGTTATTTATTGGTTAATTTATTTTTAGAATTGTTTAGAATGTTATAGGTTTTTTTTTTATGTTTGTGTAAAGAAACAAAAAATACACGTTAATATTGTGTTGTTATTTAAAATATTCATCGAATTTCCAAACAAATCGTAATAATTATACTAGACATAAATGAAAAAAAAACTAAAATTTACTATCTTGGCCACATAATGAAGAGTAACAAATACGATATTATCCAGATGATAATCTAGGGGAGGTTTATGTAAAGCACACCACCACATGGTTCGAAACCTATCCCAATGGTACGAGTGCAGTTCCACTGGGTTGCTCCGGGCTGCAGGGATAAAAATTCCATAATGGTAGGGTACCTTAGATAGGAGCGAACACCAGAAGAAAATAAATCAAAAGTAATATATGTCACTTGATATGATGAATGTAAAAAATCGAATACAAACGTATTATACAATGTGTCCGGAGGTAAAATGCAGTAACTTCGAGGGGTAATTCTGCATGATAGTACATCTACAAGAAACATAAATCCATTTTTTTTTTCTATTATGACGTTCAAACTTAAATACTAGTATATTTCGTTTTGTTTTTCTGAGGTTAGTTTTCATAGTTAAAATATTTTTCAATGTTTCAATTTTGCAGAGCCCGCCAAATCTATGGCCGGTCGGTTTTGATTAGTTTTGAGGTTAAAATGTCAAATATCGAAACAAGGATGAGCTCTACCAAATAAAATTTTAAATTCTATTCACGGTTAACCATAACATCACTAAGAAAATTATGTACTTTCTTAGAAACTTTAACTCATAGAATAATAATAGTATTGAGCATTAACATTATCATAATATCCGTATTGAAAATTGGTTTGCTCATGAATGCTCTAATTTCTTTCATTAATAATAGTTTTTTTTATTTTTTTTTTTATATATTAATCAACAATTGTACAGTTTAAAGTTACCCAGATTAAGTTTAAATTTCGCCAAAACTAAAAAAATACATATTTAAAATACAAAACAAAAGTGAAAACAAAAATTTCCATACTAATCCAAAAACAGAATACGCTCGTGACGTCAGATGTTCCAAATGCAATGGTACCAATAAAACGAGGTGTTTCGATGAGACAATTTTTTATTCACTTTTAAATGACGTTTTATAAATTCTACGTAAAATTATATATATAATATTCAGAATCGGCTGATCTAGATGAATATGTATTTTTATATTCATTATATTTTTCACTTGGGTTCCTTATTGTTTGTATGGAAGAAAAATTTTCTTCGATGGAAAAAAAATAATGGACTGTCGAAAAAAGTTATTTATATTTATGTGTTTTTTTACTTGTACTAGAATATAGAATAACCTCCCAAAGCTACTGCACTTTACCTCTGGACACCCTGTATTTTAAAGAGTACTGTAATAAATTGTAATTAGGTGCCAACTAGGACGTAATGTATGTACAAAACCTATGTAATTATTTATATTTAATTTAATAGAGTTCCTAAGCTAAGGAAACTGATGTCTTTATTCAATAAAAATAAATAAATATTTAACAAGTTTGTTTTTTTTCTTCATGTTATGTAATTGTTTTTTTTTGTGGTATCACGCAAGGGTTCCAACTGCCCGGAGTTAGTGGAACCATGATATCCCCATTTTCGGGTAATGTCATGAGGCTGAAGGAAGAAATCGTAGGATAGGAATAGCCTGGAAATCAAGATGTGGTCGCTAAACATAGCTAAAGCCAATTCAAACAACGTTGCGACCCCGGTGGTGTTTTTTTTACCAAGGCAATACTTGGAATATCTTTAACTCTGGAACGAGGCGCAAATACGCAATGTACATGAGTACTCGTAAGTGTGTATTCTAATTTTAATTTCGATTTATTTATGTGTAAAACATTTTTTTAATGAAGTAAAACCTCCTTTGTATTCACCAATTAATTATATAGAATATTAAAAAATAATAATTTCAAGTATATACAAATGATAAACGTAGAACACAATAATGTAAAAATAGACAAATTATAAACATATAACAAAATAATGTAAGAATAGACAAATTATAAACATGAACAAAAATTGATTAAAGTAGGTAAGTAATTATTCTAAAATGCCAATTTAAAATCATTATGAAACATTGAACAACAAATTTATATTGGAAATCATAAAATAAATTATTTTTATTCATGGCACGATCAAGTTAATAAAATAGTTGAGTCGGGCCATGTCAGAAGTTGGAATAACAGAAGAGAATGTATGAGACGTTGTATGAATGCGAATGAAACAAGAAGTGTATGCCAAGATCGAGTTGTTTGGCGGTCCGTCCTCTCTGCCTACCCCTGCGGAGAAACGGCGTGATGGTTAGTTAGTTAGTTAGTTAGTAAATAATAATTTTTCAGAATTTGCCAATCATCTCATTTCAACCGATCATATTTTTAATAAAGATACAGTGGTTCAAATTCTTCGCCGTAATAATAAGTGTAAAAAAATTAAATAATTTAGAAGCACTTAAAATAAGAAAATCCTAAATATTATTTCTAGTGTATTGAATAACCAAGTAAATTTATCGTATATTCTAGATATTTTTTTCAATTAACCGCTTGGCTCCTCCTGAAAAACTCCTAATTACCCCCTTCCCGTCGTCTTTCGTCGTTCGCCTCCCACTCCAACACCTAAATATTCATGTATGTCTGTCATTGTTTTGTATCTTATGTTAGTTTTAATATAGTCCCGACAAAGGAAGGATACTTCCGAAACTGGTTGAATATCATATTAAATTGAAGTGGTTTAAAACGAATATACATGTTTATAATAATGTAATAATACAATGATACGCAAGAAAGCTAGAATCATCGTATTGCATTCGTACATCATTATCGCTAACAGAGTACTATGAACAATAGTAAAATATTCTCTTACTGTATGTACCCTTTGGAAATAGAGTTTAGTGATTGCTTCATCTAATATTAATTTATTAAATATAAATATTAATTCATATGTCCTTCCCTACTAGATGGCCAAAGATGGATGTAATTGATGTAGTTTTTTCTTGATTTTACAAATCAAAAGCTGGATCGGATCGCTTCGAATAGCAGACCGCGCGGTAATGTATTATTATCTACACGCCTATTCTGCCGATAAAATGTTTGGAAAATATCGTAGAAAGAATATTACAAAAGGTTAATAATCCATTGTAATTGTCACCTTCCCCTAAAACAATGCCGCAAGATTCGTGCACTCACATTATATTATATTATCAACTTGTATATTATGAATCAACTAGATCAGGCTATTACTATATTTATTTATTTTTTTAAATGTGTATTATCTATAAATTAAAAACCTTTCCCTTTATAACTTCCCTGTGTCATACACACATATCATAAATATGTTACACTTGTATACCTACTGTGTAACATGTTCTCTTTTGTTAACTTAAAACCTTTTTTTCTTTATGTACACAAAATCATTTAAATGACAAAAATATGTAAAAGCCCATCAAAAGTTAATAATTAATTAACAAATAAATAAAAAAAAATTGAAGCATGCCGAGACAGAAATTCTTAAATTCTTGGAAAATACTGGAGATCTAACGCGTCAAAACGTTGATAATCTCACCGGCCAGCCGGTAAGGATGTGACGTCACGATTCATAAAATGAGTGGCGCGGCCATAGTTATCATAGGCGCGGCAGTATTCGTTAATGCCATCCGAATTGTGAATTGTGCTGAATTGTGACTCGTTGCCTATACGTTTTCCCCAAGTTCACTTTGAAAGCTCAAAACTTCGTTATTTTTGGAGACGTCTAAAAACTAATTTTGCTGTCTTTAAATATAATACATTTTCATCAAAAAAAAAATCAGGAGACAACATCATTATTGTGGCTAACTGAATAAATAAGCTCACAAGTTCCTTACCAATTTGAAGGAAAAAAATACGTTTTTATCAGAATTTTCTTTTTTTTTCTTTTTATTGGGGTAGACACAGCTTTTCGGCCTTTATAGAGTGCACGCTACTGGCGCCATTGTACACAAACAGAAGAACACAAAGGCTTTAAAAATGGCCTCGCCCAACTATGACATTACAACCAAGTGTTTTATTTGAATTTGAGGTATAAAATTTACCCATTCCTTGGATTATCAAGGAAGAAATAGTGGAAAACATGGTAAATGATGCGATTCTCCGAATTTTTAAATAATGTTATTTTTATTAAATTTAAAAAATATATATTATAACCTGCATATATACTCTTTTTGTAATTGTAAAAATTATTGTAATATCTGTGTTTTATATTAAAAATCTATATAAATCAATGTAAGTTTGTTTGTTGTTTGTTTGTCGTTTGTTTGTCCTCGATTTTATCGATAATTGCTGGACCGGTTTCGCTGAAAATAGCACAGTTTGTTTTTATTAGTGCCGGAATGGTTTAGAGAGTAGTTTGAATAAAATCCCATATGTAAAACTGTTGCTATAACGTTTTCAAATTAGTATGAAAAACATTGAACCCGCCATGTTTTACTTAGATTAGCCCATTGTGATATAACACTCTGGTTAGCCACAGATTGCATATTCAAAAGAAGAAGTTTTTTTGGGGTAGAATAAAATGGAAAACACGAGTAGGTACCCACTTAAAATCTTTATGATTTAGATATATTTTGAAAAAATAAACGTTTCAAATGAAATAAAATATTCAAATGAATGTTTCTTTATTTGGAGATAATTACTTTCGCTGTCAAATCAAATATGGCACCCTAATGACAAGCGAAAAATCCCGAGCAAGGCCGAATACACATCAGCTTGTAATAAATAAAATTAACATTGAGAAGTGTTAATAATCCAGTTAAAAATATTCACAGAATACATAGTTTTTCGTTTAGTTATCAGTTATCACTTGATAGAGGTGCTAAATAAAAATAAAAAAATTAATAAAGGAAATAGAACATGAAGCATAATATAAGATGAGCAAGAACATAATATGAGATAAAAAAAGTAAGTTACAGTATTTCTAATGTCACCACTATTTTCCATGATGCGATAGAAGACGGCTGATTTGCTTTTTAAAATATGCGAGGCTGTTTATAAAGATGGCTATATCGACACATTCTATATCATTGTACAATCCGCACATTCGAGATATTGGATTGAAATAGGCAATATTGTTATTAAATAAGTATAATATAATAACTCAAGACGAAATGTTTTATGACCCCTTAAATATCGTATTTTAGGAACTTTGATGCGAATACTATTTAGACAATAATATTTCTGCATACATACTCGTACATCGTTCGCCCCGGGAACGAATGACTGAAAAACGTCCATACTTTTAGATAACATTTTATTACTGGGCAAGATTTTATAACGCATTACGCCTGTTGAAACAATTAAAGTCATTTTTCAAATTGTTCAATGAAAGATGATAAATAATAAAGTACGGACTTATTGCAGAGCGGTAAGCTCTTTGGGTCTAAATCCAGGGGATGTTGGTTCGTAACTACGTCTTTGCAACTACAAAAAAAATTATAAAAGTATTTATTCTATATATTCCTGATGAAGAAAGCATCGATTTCGAATCATGTTAATATGTGTATATTAATAAAATGATGAAAACAAAGTAATTGTTAATTCATTTATTCTTCTAGAAATGTCAGTATTACAGTCAAGGAACACCTAAGATGTTTAAATAATAACAACTGTTCTGAATTTGCAAATCATATTTTGGAAACGAATCACTCATTTGATATAAATAAATGTTTAATAAGTTTACATGCAAATACAACCGGTTTACAATTAGACAACGTTGAAATTTTAGAAATCAGAAAAAGAGTTAATAGTGAATTAAATTTAATTAATAATCATTTTTTACTTAGCTATTGAATTTATTATCATATTAAAAATAATAATTTATTTTTTTTAATTTCTAATATAAATTTGTCATTCAATATTTTATAATACTTTTTTATTAACATTTTTGATTAATTACTTACCTACTTTAATCAATTTTTGTTCAAGTTTATAATTTGTCTATTCTTACATTATTGTGTTCTATCTTTATCTTTTGTCTGTACTTGAAAATATTTTTGTGTTCTATATATTCCTGAAGAAGAAAGTATTGGTTTGGAAACATGTTGATATGTATATATTAATAAAATGGTGAATACAAAGTAAAGTGTTGTGAATGTTGTTAATGTTAATTATCTATTTTAAATATCAAGTATGTTTGTTCCTAAAAACTGTAGTGCAGGGTCTGCATGTGATCCCGCAATGAGTTTCTTAACTTTTGGGAAGACAATGCATAATGTATTTGTACAATAATAAAAAAAATATGATGTTGAACATTTTTGGACCTAGGTATGAAAATTACCTTTGAGCAAGAGATGTCATGGTACGGTATACAAACGGTATACAAAACAAACAAACATCGCCCGCCCGGGACAATTTTCTTTATATAATAGAAGGTATATAGATATATACATAAGCGAAAATAAATTAGATATTAGAATTTCTTGTATTTTTTCGGCATTCACTATATAGCAATTTCTAGACATTTTGTTTGGAAGTTTTATTTACCATATACTTTTGCTATTTCTGATTTATTAAATTCGCTACCGGTTTCGACACAACCGTGCCATTCACTAGCGTTCTTAAAAATAACTTAAATTAAACAAGTACAGAAACAAAATTAGTCACCATTAGGTGAGGATAGAGGGAGTGGTGATTTGTAGGTGATTTTGGTGATTTGTTGATTGATTTTATTTAATTTAAGTTAGTTTTAAGAACGCTAGTGAATGGCACGGTTGTGTCGAAATCGGTAGCGAATAGAGGTAGAGAATAGCGGTAGAGGAAGTGGTGATTTGGAGGAGATTTTGGTGATTTGTTTAATTTAAGTTAATTTTAAGAACGCTAGTGAATGGCACGGTTGTGTCGAAACCGGTAGCGAATTTAATAAATCAAAAATAGCAAAAGTAAATGGTAAATAAAACTTCCAAACAAAATGTAGATATTAGAATACTATGATAATAAGTATAAAAATACATGTTTTGTTAATTAGTGATGGTGGCAGAGCTTCATTTCACATTGTTTTGCGATGTACGAGTATACTTAAAATCTTCAATTGTATTATGGATTGTGCAATATTTTAAAGTTAATTTTGTCGCTGGTAGAGAGGGTCGAAATATATTTATTTTTATACACTGAAATTAATAATAAAGTTAGGATTAAGTGGATTCATGATAAAATATAAAAGCCATTACTCGCTCGTGTACAATTCTTTGTCTGTGAAAAATCAATTTACCCCCATTGACCACCCCCGCAACAAGTTCCAGCTTCCCCCGCCAGAGGAGCTTCCGCCTATAAAAGGGATGAACGGAACAACCTGTTGCTACATTTGAATTCGCATTTCGGACGTAGAATTTGAGCAGGAAGTGCATCCGTTTTTTAAATTAAAATCTAGATTTTATTTTGTGTGGACTTCGGCTGTTTCGAGAAAAGGTTAGTAATATGATAAAACTTATTTTATTTGATTTTCATTATACTGAATCTGGTATTTTTTTAAAATGGTTCCCTGTAGAAATTGTCTTCATACTCTCAAGTAAGATACTCCCATTTTCAATTGAAAATATATTTTTTTTATGTAACGTCAATTAAAAAAATATATATCATTTAAAGTTTTGATAAAATGTGTTTGTACGCGTTTAAATTAAAGTATAGGTATTATAAAATTTGTTATATCAGTCTTAAAATCACTTGATATTTTAAATAACAGAATGATTATTTTACAACCGTATCCAGTAGTACAAGAACTTTTAATTCCCATGATTTAGTGAAATACGTATTGCGGGGATCAGAAATGAGAACATTTTTTTGTTTAAGAACCGATCATTAATGAAAAGAATATAATTTTGATTTTTCTTTTGTGATTCTTCACTGCTATGAACGATTTCACGGAGAGTATAAATATGAAAAAAATATTTAATAATTGATAAAGCTAAATGAAATTAAGAAGTTTAACGTAAATAAGAAGAAAAAAATTAC
This sequence comes from Halesus radiatus, assembly GCA_022606495.2. Lineage (NCBI taxonomy): Eukaryota > Metazoa > Arthropoda > Insecta > Trichoptera > Limnephilidae > Halesus > Halesus radiatus. The sequence goes on along the minus strand of JAHDVE020004658.1, from coordinate 124,747 downwards.
TAAGGTGAAATACTGTAAAAAAACAATTTTTATTATTTATTTATTTACGTCATTTTTTAACAGTACAGTCGCATGCGTTATATAGTAATTCAGTAATGTACATATAAATTCAAATAAAAAATTTACGAAGAAAATAAAATTTAAAAAAAGAAATGCATATATTATGTATATTAACAACGGCGTGGAAAACGTATAAATAATCAGTAGCAAAGAAGAAGTTTGCATTTAAGGGAGATATTTTAATTATAAATTTGATGATCAACATTAAAATCACAGAAAAATTAATAATACCTACATAGCCAGTAAGGTACGATACGGCGATGGGTAATTTATTCAATTAGACTAGTTACACCTGCCGAAATAATTTTTTTCTATGATTTATTATTGATGTTTTTACTAAATTGATATATTTACTTATAGAATAAGTTTTAAAAAATCACGCACCGGTGCTCAAATGCGTTCACAGTCCGTAACACTGTAAATAACTAAATGTGAAAAAAAATCCATTGAAAACTTCTTAGACTTTTTAAGGTAAATTTATAAATATTCTTCAATCCTAAAAATGAACAGTTAAAGTATACTAAATATTTTAAATAAATACTTACTCTTCTTTTGCCACCACTCTTCTAATAAAATCAATAGAAAACGAGGATAAAATAGCAACTGTAAAAATCTTATCTTTTCCAAGCATAAATTTTATAATAAAAATGTGTTCATCTGAAGCGACCTGCCATGTAAATATGTTATTCTGTATCTGTTTGTACATAATTAGAAAGAGAATATGAAGTAATATTCTAACAGCACCCTTGAGGTGATTTTTCACAAAAACGGCGCTATACAAATAATCCAATTATTATTATTAAATATGTCGACAATATCTTTATAATTTTTGCCCAAATTCTGTATACGGCGAACGGGGGTATACGATTGTGATACGGTGTTAGAGTTGTCACAATAATTCGGTAAATAATATTTCAATGTTGATTTACGAATATGGAAAGAAATCAAATATAATATTTCATCGGGGCTGTCAATAAAAAAAGTTGTAATTTTGTATGAATTCAATGCTCCTAAAATTTATAATTTACTATCTTCGAAATGTAAGTGTCCAAACATATCGTCTTTAAACACATACAAAAATGTTGAAAAAAAACTGGATAAAAACCAAAGACATATCACCTTTTCCTGCAATTATAAAATTATATATTTTCCCCATTTTCTTTTTTTTATTTTCTTTTTCTTATTTAACTTATCTTCAACATCCATGTATTTATACAAATATGTTTTATTCTTAAAAAAATTAAAATAAACAAGTTAATTTTTTCATACATAATTTTACCTGATTTTCTTTTACAATCTTATTAGTATTATACAGTTATTAATTTAAAGTAAAAACTCTCTTAATTTGTAAACTTCTAAAGATATAGATATAAGGAATATGTATATGAATGAAATATAAAAAAATAATGAAAAAATTGCACGAATTTTTTTTTTTTTTACTTCCATTACTAAATCCACGCACTGACCTTGCCTATCTGGGATTTTTTTCTATATATAAAAAACACATAAATTTATATACATGTATTCAAATATACATATATAATTGAATATAAAAAATAAAATAAAAATTTATGTTTAAATAAATATATGTATCAAAAAATAATTAATAAATAATTTTTTTTAAATTTTAAATCTTATAAAAAATTCTAGCAAAAAGTCTCCGTAATAATTTTGAAAGAATATGAAATTAAATGGCATACTATATAAGGAGGATAGTCTAATTCCCGTTAAATTACAATATAAATTAATTGACTTGAATTCGAGTTAATTCTTTTTGACGATTAATAAATTAATCATGTTTCCATTGTCATCATGTAAATTACTAAAAAAAAATTTGAAAACTTTTTCCAGTTAAATCTCTATCAAGGAATCTTGAGTGGTATCAAAATTAAAATTCTGAAAAATATTACCTACGCAATTTTTTAAGAGGTTCGTTTTGATAGGATTGTCTTTAATGATTATTGTATATAGCAGGGATGGCCAGTGCGTCGATCGGGAAGGTTTTTTTTTTTGGTCGATCACGTCAAAACTACTCTACGTTTCATATCTTAAAATCCGTCAGTTCCTTTCGCTTCTCATTTTTACTAGTAAAATACATAATTATATTACTGAAATGATTTTTTGTTTCGTTTTTATTTTTAATATGTTTAAAACATCTGTTTTAAAAAAACATACACATACTATTCTAATTATAATTGGGTTTTTAATGTCGTGTTATAATTACAAGTGATATCAGTCGATCGCCACAAATTTGTTTAATTAACTAGTTGATCTAAGAAAAAAAACGTGTGGCCACCCCTGGTATAGAATAAGGAATGCAGGTCTAAATTATAATATTATGATAGCAAAAATGTTCATTTTTAAAATGGACTTAAAATGGCTGAAACGGTTTAATAAATATGCCATAATTGATCTGACAGCAAAATAAATACCTTCTGACAACTACTTGTGATTCCTATCTCGAAACAAAGAAATATAAAAAAAATCATTTGAAAATTTTATTTCATTCTAAACATTTATTTTTTCAAGACATACTCGGATCTAAATAATAAAGTTCTTAAATGAGTACCTACGTGTGTTTTCCATTTTGAAAATATTGTACCCAAACAAACCTTCTTTTGAATATGTAATCTGTGGCTAACCAGAGTGGTATATCTATGGCTAGCCTCAATACAACATGGCGGGTTCAATGTTTTTCATGCCAATTTTAAAACGTTATAATAACAGTTTTACATATTGGATTCCATTCAAACTACTCTCTAAACCTTCCCCGCATTAATAAGAACCAACTGTGCTATTTTCAGCGAAATCGGTCCAGTAATTTAACAGACAGACATACAAACATTCATTTTTATATAGAGACATTTATTATTCCGTTATATAATTTATTTATTTTAAATCTTTACCTTTACAGACAATATGTCCAGGGAGGCGTACTTGAATAATTTTATTTTTTCAATTAATATTACGTGAAAAAGAACTAATATTTACATACGCATATTCATAGATTTGATCGCTAGTTTGTATAATTCAAAACAGTTTTCTTTGATTTCAATATTAAATCATTTAAACATAATAGTAGTATTTAGAGTAAGTTCTGCTAATTGGCCAGCGTTGCTTCTTTCGTGGCGGCCATTTCGGTCTACGAGTCCGTTATAAAACAGTAGCATTTGTACGCCGTGATTTGGTTCCCTTCATTTGATGTCAAAAGGGGCGGGTAAACTCGGGTAACTCTGTCAACGTCGCTAACTTTATCCGCCCTGATGAATTTAATGTGTTTAGTTCTGACGCGCTGAGGAGTATATTGGCTTAACTGACCCTACTTTACGCTCCCGGTGCATTCTGATAATTGTTTGATAGGATACGAAAACTAAAGGAAATTGAAAACTTCAATCCACTCATAGGGTGTGAATTTTATAATACTAGCTGGTGTGTACCCGGCTTTGCTAGGGATTTTTTTTTGGAATAATGTTATGATGTTGTGAATTCTTGCTGTCATTAGGGTGCCATAATTGATTTGACAGCGAAAGTAACTATTTCCAAATAAAGAAACATTCATTTGAATATTTTATTTCATTCTAAACGTTTATTTTTTCAAAATATATCTAAATCATTTAGTTCTTAAGTAGGTACCTACTCGTGTTTTCCATTTTGAAAATATTCTACCCACAAAAATCTTCTTCTTTTGAATATGCAATCTGTGGGTAATCAGAATATTATATCTATGAGCTAAATAAACATGGCGGGTTCAATGTTTTTCATGGTAATTTTAAAACGTTATAACAACAGTTTTACATATTGGATTTCATTGAAACTACTATATAAACCTTCCCGGCACTGATAAAAACAAACTGTGCTATTTTCAGCAAAACTGGTCCAATGATTTTCGAGAACATCGAGGACAAACAAACTTACATTGATTTATATATATATAGAGATGTGCGCAGTACTGCAATAATGTTTGTTGGTTTCAATAAATAGGGTTGAAATAAAAGAAAAATGTGCAGCAACAATTGGGTATACTACTAAAGCCCACATAGATCCAGGTTAACGTTAAACGAAACGTAATATGCGCTCACAGATGACACTACTTTAAATATTTTAGAAAAATACGCTTTTAGAACGTAATGCTTCTTAATACTGAAAGAATTGTTTATTAGCGGGAGTACATACGGAATATAAAACAGCATAAATTCTTACCTTTAAAGCTCAAATCCTTAAAGCAACTTTTAAAAATACATTATATTTTTGTAAAACTAACGCGACCAACAAAAATATTATCTCAATATTTAAAAGGAAGCAGGATACGGCTAATTGCCTCTGACAACACGGTGGTAATCGCAGCCTGCCGGCACCAAGCGCCACTCCCCAGTGAGCGCTGGGTCCGAGCTCACCCAGGACCATGTCCGACATAACTGTTTTTATTTTCTACTACTTTAATTTTTTTTTATTTTTAACTTAGTATATTCTTTATCTTATACATTTTGTTTGTACCTCTATTTGTGTATAACCATTTGGGACGTTGGGATTGCAGTCCCCACGTTTTGGAATAAAAACTTACTGTTTTGTAGTGTTTTTTTTTCTAAAATATTTCATTTTGCGCCATCTGTGAGTGCGTTTCACGTTTTGTTTAAACTTAACGAATGCATCTCACGTGTCGTTTTTGTTTTACAGTGACGATAACAAGCATTATGAAGATGATAGCTTTTCTAGGTAAACATTATAATTCTTTTGTGAATCTTTAATCGTATCCAAGCATTGTTATCATAGGATCCCGCATCTTTTCTTCACCGGGTCTGGTCTCCTACCATTCGTCTCCCATACTGCTCCGTATGCACCATTATCTTGGTCTGTCACCGGGGCGTTTCCAATGCAGGAGCATCATTTTTGATATTCTATCATCTGGAATTATTTCCACATGGCCAGCCCATCGCAGTAGCGATAGGTCATGACTCGTACTCATGGAGCGGGAGTCACGGAACCAACTCAACATTTTCTGACGACTTAAAAGTACGACTTAGGAGCCGACTCCCAGTTCATGAGCTCGTACCCCAGTTCCCATGATCCCAGCTCTTACGGCTCCATACTCCCACACATGTGTAGATGCAGTAATTATTCTTACATCTACACACGAATATGTAAGTCCTAGAAAACAAATGCTTTAATGAATCATGGCGCCAAATATTAATTGCAAGTCCCACGATCGATGGTATAATTTAGCCTCGTAAAATGTAGACACGTATATGACGATTTTATATGTAAATAAATTAGAACAGGGGAACCTAATTTAAAAATGCTTCATAGTAGAAATGAGTAAGAATACTATCGAACATCTGATATATTTTTATCTTTTTAGATAAATAAACAATCTTTCTTCAGTGGTTCCAGGTTTAAAAAAAAAGAGTCACAGTTCAATTGAGCCGTTGTACAGTTTACCAGGAGTCGTACCCTCACGGCTCATCAAAATGAGCCGGCACAAATGAACGGTTCGTTCGTGAACGACTCAGTCTTAGGATGATTTCATGCTCAATTAGAAGCTAGAGTTCGGTTCATGGCGATTTCTTTCTCTCTCTCTCTCGTAAAACTTTTCATCCAGTTTGTTTCCCATCAAAAGAAGATATTTAAAATACGTTTTGTTGGTACCTTGGGGTTTTTTTCGGGGCCTGTATAATCTTAGGAAATAGAAGAAGAGGTAGCAGTTAACCTGGGTCTTGATCATAGTTATACGCACACTTCTAAGTAGCGTGTGGTCGTAAATAATGTTGTGGAAAATAAAATACCTTTCTTAACACCAAATATTTTACGAATATTTTACAAAGTGATTATAAGATGTTATGTAGGTTCACTTATTAAATGTTTTTTACAGTGGTTAGATATCTCTCTTTTGGCTGAGCTAAACGTGTTACGTAACATTTTTTTAAAAATATTTTTAAAACATGGTTAGTAGTTTTCCTAACTGCGGTGGTAGGTACTATTAAAATGGCTGACACCGCCATTAATTCTGACAGCTTGAGTCAACTGGGAAGCCTTTCAAATGCCATCGAAAGTCTCGCCTCGGTGGGGTAGTGATTAAAACGATTTTTATTCATCGACATTCCCCGTTTTCAATGTTGCAACGTATGAGATAAATTTATTTTTTTCGAAGAAAGGTTACGAATAACCCGACAGACTGACAGTTAAGTAAGTCTCTTAGGGCCGTTCTTCCCAACCCTAATAAGCAATTGTTGAACCAAAATGTTGCCTCGACACTGTTCAAATGCACAAATGCGCTCTTCCCGACGAAATTGTCTATCTAATTTACGATCAATTTGGGATATCGATTTTTGTGGATTTAGTTCCGTTTAGTGGACTAATTACAAAAAGTGTAAACGGGGTGAAAAAATGTCACCGAAATGTCAAATGTCATTATTGGTTCGCGATCTATTTTACGCGATTCTAATATTGAATGACAAAGATTGACTTGCGTTTTCTAATGTCAAAAACATGTCAGAACCTATCTTATTTTACCTATTATAAGCTACGTTTTGTCTTTTGTCAAACAGAGCGTTGGTCAACAAAACACTTGGCTGATCGGTGCTTCAGATTGATCATTCGAAAAGTTGGAAAGAACGGCCGTCAGCATTTGATATTTGGTTAAATGGAGCTTCCGGGCCTAAGCTCACTAGTCAGGCTGCTCACCAAGTATGTCAATGGAAGGCTTGTTGAAAATATTGCTTCCGTTGGAGGAGACTAGATCATCATTTCAATCCCTTTTAGACGTAACAAGATTCGTACCTTTGAGTCTTTGAAACATTAAATTCGACGATATTAAATAGGTTAGTAGCTTGAATATCTGGAATAATCCGGTATTCGTCGGGTTCCAACTGCGGCGTCGCGGGTTCAACCCTATGCTCGATAAGTCCCACATCACTGCATAAGCAATATTTTCCGCTTATTATGATGGAATTAAGAGGAATTCGAAGATTTGAATGTCAGTACCTGTACATTGAAAAAGTTTGAGATTCTTAAAATATAATTAAAATGAACTTTAAAAATATATATGACATTATTCCATTACTATTTTTTACGAATTTTATAAGAAAAATCAATAATATGAAAGATTTTTTAAATCTTAATCGTTACCAGTTTTCCAGTAGCGTGCGGTCCATAAAATCTGTGCCTGCCCTAAGAAAAACTAACCATTAAAAGATAATTTAGGAATGGGGCTCGACTGCATCAAATTACATAAAAACACTAAATACAACTCAGAAATGAATCATAAAGATCATTTTAAAGGTCCCCATAATGACGTCAACAACAGAATTTTTTAAACATTTCAACATTCCAAGTATACAAAGAATCTTTGACATTAATAATCTGGTTAATTATCTCAAAATGGACAAAACGGCTATCACTCCTCATAATCATAATACCAGAGCAAAGCAACTGGACAAGCTAAATGTAATACTACTTTTGGACAAAGAAGATCTGAATTTTAGTCTGTAAATTTATAGAACAATCTCCCACTTAGTATCAAACAAAGTAATTTAATCAATAATTGCATTAAGTCCAGCAAAACTTGGCTTAAGGAATTAACAGAAGAAGAACCGATTAGTATTCTTAAAACAAGGTCATAGAAATTACTGGAAATACCCTACCCAAACCTTGAAGTTGAAATATAGAAGTCGCTGGAATCCTCTTATTCAAAACACAGTTCACCTCAGCACAAAATCTCCCTATAATATATATGTTTTTTTTTTATATTTATGCCTTACCTTAAAAATTCAATATATATAGAAACTAGTTATATAGAAATTAATAAAAAATAATTTCATACAGTACAATTTGAGAGGCGGGTATGGGTACCGCCGCCCCGGAAATCATTCATTGGATAACCAACACCTCTGCCATAGGTCATCCCAAGTAGTTCGCTACTTTTGGTGACTTAGCAGGGGTGTCCGGGATTATGGGGTGAGGTTTATCCAGGTATTAGCGGCGAATGCGTCTGCTCACCAATTGCATAGTGGGCTGGGATGGGAGAAGCCTGAGGGAGACCCCTTGACCTATCCAGCCGGACTCGCTCGACCTATTGCGTTGCACCGCAGTGGGAGGGATGGATTATTACGTCCGTCAGTCCTGAACATACTAACCCCCCCAGATTCCTTCCCATACCTCATTTATTTGTCTCCTTCCTTATCTTAAAAATACCCTCCATACAGCATCCACAAAGACGATATAGAACCTGGGTAAAATTATTTTCCTGTTAACTTAAAAAAAAAATTTCACTCATTTATTTAGTTGGCCACAACAACCAGCGGAAGATGACAGTAACTTGACGATTTAAAATAAATATAATTAATGTAAAAGGGAGTAAGCAACGTTTAAATTCACTCTAATCCTAGATTACCAAAACCAACCATAGGAGCAAATTTAGAATACAGGATGGTTGCTAGATAAATGTATTTCTTTTTCATGTCTCATAACGGCCTAATAATAAATAAATAAATAAAAAAATAAAAAAAACTATCTTAGGACTCGATTTACTTGAAAACGAAAAAGAACTTATAATGCAAAATCGCTTCCAAATGTGATGTATGTAGATTTACCATTTTCTGAGATTCCGAACATCGTGCGTAGTTTATTGTCAATTATTATGTCCACGATTATAACTTACCACCTAATATTACTTATACTCTCATAATATGATATAACCAAAATCCACTGAAGCTTAAACCTTTGGAGCAGTGGCGTGCACAGATTTTTTAATCAGGGTAGGCAGTAGGAAAAACAGTAAATTAATTGATATTTAAAAAGCTTGCTAAGAATGGCAAAGCTGATATCTTCGGTCGATGTGTGTTGGGATCACCTACATCAAATAACTGCTTTATTTGTACATATTACAAGCCAATTACTAGATACGTAATATTTCAATACTTTTTTCGAACGCACAATTGCATGAAAGAAAGCCAACATAATTTGATAATTATTTCGTTGTTAAAGTTGTACTTATCTATAGAGGTACCAACAGATTGCACTGGTTGCTGCATTATTTTACAATCTGTTCCGACAGGCATGGCCTTTGCGACACTAACACAAATGAGTCTTCCCTTTAATGCGCATTACGCACAGGTGAAAATGACGTTTTTCATACTTGGTTCGTGCTTTTGACACGTTGTAGTGAACGACGTATTTTTGAAAGCATAAATTGATTTACTGCAATATTTTTATTAATTTTTACATTATTTATTTTTTATGTGAAGATGGTAAGGTTCATAAGGCAGTGCTTATATGCCCATATGGAATGCACGCCTCTGCTATGAAGAATATAATAAAACATCAAAAATCTATCAAGATAATGCCTTTAGAACGTACAACAACAATGTGTTTATGTTAAAAATTCAAATAATAAAGTTGAGATTAACCTGGTTATTCAGATCTGTTTATTAAACAAAGCAGATTCAATTTCAATGTTAGAACTGTTTGCGGTGGTCTTTGATCGGGAAGATACTGAGAGAATCTACGTCATCTGAAATTTAAAAAACTATATCAGTATTTAAAAAAAAACCACCCTGGTTGTATAATTCCCTTTAATGCGAATTATAAGATTAAGTCGAAACAGAAGTTCAGTATCATGTATGTTTTCTTTCTGTCCTATCGTTTGTTCGAATTTTACTAATAATAATACGAGAGTCCAACAATACGAAATTGTAAAAAAAATATATATATATATATCTAATGTAATCGGTGTATTATCGTTCTTTAAAAAAACAGTGCGATTAAATAAATAAAAATCAATATAAGAACCTAAATATTAAAATTGTAATGTTTTCAGAAACTCAAAAAATCTTTAAAAATCCTTAATACACGTAACTTCGTTCCAAACAAATTATATCATTTTTTTCCTAGACTCAAGATTGGAGTGAATCGTAAACGAAATCAGGGAAAATTATTTGCAATAAAGTGTGTTTGTTTAATGAAATAATTTAGTACAAATAGTAAATAGCCAAATATTAAAAGTAAATAAATGATGAAATATACAGTTCTGTAGTACGATGAAATATGAGTACCACGAGGAAATGCACCAGTCTGAAGATAAACGCGATTGTTCGAAACCTTTCCGGTCTGACAAAATGAACGAGTCGAATGAACTTTTAAATTGGTTTCATTATACTCATTAGTACTCATTACCCTGACACAAACATTCGTCAGCACTATTCAGACATTTTATTTATTCTATTGTGTGCGGTGAACTTTGCACGCCGTGAATCTTCCCAGAGCCGTAGGTTCCTATTGCGGCATCGCGGGTTAAATTCTCTGCTAGCTAGTTAATTCCTCCATCATTACACAATCAACCTTTTCCGCTTATTAATGATAGGAGAAAATCAAATTTTTTCAGGATATTCATAATCTTAAAAATATTATTGTTTAATTCCCTTGATTTATTTAAATTGACATCATCACTGTGAAAACCTTTTTTTTGACAATCTCGCACAGAGTTCATATTTTTAGTAATGAATAATACATCTGTGATAGTCCTACTATTATGGCCGTTCTTCCCAACTTTTCGAGTGATCAATCTGGGGCACCGATTAGTCAAGTATTCTGTTGAGCAACGCTGTTTGCCTCTTTCCAAGCATTTTGTTTATCGTTGAACATCCTAAATTGTCGATGAAGGTGACCGCCCACTTTTTCAGATACAATAAAATAGTGTCAGCCCACTTTTATAGACAATAAAATTACATCAAATACCGCGAAAGCACATTTTGTTCCCTATATTTGACATTTGAAGTTTCTCCTACGTGAAAAACAAAACAAAACGTAGCTTATAATAAGTAAAACAAGTTAGGTTCACTTCACTTTTATTTAAAACATACAAAAAACATGTTTTTGACATTCGAAAACGGAAATGAATCTTTGTCATTCAATATTTGAATCGCGTAAAATAGATCGCGAACCAATAATTTTATTTAACATTATTTCACCCTGTTGACACTTTTCATAACTAGTCCTCCGTTGAGCGGAAATTAATCCACAAAAATCGATATCCTAAATTAATCGTAAATTGATCGAGAATTTCGTTGGGACGAGCGTTGCTCAGTTGGGTTGGGAAGAACGGCCGAAATTCTCACAATTTCGTTTGGCAGGAACTAGATCGCGTCTATTTAAACAGTATTTGAACACAAAAAATTTCAATATAATTATTACAAATTAATGAAAACACCCCAATGGGCATCATTAAGTGAAACAAATAACTAGTAAAATTAAGTTATTTAGGTTAAGATTTTCAAAATTCATGGGTCCGCGATGAAGTGTTGTACGTATCTGATAATTAAACTGACCCCAGTCTACGGGACGTAGGTAAGACATCTGAAATTAACTAATGACCGAAAAGACACAGAAAAGAAAAAGATAAATGCAGCAACTGGAACAAGAACCCAGAATCTCGTAGTCTATCCGGGATCTTGCGCTCTAATCCAATGAGCTACAGCTATCCCAAAACGTTTTGCGTCATTTTTATAGGTATCATACCTCGATTTCTAAGAACTGTCAATATCATCTTCAATTATTTCCTTTGTATTTTTGGCTGCTACCTAGATGTTCCATGTTAATAACAGTTGAATGGGTATATCCGACACACTATCTAATGATTAAAAATAAATTCTGGTAGAATCTTGTAGTCATGATAAAAAAAGGTAGCAGACAAAAATATACGGGAATTAATTGAAGATGATATTGACAGTTTTTAGAAATTGAAGTATGATACCGATAAAATGATGCAAAACGGGTTGATTAGGGGGCAAGATCCCGGATAGAACATGACGTTCTGAGTTCGAGTCCCAGTTGCTGTCTTTATCCTTTTCTTTTTATTGTCTTTTCGGTTTCATGATTCATTTTGAGAGTTGTTAATATTATCTTCAATGATTAGAAATTTATTACTATGGGGTTTATAAGTTTCTATAAGTTATATAAATAAATTGAATAGATTCTTTTTTAATATTCGTATCTGGTGTTGAAATGGTGTATATTAGTGTTATCTATGACACATTTTTTCACTGATTTTTTAACACAACGAAGAGCTGATATGGTAGATAATATAAGGATTAGTAAAGCACCGTAGTAAGTTTCACTCGACAAGCCTACTGCGCACTTAAAGTGAATCGCGTCCACGCAGGCACGTTCATGTGCAAGTTTTTACAAATTTTCATACCAGCAGCAATGCATCGCACAGTGAATAAATACCACTTGTTCAGTATCGTACCAAAGTTTTGAACAGATAGGCTGGATCCACGAAAAATTAAAAGAATTTCAAAGGGGTTCACGGGGGAAAAAGTTTGGGAACCTATGGTATAAATAGAAGAGAAATATGAGAATATCAAAAACTTTCTAACATTTCGCCAACTTAGTGAAGACTACAATAAGTCGAAAAAATATAACGTTTTTGTTCCAAGTAGGTAATATTTCAGTAGGTTTAGATTTGAGGGAATTTTTGCGACCTATAAGTCTTTTGGTATTTGTCTCCTCGGGTGGATTTTATTAAAAAATGATTTACTAACAAACAGTTTTTATTTCAGATTTCAAGCGTTCAAAGGGTCACCAGCTCATATAAAAAGAAACTATGGATTCCAAAGAGTATCGACAACGAGGTAAGTACCCATTCACCATTTTAGAATTTTTTTTAATTAATAAATTAATAAAGTGCCTTCCAGACGAGCGGGTGGCCTAACTGCTAGGGTGGCCTAACCGAAATTGGATTTTGCCGCCAGACGGCGGATTTCACCAGTGGTCTTATGAACATAGTCGCGAGTGTACGGCTCACTCCTAGCTTCTAGTTGCTACATCTGTTAGTAATCATTTGTACGTCGGCGGGAGCGTATGCACCTTATGTGAACACCTCCGTGTTCAACACAAAAACAAAACCTTCGCGCTGACACTTGACAGCTACAATGGCTATTATATTGATATTAATAATCGAAGAAAAAGAATATCTATTTTAGGTATCTTTTGCTTAATGGGGGTTATAAGTCACATATGACAAAATACAATTTTATTTTACTTTTTACCAACAAAAAACCTTAGTTAATAATTGTATTATATATATTATTTGGAAAAAAATATATCATAATATGTCGACTACCATAACACGGGAATGTGCCGTAGTATGGTAGTCGAAAAAAAACCAAACCTTTGTACCAAATACTATAACTATTAACTTTTCAAATCGTGAGACAGCGATTTCTTTAGCGAATTATCAGAGGAAATGCAAATAGAAGAAAATAATGTAAATATTAAATTAATATTAGGAAAAATTCATATTAAATATTCATGTATCTAAGGATTGTATCGGACACAGATATGTATCATTTTTATTTTGAAACGATAAATAAAGCGCGATTTCCAAAGCGAAATTTTAAATTTCAAGACCGCTTCGCTCAGCGGAGACAAGGAGTATTGCCATTATTGCCAAGTCAAAAAAAAACTCGATTAACATCTTTTTTCCGTCGGCCACACTACTGGCCCGCTCAATGACGCTTGGATTTGACCAAAATACTAGATCTAATAATTCCGTTCTCCTTTCCTATGGCCACGTCTCTTCTAGGCCAGGAATTTGCCGCCATGCGGTTCGTTTTGCCCATTATTGGCGAAACCACTGGGCAAATCCGCTCGTCTGGAAGGCACTTAAGAAGTACTTTGTTTTCACCACTTTTTTTTAATACAAACGTGTTTCGAAAACGAAGCTTTCCTAATCGGGATACATAAAATTAAATAATAAAATAATTGGGGTAGCTATAACTCAGTGGATTAGAGCGCAAGGTCCCGGATAGACCATGAGGTCCTGGGTTCGAGTCCCAGCTGCTACCGTTACTTTTTTTTTCTTTTTTTTTCTCTTTTCAGTTTCATGTTTCATTTTGGCAGTTGTTAAAATTGTCTTCAGTGATAAAAATTTTACGTTTTTTTAATTTACAAATAATTTTCATGAGAAATGGTAATTTAACAGCATGTTGTTGGATGTATTTTTTCAATCGATAAAAGAAAGGATGATATAAACAAAATCGTATGTGTGTGGGGGCACGATTCAGTATACAGGGTGTATCAACACGTATCCGGCAGACTTTAATCAGCGATTCTTAAGCTAATTTTATTTAATTTTTATTTTATTAATTCTTGGAAATTTACAGCGAATCCACAATTTTCATATACATAATAATAAAAACAATAAATCATGACAATTACAAATTTTCCAGTGCTGATGATAAATACTATGAATAAAGTGTGACAATATACAGTTTTAATTCGGTTAGCTTAACTATTTCAATCGCGTGGAGGGGAGTGGAGGGGAACATAGGAGTGGGATAAAGGTACAATAGACAAAAGTAGATGTAAACTAATGTAAACACATAAATGTAAACACATAAATTTGTTTTAAACCATTTCAATTTAATATAATGATCGACCATTTTCTAAAGTACCCTTCCTTCGTCAGGACTATATTAAAACTAACATAAGATAGATAATGATGACAGACATACATGAATCTTTAGGTGTTGGAGTGGAAGGCGACCAAATGGAAAGGTGTAATTGGGGGGTTTTCTGGAGGAACCGAACTGGAAAAAAATCTAGAAGAATAAAAATGTCTATACGATAAATTTGCTTGCTTATTCAATATGATAGAATTAATATTTAGGAATTTCCTGATTTCCAGTGCTTCTAAATTATCTAATTTTTTGCCTTTATTATTACGGTGATGAATTTGAACCGCTGTATCTTTATTATTTTTTTTAAATACATTTATTTCTTCAATTGAAAACAACCAATTCCATCACATGTCGCCACTGGGTACAACCTAGTGCGCAACACGTGATACGCACTCCGTCTCGTTCCAGCAGCACCGTATAGACGAGACGGAGAGTATATCGTGATCCATTACGACGTCTGGCGGTGTGATCAGTGGCGACGTGTTATATAATTTTTGGTTGTTCTAAATTTTTTTAAATGTCATCTGACAGCAAAATGACATCTATACTTTTTACTCAAAATATACTCAGGAATTGCTGACTAAAGTCTGTCGGGTACTTTTTGATACACCCTGTATAATAATAATATATGTACCTAGATTCTCCCCTATCCCAAGTTATAGTAAAGCGTATTAGGGACGAACCCCGCGAGTTTATGTTCATTGATTCTGTGATTCTGCGAAGCTAAAACGATCTGTGAACGAATAGATTCCAAATCTCATATCATTGTTTGCACTTTCAGAGGTCGTCAACCTTTTATACAATTTATTTTTTCTGAGTATTGCACAAGAGCCCCAGCTTCCCCCAACCGTCTAGAGCCAGTGAGGTTATAGCATCCCCGATTGAAAGGGGGAGGAGATGGAGTAGAGGAAGGTAGGGAAGTACCTGGCTAATTAGATCTGGACACCAAACACGGCTAAAGCCATTTCAAGCATCATTTCGAATCTGAATGGTGGTTTTTTATTCAGGGTGATATTGAAAGTATTTACCACACTGGAACGTATATGTTATTTGAAATGAATAAATTGTGAAATTTGCGCCCGCCGGGATTTGAACCCGCGATCTCCGTATTCGTGACCGAGGATCGTAACCACTCAACCACGGAGGCCGCAAAGCCATTTATACCATTTCCACTGCCCAGAGTTGGGCGTGGATGATACTACTGTACGATGTATTAATTTTTCTTTTTAATGATATTTTCAAACAGAATCTGTAACTTCTGATATACTTTCACGTATTGAGAGTATGTCAGGAAAAGTAAACAAAGGAATAGAAATGCTTGTGAGGTACCTAACTCCCTGACTGGCAATAGTGTACCGAAAAAAAAAATTGTAATTTTTACATTTTCAGCATTACTTTAATTTCTAAAAAATTCTTTTCCTGCACGAAATAAATAATGTTCAAGTATTAATTATTTGTATTTAGGTTTAAAAACCTCATTTTAATATTAAATCATTATAAAGATAGCAGCCAAAAATATGGGATTAAAAATTGAGAATAATATTAACAAATCTTGAATTTGAGATATGATATCGATGAAGACGACATAAATTGAAGTGGTCTCATTAGCTAAGTTGGTTAAGCGGTTGCCCAGGATAGGCAGAGGTCCTGGGTTCGAGTCCCAGATGCGACTGAACTCTTTTTGTTTTCTGTCGTTTTTTTTTTCATTTTCATGTTTCATTTAGGTTATGGTAATATTATTTTCTACGATGATTAAATAACTTTATACATTTAGATTTGGAAAAAAGAAACATTATAAAACTACCGGCTATTCGTTCAGAGCTAGTCACAAAACTCACAGTAAAGTAAGAATTCATAATTTATGAATGTGTTAGGGAGAGATGGACGTCGAGGAGAGATTATTATTATTTTTTTATTTTTTATTAGTTAGTAGATTATTAATTAGTTCAAAATAATAATAATATTTTTACGCAATAGGGTAAACATGATGTTTTTATAGAGAAAAATATTTTTTTAAATTACGTAGACTTGGCATTTATCAAAATTAAATCGGAATATGCCATTTTTCTGACGGTCCTAATGAATTGATATCTTCAAATAATACTTTGAAGGTTTCTCTTTCAAATGCCGAGAAGAAACTTACAAAAGAAAAAAAAGAATGGAATGCAATGTAATTTTTCATTAACACTAATTTAATGTTTTTTTAAAAGCGGATAACAAAACTTTGGTTAAGTTTATTTTTAAAACGTACCCACCGGGAAAGGATTGTAATTATTTTTTCCACTTTTTAAAATTATTTTCATATTATTAATATTTTGTAAAACATGTAGGACGATAATAAAATGTCATATTTCTGATTTGATCTTGATAAATACTAATCCTATGTAAATTAAAAATATCCATAATACATATTTTTCTCTTCAAAAATATTATGTTCATCATATTTCTTAATAATATTATCATTCTTCGAATTCATAAATAATCCCTCTCCGACTTCCCTCTCCCCCTTAAGGCGATGCAATGGTAAGTAATGGAAAATCATGTTTTTTGGGTTTGAAACTTTGCTGGCATAGAAATATCATAGATGATTTAATTAAATACTGCAAGTAGACCACACACCTTGAGTCTTTTTATAAGTCTGGAAAAAAATTATGTATCAGACCTAAAAAAATGTTTAGAGTACAAAATCTCCTATTTACGAACCCCTTTTCCGATATTGTCATATTGCTCATTGAGGCAAATTAAGTTTCTTAGATAAAATAAAACAAGCATTTTGATAATGTTTTTTTTTCGCGTAAATCGAAACATGCGGCCGGTGTTAAGCGGGAATTTCAACCTTAACGCCACCTGAATAAGGAGTGCGTGACTTTGTTCAAATTTTATGAAGTGGATCTGGAAAGACTGGAATGGTAAAAGCCACAATATGTGCTTTTTATCTCTTTTTTACGGCAGTATAAAAATACATATCATGGGAACTGGCAGTCTCGGTGTTATGATATTGTGTATAGCACTGGTTTTACCGTAACATATGATTTTACAGTTGCACTAAAGAATACTGATACATTGAAAAAACATAATGGTATAAAAAATTATATAAATTTTCATACCCCCGAGTTGAGCGCCCCTTACCAATATAAACTGTGAAACATCCCCTATGGAAAATAAACTGTGCTAGGAACAAATGGAGCAATAACTTACCGTTACCAGTTTGCCAGTCGCGGACAATGAAATCGGGTGTAAAATCTTTACTATCTCAGTACCTACCCTTTTCTACGAAATACATTTTTCCGTCATTTTAAATAATAATATAATTAAATGGAATACTGGAATTTGACGTCACGTCAAGAATACTCAATTTATTGCAATAACTTATTGAAGTTTATAAACCTCATTGTAATATTTAATCATTGAAGAAGATAATACTAACATATCTTACATTGAAACACGAAACAGAAAAATATATAAAAAATAAAAATAAAAATAATAATATCTTATCAGTAACTATAGACAGTCTATTATTACTACGCATGGCTAACAAATTAATTGCATTCATCGGTTCATCGATCTGTAATACAAAACTATTATGCACAATGCATATGAAAGTGATGCCGCGTTAAAATATACAGGTTACTAATTTTTTTTTGTGTAGGCAGATAATTCCTCTTAACCTGAAAAGAAGGCACAAGATGTCATCATAATACTAGTATGTCCATGCTAACCATTATTCGAATATGTAAAATCTCTATTACTCGCGAGGCTCGTGATTTTTTTTACTAAAGTGGCGCTACAGAAATGATCTTTTAAGTTCAATTTTGGAATAACTTATTGAAACTTATAAACTTAATTTTAATATATTTTTAATCATTGAAGATAATAATAACAACTCTCAAAATGAAACATTAAACCGAAAAGACACAGAAACGAAAAATACAACGACAACAACTGGGATACGACCCCAGGATCTCATGGTCAATCCGGGAACTTACGCTCTAATCCATTGAGCTACAGCTACCTCAATCCGTTCCGTCATTTTTATCGGTATCACACTTCGATTTCTGAGAACTGTTAATATCGTCTTCAATTAATTCCCATATATTTTTTACTGCTACATTTTTATCGTTACTACAAGATTCTACCCAATTTTATTTGTAATCTTCAGACAGTGTCTCGAATATATCCATCCGATTTTTATCCCAGATATGGGACATCTGTTGACTTTTTCTACAAGTCTAGAAATAATATTCAATTTTGGAAAACCTATTGTGGCTTATAAACCTCATCGTAATATATTTTCATTCAATGAAGATAATATTAACAACTCTCAAAATGAAACCGAAAACAAACAGAAAAGAAAAAGATATCGGTAGTAACTGGGACTTCAGGACCTCATGGTCTATCCGGGAACTTGCTCTCTAATCTACTGAGCTACAGCTACCCTAATCCGCTTCGTCATTATAATCGGTATAAAAAAAAAACAAAAAAAAATCAATTTAATGAATAAAAATAACTTTCAAGAGATGTTTTCGAAATGACAAAAGTGAATTTAGTTTTTTTTTAAATTAACAAAAGATGTTTTTCTTTTTCCATTGTGAGATAATTGACTGAATTTCCATGAACTAAATTTTACTTTAATTTTATTTTATATGCTTGTTCTAATTCGGTATTCCCTTTTTTCCACTCTATTCGATTCGTCCCATCCCGTGTAGTTAATTTAAACGAAATAACTTCTGTCTTCTTTACCTCGCCAAATGGGATTCCTTTGTGGGAGCTTCATCCTACTCAGGACTCTTCTTATTTTATCAACTGATTCGATTGTCGATGGGAACTGCATAAGTCTAAGAGTCCTCGGAAAATAGAGCCCTAGATTCGAGTATAACAATCGCACGAAAGAGTGCTAGATTGAAATAAAACTATTAGTGATGTACTCATAATAGTAAGGGTATGGCTATTAGTATAATGTTTACACTTCACTTCGATACATATTGTTTTGTGATGTTGATATTTTATTTTTTACTTTTAAGAAAGAAAGTACACTTCACTTCGATACATATTGTTTTGTGATGTTGATATTTTATTTTTTACTTTTAAGAAGAAAGAAAGTGGCCACCTTTAATTAACCCTTCATTTTATAAATATCCATTAATCATTAAGATAGACATAATATCACAGTAAATCAAAAAAGTTTCTAAATTTAAATGTATGGTTTATAAAACACGGTACAATTACTAATATGTAACTGGCTGAAGAACCTGGCGTTTCCCGGGAAATTCTATGAGAAAGTTTGAGGTTGTGATGTGTTAACCCTACCCCCATCCCTACCCCAATTCCTACCCCTACCCCTGCTCCTACCCCTACCTCTACCCCTACCCCTACCCCTACCCCTACCCCTACCCCTACCTCTACCCCTACCCCTACCCCTACCCCTACCCCTACCCCTACCCCTACCCCTACCCCTACCCCTACCGCTACCTCTACCCCTACCCCTAGCCCAACCCCTACCATTACCTCTACCCCTACCCAGTATCGTCATATTTTGAACGCAAAATGTCCAAAATTTCAAGCTCGTAACATACAAACACCAACCGCCCGGGACAATCTTCTTTAAATAATAGAAGAAGAAGAAGATAGTAATAATAATATTCGGTTGCATAGCATAGCTCCATTTCGGTAAAAAAATCACATGAAGGGCGCTGTTTATGTATATAAAGAGTTATTAAAACGGAAAAAGTTATATAATGACTCGACTTAAGGAAAATAAAATGACATGAATGATATAAAACGTTTAAATGATTGATTATTAATTGTGTCGTTGACTCGCCGTCTTTGTCGCAACGCACCCAGTTAAATATTCCTTGACGTAGACGCCAAAAAATAAAACGATTCGATACACTAGGGCCGGAAATATGACCAATCCAATCTCTACCCCAAACTGTGCATTTACTCCAAAAGGACAGTTTATTTTTTTAATTACAACTAGGGTGTTTTTTAATGGTATTAAACACCCACCATCATTCCTAGTACAGATCCAAAAGAATGAAACGATCCTGTACCATAGGGCCGGAAATATGACCAATCCAATCTCTAGCCAAGCCGTGCATTTATTCCATAAAATAAGTAGTTTTTCAAGATTTCAGATTCCGACCATAATTCTTAGTACAAATCCAAAAAACGAAACGAATCTACAATGGAGCCAGAAATATGACCAATCCAATCTCGGAGCCAATCCGTGAATTTTCTCCAAATCGAAAACCGTTATCGAATCTATTGTATAGGGTCGGAGATATGAACATTCAAATTTCGACCCCAACGTTAAAATCATTCCATAAAACAATTCACTGAATCACAATCTTGTCATCATTCTTATTACAAAATAGGAAAACGTTTTTAAATCCATGTCAAAGGGTCGGAGAAATGTACATTCAAATGTGGACCCCAGACTTGAAATAACTCCATAAAATAAGTTTTTTTATGAATGTCCTTTTATGTAGATTTTTTCAGGAAATGACATTCTAGACATAATTTTTTTTTTTGCAAATGTTGCTTTTTTGGATTTTTTTTCAGGGAATGACATTCTGGCCACCATTCTTAATATAAAATTAACAACCGTTGTCGAATCTATGATATAGGGTCGGAGATATAAACGTTCAAATTTCTAGCCCAACCTAGGTTATAAAATAAGTATTTTTTTTACAAATGTAGCTTTTTGTGGATTTTTTTCAGGGAATGACATTCTGGCCACCATTCTTAATATAAAATTGACAACCGTTGTCGAATCTATGATATAGGGTCGGAGATATGAACATTCAAATTTGTAGCCCAACCTAGGTTATAAAATAGGTATTTTTTTTACAAATGGAGCTTTTTGTGGATTTTTTTCACGGAATGACATTCTGGCCAACAATTACTCTCGACCCCTACCTCGAAATTGCTCCAGAAAACAAGTTTTTTTTACAAATATCGGGTTTTTGTATTATTTTCACGGAATAACATTCTGGCTACCTTTGTTAATATAAAATTGAAAACCGTTGTCGAATCAACTATATATAGGGTCGGAGATATGAACATTCAAATTTGTAGCCCAACCTAGGTTATAAAATATGTATTTTTTTTTACAAATGTAGCTTTTTGTGGATTTTTTTCAGGGAATGACATTCTGGCCACCATTCTTAATATAAAATTGACAACCGTTGTCGAATCTATGATATAGGGTCGGAGATATGAACATTCAAATTTGTAGCCAAACCTAGGTTATAAAATAGGTATATTTTTACAAATGTAGCTTTTTGTGGATTTTTTTCACGGAATGACATTCTGGCCAACAATTACTCTCGACCCCTACCTCGAAATTGCTCCAGAAAACAAGTTTTTTTTACAAATATCGGGTTTTTGTATTATTTTCACGGAACAACATTCTGGCTACCTTTGTTAATATAAAATTGAAAACCGTTGTCGAATCAACTATATATAGGGTCGGAAATATGAATATTCAAATTTCAACCACCAGCCTTCAAATTACTCCGAAAAAGAAGTTTTTTTTACAAATGTCGCTTTTTTTAAGGTTTTTCACGGAATCACAATCAGGCCATCATTCTTACTACAAAATCAAAAACCGTTTTTGAAACCATGCCAAAAAGGGTAGGAGAAATGCACATTCAAATGTCGACCCCAACCCTGAAATTGCTCCATAAAATAAGTTTCTTTTTACAAATGTTGCTTTTTTGGAGTTTATCACGGAGTCACAATCTGGCCATCATTCTTATTACCAAATCGGAAACCGTTTTTGAAACCATGTCAAAAAGGGTAGGAGAAATGCACATTCAAATGTCGACCCCAACCATGAAGTTGCTCCATAAAATAAGTTTCTTTTAAAAATTGTCGCTTTTTTGGAGTTTTTCACGGAGTCACAATCTAGCCATCATTTTTATTTTAAAATTGAAAACCGTTTTAAAATCTATACCATAGGGCCGGAGATATGAAGATTCACATCTCAACTCCAACCTCGAAATTGCTCCATAAAACAAGTTTTTTTTTGCAAATGTTTCTTTTTTGGATTTTTTTCAGGGAATGACATCTTGCCACCATTCTTAATATAAAATTGACTACCGTTGTCGAATCTATGATATAGGGTCGGAGATATGAACATTCAAATGTCGACCCCAACCCTGAAATTACTCCATAAAAAAAGTTTCCTTTTACAAATGTCGCTTTTTTGGAGTTTATCACGGAGTCACAATCTGGCCATCATTCTTATTACCAAATCGGAAACCGTTTTTGAAACCATGTCAAAGGGTCGGAGAAATTCACATTCAAATGTCGACCCCAACCTTGAAATTACTCCATAAAATTTTTTTTTTTGCAAATGTTGCTTTTTATAGTGTTTTTCGCGGAGTTACAATCTAGCCATCATTTTTATTTTAAAATTGAAAAGTGTTGTAAAATCTATACCATAGGGCCGGAGAAATGAAGATTCACATCTCGACTCCAACCTCGAAATTGCTCCATAAAACAAGTTTTTTTTACGCATGTCCATTTTTGTGGATTTTTTCAGGGAATGACATTCTAGCCTTCTTTTTTATTTTAAAATTGAAAACCGTTTTAGAATCTATGACATAGGGCAGTACATTCACATCTCGAGCCCAACCTCGAAATTACCCCATAAAAAAAGTTTTTTTCTACGAATGGAGATTTTTTGGATTTTTTTCACGGAATGACATTCTAGCCACTATTTTTAATATAAAATCGAAAACCGTTGTCGAATTTACCGCATAGGGTCGGAGATAAGAACATCCAAATCTCGACCCTAGACATGAAATTACTTCATAAAAAAGTTTTTTTTTACAAATGTCGCTTTTTTAAGGTTTTTCACGGAATCACAATCAGGACATAATTCTTACTACAAAATCGAAAACCGTTTTCGAAACTATGTCAATGAGGGTAGGGGAAATGCACATTCAAATTTCGACCCCAACCCTGAAATTGCTCCATAAAATAAGTTTCTTTTTACAAATGTCGCTTTTTTTGGAGTTTATCACGGAGTCACAATCTGGCCATCATTCTTATTACCAAATCGGAAACCGTTTTTGAAACCATGTCAAAAAGGGTAGGAAAAATGCAGATTCAAATGTCGACCCCAACCCTGAAATTGCTCCATAAAATAAGTTTCTTTTTACAAATGTCGCTTTTTTTTGAGTTTTTCACGGAATCACAATCAGCATCGACATTTTAAGAATTGAAAAGTGTTGTAAAATCTATACCATAGGGCCGGAGAAATGAATTCACATCTCGACTCCAACCTCGAGTAACTCCATAAAACAAGTTTTTTTTACGCATGTCCATTTTTATTAGTTTTTCGGGGAATGACATTCTAGCCTTCATTTTATTTCAAATTGAAAACCGTTTTAGGAATCTATGACATAGGGCAGTACATTCACATCTCTCGAGGCCACAACCTCAAATTACCCCATAAAAAGTTTTTTTCTACGAATGGAGATTTTTTTGATTTTTTTCACGGAATGACATTCTAGCCACTATTTTTAATATAAAATCGAAAACCGTTGTCGAATTTACCGTATAGGGTCGGAGATAAGAACATTCAAATCTCGACCCTAGACATGAAATTACTTCATAAAAAAGTTTTTTTTTACAAATGTCGCTTTTTTAAGGGTTTTCACGGAATCACAATCAGGCCATAATTCTTACTACAAAATCGAAAACCGTTTTCGAAACTATGTCAATGAGGGTAGGAGAAATGCACATTCAAATTTCGACCCCAACCCTGAAATTGCTCCATAAAATAAGTTTCTTTTTACAAATGTCGCTTTTTTGGAGTTTATCACGGAGTCACAATCTGGCCATCATTCTTATTACCAAATCGGAAACCGTTTTTGAAACCATGTCAAAGGGTCGGAGAAATTCACATTCAAATGTCGACCCCAACCTTGAAATTACTCCATAAATTTTTATTTTTTTTGCAAATGTTGCTTTTTATAGTGTTTTTCGCGGAGTTACAATCTAGCCATCATTTTTATTTTAAAATTGAAAACCGTTTTAAAATCTATACCATAGGGCCGGAGATATGAAGATTCACATCTCAACTCCAACCTCGAAATTGCTCCATAAAACAAGTTTTTTTTTTGCAAATGTTTCTTTTTTTGATTTTTTTCAGGGAATGACATCTGGCCACCATTCTTAATATAAAATTGACTACCGTTGTCGAATCTATGATATAGGGTCGGAGATATGAACATTCAAATGTCGACCCCAACTCTGAAATTACTCCATAAAAAAAGTTTCCTTTTACAAATGTCGCTTTTTTTGGAGTTTATCACGGAGTCACAATCTGGCCATCATTCTTATTACCAAATCGGAAACCGCTTTTGAAACCATGTCAAAGGGTCGGAGAAATTCACATTCAAATGTCGACCCCAACCTTGAAATTACTCCATAAAATTTTTTTTTTTGCAAATGTTGCTTTTTATAGTGTTTTTCGCGGAGTTACAATCTAGCCATCATTTTTATTTTAAAATTGAAAAGTGTTGTAAAATCTATACCATAGGGCCGGAGAAATGAAGATTCACATCTCGACTCCAACCTCGAAATTGCTCCATAAAACAAGTTTTTTTTACGCATGTCCATTTTTGTGGATTTTTTCAGGGAATGACATTCTAGCCTTCATTTTTATTTTAAAATTGAAAACCGTTTTAGAATCTATGACATAGGGCAGTACATTCACATCTCGAGCCCAACCTCGAAATTACCCCATAAAAAAAGTTTTTTTCTACGAATGGAGATTAATTGGATTTTTTTCACGGAATGACATTCTAGCCACTATTTTTAATATAAAATCGAAAACCGTTGTCGAATTTACCGTATAGGGTCGGAGATAAGAACATTCAAATCTCGACCCTAGACATGAAATTACTTCATAAAAAAGTTTTTTTTTACAAATGTCGCTTTTTTAAGGTTTTTCACGGAATCACAATCAGGACATAATTCTTACTACAAAATCGAAAACCGTTTTCGAAACTATGTCAATGAGGGTAGGGGAAATGCACATTCAAATTTCGACCCCAACCCTGAAATTGCTCCATAAAATAAGTTTCTTTTTACAAATGTCGCTTTTTTTGGAGTTTATCACGGAGTCACAATCTGGCCATCATTCTTATTACCAAATCGGAAACCGTTTTTGAAACCATGTCAAAGGGTCGGAGAAATTCACATTCAAATGTCGACCCCAACCTTGAAATTACTCCATAAAATTTTTTTTTTTTGCAAATGTTGCTTTTTATAGTGTTTTTCGCGGAGTTACAATCTAGCCATCATTTTTATTTTAAAATTGAAAACCGTTTTAAAATCTATACCATAGGGCCGGAGATATGAAGATTCACATCTCAACTCCAACCTCGAAATTGCTCCATAAAACAAGTTTTTTTTACGCATGTCCATTTTTGTGGATTTTTTCAGGGAATGACATTCTAGCCTTCATTTTTATTTTAAAATTAAAAACCGTTTTAGAATCTATGACATAGGGCAGTACATTCACATCTCGAGCCCAACCTCGAAATTACCCCATATAAAAAGTTTTTTTCTACGAATGGAGATTTTTCAGATTTTTTTCACGGAATGACATTCTAGCCACTATTTTTAATATAAAATCGAAAACCGTTGTCGAATTTACCGTATAGGGTCGGAGATAAGAACATTCAAATCTCGACCCTAGACATGAAATTACTTCATAAAAAAGTTTTTTTTTACAAATGTCGCTTTTTTAAGGTTTTTCACGGAATCACAATCAGGCCATAATTCTTACTACAAAATCGAAAACCGTTTTCGAAACTATGTCAATGAGGGTAGGAGAAATGCACATTCAAATTTCGACCCCAACCCTGAAATTGCTCCATAAAATAAGTTTCTTTTTACAAATGTCGCTTTTTTTGGAGTTTATCACGGAGTCACAATCTGGCCATCATTCTTATTACCAAATCGGAAACCGTTTTTGAAACCATGTCAAAGGGTCGGAGAAATTCACATTCAAATGTCGACCCAACCTTGAAATTACTCCATAAAATTTTTTTTTTTTTGCAAATGTTGCTTTTTATAGTGTTTTTCGCGGAGTTACAATCTAGCCATCATTTTTATTTTAAAATTGAAAAGTGTTGTAAAATCTATACCATAGGGCCGGAGAAATGAAGATTCACATCTCGACTCCAACCTCGAAATTGCTCCATAAAACAAGTTTTTTTTACGCATGTCCATTTTTGTGGATTTTTTCAGGGAATGACATTCTAGCCTTCATTTTTATTTTAAAATTAAAAACCGTTTTAGAATCTATGACATAGGGCAGTACATTCACATCTCGAGCCCAACCTCGAAATTACCCCATATAAAAAGTTTTTTTCTGCGAATGGAGATTTTTTGGATTTTCTACGGAATGACATTCTAGCCACTATTTTTAATATAAAATCGAAAACCGTTGTCGTATTTACCGTATAGGGTCGGAGATAAGAACATTCAAATCTCGACCCTAGACATGAAATTACTTCATAAAAAAGTTTTTTTTTACAAATGTCGCTTTTTTAAGGTTTTTCACGGAATCACAATCAGGCCATAATTCTTACTACAAAATCGAAAACCGTTTTCGAAACTATGTCAATGAGGGTAGGAGAAATGCACATTCAAATTTCGACCCCAACCCTGAAATTGCTCCATAAAATAAGTTTCTTTTTACAAATGTCGCTTTTTTTGGAGTTTATCACGGAGTCACAATCTGGCCATCATTCTTATTACCAAATCGGAAACCGTTTTTGAAACCATGTCAAAGGGTCGGAGAAATTCACATTCAAATGTCGACCCGAACCTTGAAATTACTCCATAAAATTTTATTTTTTTTGCAAATGTTGCTTTTTATAGTGTTTTTCGCGGAGTTACAATCTAGTCATCATTTTTATTTTAAAATTGAAAACCGTTTTAAAATCTATACCATAGGGCCGGAGATATGAAGATTCACATCTCAACTCCAACCTCGAAATTGCTCCATAAAACAAGTTTTTTTTTGCAAATGTTTCTTTTTTGGATTTTTTTCAGGGAATGACATCTTGCCACCATTCTTAATATAAAATTGACTACCGTTGTCGAATCTATGATATAGGGTCGGAGATATGAACATTCAAATGTCGACCCCAACCCTGAAATTACTCCATAAAAAAAGTTTCCTTTTACAAATGTCGCTTTTTTTGGAGTTTATCACGGAGTCACAATCTGGCCATCATTCTTATTACCAAATCGGAAACCGTTTTTGAAACCATGTCAAAGGGTCGGAGAAATTCCATTCAAATGTCGACCCCAACCTTGAAATTACTCCATAAAATTTATTTTTTTTTGCAAATGTTGCTTTTTATAGTGTTTTTCGCGGAGTTACAATCTAGCCATCATTTTTATTTTAAAATTGAAAACCGTTTTAAAATCTATACCATAGGGCCGGAGATATGAAGATTCACATCTCAACTCCAACCTCGAAATTGCTCCATAAAACAAGTTTTCTTTTGCAAATGTTTCTTTTTTGGATTTTTTTCAGGGAATGACATCTGGCCACCATTCTTAATATAAAATTGACTACCGTTGTCGAATCTATGATATAGGGTCGGAGATATGAACATTCAAATGTCGACCCCAACCCTGAAATTACTCCATAAAAAAAGTTTCCTTTTACAAATGTCGCTTTTTTTGGAGTTTATCACGGAGTCACAATCTGGCCATCATTCTTATTACCAAATCGGAAACCGTTTTTGAAACCATGTCAAAGGGTCGGAGAAATTCACATTCAAATGTCGACCCCAACCTTGAAATTACTCCATAAAATTTTTTTTTTTGCAAATGTTGCTTTTTATAGTGTTTTTCGCGGAGTTACAATCTAGCCATCATTTTTATTTTAAAATTGAAAAGTGTTGTAAAATCTATACCATAGGGCCGGAGAAATGAAGATTCACATCTCGACTCCAACCTCGAAATTGCTCCATAAAACAAGTTTTTTTTTACGCATGTCCATTTTTGTGGATTTTTTCAGGGAATGACATTCTAGCCTTCATTTTTATTTTAAAATTGAAAACCGTTTTCGAATCTATGACATAGGGCAGTACATTCACATCTCGAGCCCAACCTCGAAATTACCCCATAAAAAGTTTTTTTCTACGAATGGAGATTTTTTGGATTTTTTTCACGGAATGACATTCTAGCCACTATTTTTAATATAAAATCGAAAACGTTGTCGAATTTACCGTATAGGGTCGGAGATAAGAACATTCAAATCTCGACCCTAGACATGAAATTACTTCATAAAAAAGTTTTTTTTTACAAATGTCGCTTTTTTAAGGTTTTTCACGGAATCACAATCAGGCCATAATTCTTACTACAAAATCGAAAACCGTTTTCGAAACTATGTCAATGAGGGTAGGAGAAATGCACATTCAAATTTCGACCCCAACCCTGAAATTGCTCCATAAAATAAGTTTCTTTTTACAAATGTCGCTTTTTTTGGAGTTTATCACGGAGTCACAATCTGGCCATCATTCTTATTACCAAATCGGAAACCGTTTTTGAAACCATGTCAAAGGGTCGGAGAAATTCACATTCAAATGTCGACCCCAACCTTGAAATTACTCCATAAAATTTTTTTTTTTTTGCAAATGTTGCTTTTTATAGTGTTTTTCGCGGAGTTACAATCTAGCCATCATTTTTATTTTAAAATTGAAAAGTGTTGTAAAATCTATACCATAGGGCCGGAGAAATGAAGATTCACATCTCGACTCCAACCTCGAAATTGCTCCATAAAACAAGTTTTTTTTACGCATGTCCATTTTTGTGGATTTTTTCAGGGAATGACATTCTAGCCTTCATTTTTATTTTAAAATTGAAAACCGTTTTAGAATCTATGACATAGGGCAGTACATTCACATCTCGAGCCCAACCTCGAAATTACCCCATAAAAAAAGTTTTTTTCTACGAATGGAGATTTTTTGGATTTTTTTCACGGAATGACATTCTAGCCACTATTTTTAATATAAAATCGAAAACCGTTGTCGAATTTACCGTATAGGGTCGGAGATAAGAACATTCAAATCTCGACCCTAGACATGAAATTACTTCATAAAAAAGTTTTTTTTTTACAAATGTCGCTTTTTTAAGGTTTTTCACGGAATCACAATCAGGCCATAATTCTTACTACAAAATCGAAAACCGTTTTCGAAACTATGTCAATGAGGGTAGGAGAAATGCACATTCAAATTTCGACCCCAACCCTGAAATTGCTCCATAAAATAAGTTTCTTTTTACAAATGTCGCTTTTTTGGAGTTTATCACGGAGTCACAATCTGGCCATCATTCTTATTACCAAATCGGAAACCGTTTTTGAAACCATGTCAAAAAGGGTAGGAAAAATGCAGATTCAAATGTCGACCCCAACCCTGAAATTGCTCCATAAAATAAGTTTCTTTTTACAAATGTCGCTTTTTTTTGAGTTTTTCACGGAATCACAATCTGTTCATTATTTATTGCGGCATACCACACTGGTATCTCAACAGCCAGCGATGGCGGTCCCTACTTCCAGTCTACAGAGTCGGGCTTTTGACATTTGATTGTCGGCGCCGACTCGGTCAACACCTTCCTTCAATGTCCCCCCTGGAATTCTGATATTAATTATTTATGTTAGAGAGAGTGTATTGTAATTAATAAATCAAGTATTCGAGCCTTTTTAACACCTCCCTTTACAAGGTAATAGAGTCAGTTATACACATACACCTCAATCCCCAATGTGATCTGAACACGCAACCTTCTGATCTGGAGTCAAAATAGTCAATTATTGAGAAAAAAAAACCGTAGAGTGTGATATCACCATAATTAGTTTATATCGGAGTTTGTTTCGGAGCAAAGATAAATGTTTCAGATGTAAACTGTCCATATTTTAGGTATTTTGCCTTTTTGGTATATTCCTAATCAGTCAATTCTATATATATTTATTTTTTTACATTAATACCGCACAAGAGTCCCAAATGCTCCCAACCGTCTGGAGCCAGTGAGACTATGGCATTCCCAATTGGGGAATGTTGTGAGGTTGAAGATTTTTTGGAGGGGAGAGAGAAGGGGAAGAAGAAGGTGGGCTATATACCTGGCTATTCAGATCTGATCACCAAACACGGCTAAAAGCCATTTCAAGCAACGTTTTAATTCTGAATGGTGGTCTTTCACCAGGTCGATACTGAGAGTATCTTCCACTCTGGAACGTGCGCAAATATACTATATATTATTTTTAAAAGAATTAATTGTGAAACAGCACAAATTAATTAAATAATTTTTTTTTTGCGCACACCAGGATTTGAACCCGCGACCTTCGGATTCGTAGTCGAGAGCCTTCCCCTCGACCATGGAGGCCGTCAAAATAGTGGCATACTATGGAAAGTCCATTTTCATTGAAAAGTGAAATTACTTTTTGTATACTATCGCTTGTCCACTTTCGATCTGGTGGCACAGAATCACTGTTTTGCTTTCCTTTAAAATGTGTTCGTTTGTTACATGCAAAAGTTTGCCTTTGAGCCTTACATAAAAACATAAATTTTATATATATGCGCCTCTTTGTTATCAGGCAAGGAGATGGTGGACTACATCGCCGACTACCTGGACACTGTGGCTTCCAGGAGGGTGTTTCCTGACGTCAGGCCTGGCTTCCTTCACGCCATGCTTCCGGAGTCCGCTCCCCTGGATGGTGAACCCTGGGACCAGATCATGGCTGATGTGGATAGGGTCATCATGCCTGGAGTAAGAATTACATACATATAGAAGTTTTGCTAATATGATTACTGACTAATTCATTTACTGATCACCTGGCAATAGGTGAGGACCATTATTATGATGAAATTATCAATTTTCAATTTGTTCGCAGTCCACAGAGGGTAGGGTACATAAAGCTTGACATGATTAACTTTGCAGTCGGTGGTGTCGCTAACCCCCTAAAATAGTGTATTTTTAATACATAAACTATATAATCCTCAAACAAAGCGGCGCAGGCGAAATTTTTCTTCCTCCAAGTCCAAAACAATAAATGTTGTCGGTTATCATTAAAATGGAACTCCGAACGATTGCTATTAAATAAGCAAACTTAAAATTTCTTCTGTTACTTATATGTTTTCCGAAAAATATTTAGAAGCTTCCCTTATAAAACGGAACCCATTAAAAATCGACCGTATCGAAATTTCTGCTAGGCTTAAGGTCAAACCAATAAATTGTATGGATTTTTATCATTTTTTATAAAATTTCAATAAAACAAAATGCTTAAAAATGCGTGAAACTTAGGTCCCAACGAAAAGGAGTAGCTAAAAAAAATTCTGCAATTAAGGTCAAACCCCAAAATTCGATCGGTTGAAGAATATAAAAAAAAGCTTCTTATTTTGAGCGGCCGATTCAAAACATTGAAGACAGACTAAAGTTTGTCTCTAAACCCCTTGCAAAATAGAAGATAAACCTTTTTTCATGTCATATTTAGCCAAGTACGAAAGGGTTAGCGGGTTGTGCATCACTGTGTTAGACGATTAATGTGCACAATATCGATTGTTCCTTGAATGGGTTTAGAATATCGGTGCATCGTTCCAGGTAACCCACTGGCAGAGTCCCCACATGCACGCCTACTTCCCTGCCCTGAACTCCTACCCGTCATTGCTGGGGGATATGTTAGCTGACGCCATCAACTGTCTTGGCTTTACTTGGGTAAGTTCAAATACGAGAAACAACCATAAGGAAGCGTTGAATCTTGTAACTATAATAATATACCATTTGTTTGGCCATATCCGAAATGAAACTGTTCTAAATAAAAATAGACATTTTTATCATCAGGCATCTTCTCCGGCCTGTACCGAGCTGGAAACTGTGGTGATGAACTGGCTGGGCAAGATGATTGGACTTCCCGAGGAGTTCCTGCAGCTCACCGGAGAAAGCACTGGTGGAGGAGTCATACAGGTATACATTCTCCTATATCCATTCAAATAAACACTCTCCATCATCATTATGCGTTTCCAGATCTCACGACTACCAAAATAGGCATTTTTCCATTACATACGAGTAGTAATCACGCCTGTCAATCCATACAGTGTTACTCTGGCTATCTGCTGAACTGGCCTTTAAGATTGACTATTGACACTCGAAGCATGGCGACACTAGTGACATCTATATGTTCTATATGGTAGCCGGTTTTCCCTAATAGCATTATTCTCTTTATCATGTAACATCTAAACTTATTTTTCCTCGCTTTAGTATCACTCAGTGTTTACTCAATTAATTATAGCATTATAATCTCTGCAATAAACATAATACGAAATCAATTGTGTGATCAATAATTACAATATTTGAACCCTGCATATTAAATATTATACCGCTACCATTAATCTTCGGTGAGTTTACTTAATACAATATAAATTATTTTTCTCACAACTAATAAGGATCTCTAATATTCCTAAATTACTGTTCGGAGGTTATATTTATTTATAAAATTAATAATAAATTCTTTGTTTACACCACTGTTTAATATATAAATATCAACATATTTCGGATGTGAAGCTTCCCTCATCAGGATACACAGTATACTAAAAAATAATGACAAGTATAAACAAATAATAAACATATAAAAATAATAATGTAAGAATAGACAAATTACAAAAACATAAATTAACAATAACTGATAAAAGTAGGTAAGTAAACTTATACAAATACAGAAATAATTAAATATTAGGGGGGCGGTGGGAGGAGTCAAAATAACTAGAAAACATTTATATAAGTTAGTTTTAAGAACGCTAGTGAATGTCACGGATGTGTCGAAACCGGTAGCGCAGTAATAAAATTAAGGTGGAGAGGAATAATTTATTATTCCGAAATAATGATAATATTATTACGCAATACCATAAACATGATGTTTATAAGGAGAAAAATATGAATTATATATTTTTTAAATTTACATAGGTTTAGGATTCATCAAAATCAAATTAGAAATATACAAAATATTTTTAAATATCGAATAACGAATATCCTTTGAACGTTTTTCTTCAACGTGCGGTCATAAAAATTCCAATAAAAAACAAATGTTGGGTGCAGTTTAAATTTTTTATGAACACCAACGTTCATGTTTTTTTAAATGCGGCATAAAAAAGTTACGTAAAGTTTATTAAAAAAAAAAACTCACTTGCAGATGATGGCAATTATTTTTCTCCAGTTTTTAAAAGTATTTTGAGATTTTTAAACCACCATTTAATTCAGAAAGGCCGGTTTATAAATCAATGAATTCTTTGGCCGTCAGGTGCTGCTAATGTTATCTGCTATGCGGTGAGAACGCGAACTAACGTTTATTTAAATACGTGTCAGGAATCCATTTTTAAACTTGGGTGTAAAATTTATTTATTTTCACATAAAAAGATTAAATTTGTCACAACTCTCATATCGGTTGGTGGTCTAGTTGTTAGGATAGTGGCCTTCCAATCGCTGGGTCAGAGTTCAGTCCCCATAAATAGTGTTTTTTTTATTAAGACTTATTTGACGTAAGATGACGATGGCGTATTTATAGGAACTGTGGGTGTTTGCAAAAAAAACGTTTACGTGCAGGAAAGGTAAGGTATTTTTATAGCGGTAAAATACAAAAAAAATTAAAGTCCTCAACTGAATAAAACCAACGTTTGATCAGCACTTATATTTTAGAAATAACACTGGTCCATCAATATCTAGAGATCGCGAGTTCGTTCCCTGGTACGGATATGTATTTTTTTTCAGCTTTAATCCAATTAAGTTTATTGAAAATATGTATATTTGCATTATTTTTTCTTTTTACTATGGCCGATTTTTATCGCCATTTTTATGTTACGTACTTCCTGTGTTTCGTAGAACTCCGTTTTATTTTTTGTGACAGCTTTTTTTGACGTTCAAAACCGTTTGATAATAGTTTTGAACGCTGAAACAGCTATCACAATAATAAAAACTAAAATACCTCCAGATTTTAATAACACTATTAAATTTATTTTCTTTAAATTAAAAATTAAATTAAATGGAGTTTTACGAAACACAACAAATACGTAACATAAAAAAGGCGAAAAAAAACGGCCACAGTAAAAAGAAAAATTAACATGGATGTACACTTGAGGTGATTTCTCACAAAAAACGGCAAATCATCAAATTAGAATTGACCTATTATTTTTTGACAAGTCACAAATTTTGTTTTTATTTCGCTACAGAAAGTTGTCATTAGTCGAGCGACGCAGCGCCACGGTGGTTATTTGAATCATTCATTCGTGTTCACTTCAGCGAGACGTTCGTAAATTTCCGTCTTCTAGCGAACGCAGCGCACGGTGGTTATTTGAACTATCCCCCATTTGCGTTCAGAGATTCATAGTTTGTTTTCCCAATAAAATTTACATAAACATTAACATTTTTTATTTAATTTAAATTTATACAATAGTATAAAAAAAATAATTTTAAAAAAAGACTAGAACGGAAAGGAATCGAACCCAGATAGTCTGAGTAGAAAGCAACTCCTCTGACCATTAGACTACCAGGTCTCATGTGGGAAGTGACAAATTTACTATTCATACCTAAAATTAACAATCATTTTTGGAATTCGAAAATATATACCGAATATACTGACATCTTGCAAATTATCGTGAAAGGTTTTGAAGGTGGATTTAGGTCAAAATTCCTACTACAAACGACTGTAGCCACTAGGGGGCGTTAATGTCGTTTCATGTCAATTTTCAAGGCTTACCATATGCCGTTAAGTAACAAAAGTACACAGTGGATAAAACTCTTCAAACAAAATATGTATTTATTTAGCAAAAAAAATCTTTAGTTCATTTGCCACTGTCCTGACTTCAAGATTTCATGATTGCCTGCAGCTACATTATGACTCGTTTTGCTCGGTTTGCTGTAACTTCCAGTAGGAAATAATAAATAAAGAATAACACACACACAATATAATATATCGAGACCTAAATCATAATCGTTTCCCGTGCTTCATGTTTTGTTTCCTCGGGAAATATTCTGGACGGATTCTTGTTACGATAAATATATTTTAATTTGTCCAGACAACGTCCAGCGAGTCCACTCTGGTCTGCCTGCTGGCCGGCAGGACTCGGGCCATCAAGAGGATCCAGGAGTCGAACCCTGAGCTGGAGGATGCGGAGGTGAACGCCAGACTGGTGGCCTACTGTTCCGACCAGGCCCACTCCTCGGTGGAGAAGGCTGGATTGATTGGTAAGTCCAATACATCTGAATCTCGATCAGGTCTGCTACATTTAAAACTCAAAAGTTTGGTTGGAAGGTTACCCTAGATCCCTATGTTTCTGCTCATTTATTCAACAATCGCTCTATTCTCTTTTTAAAATGAAGGTGCTCTTCAAAATTATTGACTTCATGACTTTTCAACCCCAAATTTCATCTCCATACGCCAAAACTCTTCAAGGGTATGACCCAAAAGCTTCCGGAATGTTTTGAGTCTAACGTAAACAGTGCGGAATAATGTTATATCATCTCTATCATAGATTAACAGGGTTATTCAAAATGCCGGATTTAATTTCGAACGTTCTCATCTAATGAACGCGGTCGGCTCAGGCTTTTCCTTTACGGAAACATCCAGTTTGCTCAAATCGGTGATACCAACGACAAATGCACTTTCTAGTTGGAGGTTTGTTGCTAAAATAGAGACGAAAGGTGCGCTGCCCTACGGTTACCGACTCACTTTTACAGAACTCACGAAAACAGAAAACCTTGTGCTGCGTAGTAACCATTTTACGGCGGCGCGAGCATTCTACTGGCCATTTGCACAACTATGAGCGATCTAGCGGTGGGATTCGAAACTTTCGGACCTCCACTTTCAATTTTTATATTGATTATTCACATATAACGTATTGAATGCGATTTACGCAGTGATAGAGTAAACACTTCAGCCTAGATTTTGAAATGCGATCCAAAACATACGCGCGGTGCTGTGCCGGTAAAGTCGGCAAGCGGTCAGAACAGCGCTGTCACGCGCTACCAAAATGAGTATTAACAATAAGGCCCTCCTATCAATTAACGTAGTATAATTCAGGAAATATATTGAGTCCTTCATTTTGAATAACCCTGTATTATTAAAAACGTGGTGAACTTATATATCAGCCAACCCAACGGTTTTTCAATTCGCATTACAGATTGCAGCATCTATTTGCTGTGTCATTGATAACTTATTTACACTTTCCCACCTCCAACTGTTTGGTTTTACTAATGGAAGAAATAATCTATGGATTGGTAGTCTGTAGGGAGGAATAGAAGCTAGATCGACCACATTATCTGACCATGCCTGAGTCCAAAATTCTAACATTTGAAATTTGGGGTGAAAAAACTTGTACGGCCGTCATTCGCTCACAGTTCGTGTTGACGAAAGGGTGCTTTCGTTGTCCTTCATATTTTGTCATACTGAGTGAAAAATGGTTTTGTCTTACAATATTACCCATTTACTCCCCTACCTACTTATCGCATTACCATGACAACACGTAATCGAGGGCGGAGCTTAAGTATCACTTACATTAAAAATATGCTTCATTTACTAGTACAAAATATGGGTGGTATTTCCATTTCATATATTCTTTCTTCCATGCATACATATAATGCCTCAATCTCAATGTTAGGATCAACTTGTCTCAAGCTTTGAAGTGCTTATTAGTTCAAATACGATGATTCCAAAGGTTTTACAATGTGATTTTGTTGACTTCTGCAGGGCTTGTGCGGATGAGATACATAGAGGCTGATGAGAACTTGAGCCTGCGAGGAGATAGAGTCAAGGAGGCTTTGCAAAAGGACAGGGCCAAAGGATTAATACCTTTTTGGGTGAGTGATCTTTTACGTATTATATCAATAAAATTAAAATAAAACCTTTTTGACTTGTTTAACACTCCATCTTGCGTGGGTGAAGTCGATGCGACGACGACGCGGTGCGACGTGGCGACAAAATTTTAAATGGAATCACTTGTAAGCGTCCTACGTGACAAATAACAAGCGACGAATGGCGCGGGACTTCAGCGACGCCATCAGTTGATTTGATATTGTCGCACGTAGTGGACGCAACGGTGTTTGCTATTTTTCAACACGGTCGATGAAGTAGAAATGTCTTATGGGCCAAGTTAATTGAGATTTTTTTAATGCCACGAAAATATTAAAGGAAACGATAAAAAATATTTTTTTAAATGTCTAAACTATCTAAACGATGTATTAATAAACGGACATAAATGACGGAAATTATAATGATTATCAAAAATTATTTTCTCGAGGAGATTAACCGAGTTTTCTACAGTAAAACTAAGAAAATATTATGAATGCAAACAAAATAATATTATTTTTATAAACAATAATTATTAATCTAAAACACTCATCCAAATTGAAAAAAACCTTCCGAGCAAAGATAAATGTCACCGGCAGGACTCGAACCTGCACCCTTCTAATGTCCGGTCAGATGCTCTACCGTTGAGCTACGTCGGCTTATCGCAAACCCGCCAAGTTAATCAATAAGCCGACGTAGCTCAACGGTAGAGCATCTAACCGGACATTAGAAGGGTGCGGGTTCGAGTCCTGCCGGCGACATTTTATCTTTGCTCGGAAGGTTTTTTCAATTTGGATGAGTGTTTTAGATTAATAATTATTGTTTATAAAAATAATAATTGTTACCCTTTGCGCTATGCACAAAAATCTTGTCTTAAGTTTTAAAGAACTTTAGTTTATCAATTAATAAAATAATATTAGCTTGCCTCCTTTGAGATATATATGTCTGTAAATGTTTATACTTATCATTGGAATATTCAAATAACTAAAAAAAAAAAAAACCCTTGGGTTTGTCATGCTCAATGGCGGCGACCGGAGTAGCGGGATTGGCCGGAACGTGGGCTCATTGAAATTGTAAAAAAATAACGAGATTAATCAAAAATAAAATGTTCATGTCATATTAATCCTCATATCCTCATCATCGATGATCCACATCTTGAAATTGCTGCGTAAATTTCATGAGGCCAGTGCTCATCTTCCAATAGTTCTTTCCGTTTCACATAAACATATCCACTTCATAATTTGTAGCATGTACAGATGAATCATTTTAAAGAGATTTTTGCTTGTATAGCGGTTTAATGTAGTTTGTGGACTTTTGCGCTAGAAGGGGAGGACTGCGGGCGGGTGCCCAAACTATTTCGAATCAATTTAAACCACTATCGATGTTCACCACTATACACGCTAAAATCCCCTGTCCTTAACTTCATTTCATTTAGGCTTTCAGAGAAACAATTTTTTTTATTCATATTTCTTCAACCGTATTTTTTTCTCAATTAGTATAATATTCTTCTATACTGGTTTTGATATAATGAGAATAATTAATTTGACAATCAGATTTAAAAGCTTCTCTGTCTCGGCCACAGATGGGACCAGCAGTTGATTAGTTTCCTGCAAGGCTTTTGTCGTGGAGTAGAGGAGATCTGGATAAATGAATGTGTGATTTTTTTATTTATTCTTTTTACTTTAAAAAGATAGACAAAACAATCCCGGGTTACGAATAATCTGACAACGTTTGGATTCCTCCCACTACCATCATCACAAGCAAAGTTTATTGTTTTTTTACAGTTACTCCACGCTGACGGATATAATTTCCTTTAAGGCCTAGTCATCTTTGGGGATGCTATGTGAGGGGGGTCTTTTTAAAGATAGGAAGGAGTGTATCTGGGTCTTAATGAGACCCATGTTGTAGGAGGGAGGAAACAGAGGCCGGCAGATCATTCCACAGCCGGGCTGTTGAACACAGAACGAGTCGTAGAAGCGATCCATTCTCATGTGACAAATGTCAACCGCGTACAAATGTTGGGGGTGCGTTTATCATGTTTGCCGACTGTGTACCGGTGCCGAAGAGATCAATGACGCTGGCTCCTCAGAGAATCTTCCATTAATTCCTTGGTATCACAGGATTGAACCCGCAACTCCTGGGTAGACACCCAACGCTTTCTACCACGCGGCTACTAATCGGCTAACTTTTCTATTTGTCTGTAGAACCCTTTAAATTCTTTCAATATTGTCGATCCTTTGTTAACGTACAAATTAATAGCCAAGGATTCTCAAAGAAGAGATTAAAACAATGGTACATTGTAGCTAAAATATTCGAACGCTGAGCTCTGGCGTCATAAAATTTGCACTTTTTTATCTTTAATTAGAAAGTCAACGCAACTATTTTAAAATGTCGATTTATTTGTTAAAAATCTGACCTGATTCACATTTTTCAATCGTTTGTTAAGAAAATTATTAAAAAAAACCAGTATCGAAACTTTGGCAATACCGAGTAATCCCTAAACTATCTTCAAATCGCGTCGTGATTTCCATCACGAGCTTTGTAGCGTTGACATAAGCAAGAAATATATATTTTTTAAAGATTACAATAGGTACAATTTAGTATTTTATTATATTGTTTTTATTGAAATGGTTTTAACTACCTTATTTCAGACATGGTCAAATTTAATTTGTTTTTATATAGTATTATATACTAAATTAATTTAATCTTGAACAATATACTTTACAATACAGGTGAACTCCCATCGTGGCGGAAAATATACACGTCCCTGAATTAAACGTGGTCAATAATAACTAATAAAAAATAAGAAAATGAACGGAAATCTTTAAAAATAAAATTAAAACCTTACGAAGCATCTTGCCCACATCTCCCCCAAGAAACAAGATACAAAGCACTTGTTTATTTCGATGCTGGGAACAATAATAAGCGGCTAATAAGTCTCCTTCCCTCGGGGACCTATTAGCACAATCTCCCCTCTGCCAGCTATCTGGTATCGGTGGGGATTATGGGACAGGCTGCCAGCGATAATAGGCCGCGGCCGCCTCAGCTCGCTCTGCTCGTTGGCACTGGAACCGCCTTCAGAAGTCTCTCCTTTATTGCTGGCTTTTAGGAGCTTATACTTTTTACTTAGGATATTAGTTAATTTTAATCAGACAACTATTTTTATCATATTATTTGTCTAGAAGTATTGACTGATTTAAAAATAGACGGGGAAATCATATTTACATTTCATTGGGGAAGATTTATCTTTACAAATTATTGTGTCCTGGTACTCGAACCTGGGCGGCTACCATGAATGCCGTAAAAATTTTAATATTGACTCAATACGGTTTTTTTATCAACCTTATCGGTGATCAGTCGACCTTTTTTAGCCTACCCGCAGTCGGCAATGGGATTTGACAGTTGACATCGAATAAGAGCTGCTAAATTTATCATCACTATCCATCCACATCCCAGATTTCCAAAATACTGGCTTATTTCAAATGACAATGTAGACAGATTGTCCTTGGGGAAACGGAACTACAAGCAAACTATTTTAAAGGGGCACATTTTTCTGTATTTGCGCTTGCCGATAATGGTTTAAATCGGAATAGTTTGGAAGACCCGTCCGCATTCCCCTCTTGTCTCCGCAAGATTCCCACGATACAGTGCACCACTGCACAAATAATAATCTCTTTTGATTCTACTATACTATAGTTAGTTTTGCCATTTGTAAAAAAAAAATCATAATCAGTAGGCCAAAAGCCTAAAATAATTAATTAAATCAGGTTTTCTGAATCAACTTATTTGATGTTGTCGTTTCTAAACCAGATACTGTCCATGCCATTGATAAAATGTGTCATTTTTATCATCGTGGGTCAACCTTTTCACGACATTGATGAAAATGATGAATTTTTAAGCAGCTTAGGCATTGACCAACTTATTTATTAATTATTATATCGATGAACTTGGGGCGTGTTAGCAATATTGATAAGCTGAAGTCGACAGATTCATGGCACTGTCGATTCTACTTAGTTGAAATGTGGCCTTTCTAGCCCCAGATGTTTTTGTCAGGTAGTGTTAGTTACATGACTTACATCAAAACGGAGGATCTTCGAGAGGCGCTGAGGTGTCCGATGGTAGCCTTTATAGACTGGGACTGTATTATTAGACCAACCCTTGTCGGACTGTACCTAATGCTGTATTATTTGTGTTTAGCTGTGCGCCTCGCTAGGCACAACCGGGGCCTGCTCCTTTGACAATCTGCAGGAGATAGGACCCATCTGCGAGGCGGAAGGTCTGTGGCTGCACATTGACGCGGCCTATGCCGGGAGCGCATTTGTGTGCCCAGAATTTCGGTTGGTTTACGTTTGCAAATGTCCCTGGCGATAGCTGTGAAGTCAATTTTAACTAACAAACTACAGAAGATAGCCACCAGTAACCCTAATATATATATTATGTTCAATGTTTAGAATAATTCTTTTTAATTTAAAATAAACTGAGTGTAATTAATTTAATGCACAAGTTTTCCGCCAAACCAACAAAGCAGTGTAACTTTATCTTTATCGATAAAATAAAAAAAATCTTTTACCCCACTTTTTGTATTGGCAAAAACCCCTACTGACTGAACTATATAACGTGAATCAAAATCTGATTATGTAACAGGCATTGGATCAAGGGAATAGAGCTGGCGGACTCCTTCGCATTCAATCCGTCCAAGTGGCTAATGGTGCATTTCGACTGCACCGCTCTTTGGTAAGGACTTTATAGCTAATTAGTTAATTACTTATTATCATTAAAATCATACCCAGTAACAAGTAAAAAGTAAACACCTAAAATATTTCCTTTCCTTTTAGGGTGAAAAACAGCAAATCACTTCATAGTACGTTCAACGTTAATCCAATTTACCTGCAGCATGAAAATACTGGTAAGAAACTGTACCTTTTTTATTTGTTTGTCGATTAAAATGTTGCGCATTTTACTGGAAATCATAAAAAGGAGAACATAATGAGAACGTTAGTTGAATTGATGAAATGATTGTTTTCAGGTCATGCCATTGACTACATGGTAAGTAAACATATTTATAGGTCTGCTTGAATTTCATTAATAATCAACAATTTTGACAAAAACATTATTTTTATTTTCTTCAATAAATGTATAATGTGAAATTAATATTAATAAAATGAAAAGGAAATACTTAGTTTACACTACCGTTTAATATATAAATATCAACATGTTTCGGAAGCGAAGTTCCCCTCATCAGTATACTAAGTATTGCGTATTAAAAAAAATCAATCCCTTTTAATATATCGTTGGAATCGCCAACGAAAAATGCTCTTTTTAGTTGGAGCTTCAATGTTAAAATGGAGACGAAAGGTGCATTGCACTACAAACAGTTGCCTACTCAGGTTTACAGTACTCACGAACACAGAAAACCTTGTGCTGCCTTGTAGGTATTTTACTTAAAAAAAACTCTGGGAAATGGCTGCTTGGCAGCGCGAGCACTCTAGCGGTCGTTTGCGCAACTATATATACCGAGCGATCTAGCGGTGGAATTCAAAACTTTCGGTCCTCCTCTTTCAATGCTATGTGGATCATTCACGTATAATGTATGATCCAGGAAATATATCTGTACGAAATTGAGTTCCTCATTTTGAATAACCCCGTATAAGCGTCTTTTATTAATCAGAATTTCAGACAGAATGAAAACTTTCCAAAACGTTAATTTTTTAGAATTATTTTAATATTTTTTTCCATTCCCTTTTCTCGGGGTACAAAAGGCGTTTGGTTATTATTTATGAACTGCACGCCACTGGTCTTCCTTCACGCAGGCCCATTAAAATTCTTACATTATTTATTGAATGAGATGGTAAAAGTAGCGATAGATGTAGAAAAGGACACTTGTAGAATTAAATAGTGTTTAAAATTTTTAAGTTACAAACACGACTTAAAATCACTCAATTAAGATACACATTGTATAATAATTATACGATATGTATAATTGAAAACATTTGTTTATATTTTATCTATTTTCATTCATTGCATACAATTTTTTTTCTGTTTTACGACCACCAAAAAAGACAGGATCTTTATTTTATTATTAAATTTCTCATGACCCAAAAATGGCCATACACGTAATGTTGCAGGTTGCTAACTCAATCAATATCACAAATGATTCTATTTCTATATAAAATCATCAAACTGTAGTCCTCAAAATCTACGTAATACCTCCTAAAAAGTCTGAAAATACGTGCAGTTTGAAAACCGGTGAAACCAATTTTGAACGTTGTACCTAAAATTCCAGTACATATTTTATATGGAATTTAAGAGAATACGTTTTGAGGATTAATGTCTTTT
Source organism: Halesus radiatus (assembly GCA_022606495.2). Lineage (NCBI taxonomy): Eukaryota > Metazoa > Arthropoda > Insecta > Trichoptera > Limnephilidae > Halesus > Halesus radiatus. Next base: position 81,028 of record JAHDVE020004658.1, on the reverse strand, counting down.
TAAATCATGTTCATTTTCTTAACTAACCGTATATAAATAACAGAAAAATTATTTAAGGTATTTATTGAGTTAGGACCCTGCAAAGTGCGTATTTTTTGGGTGCTGACCGTTATTGTATTCCAGCATTGGCAGATCCCACTTAGCAGAAGGTTCAGGGCCCTAAAATTGTGGTTTGTTCTGAGGAACTATGGTGTCAAGGGACTTCAGAAACATATAAGAGAGGTACGTAAATTAGAATAGATAAAAATTCTACGAATGAATGAAATGTGTGGAATACCGCAGGGAACAGAAATAAACCCGTATTTAAAATGGTTAAAAATTTAATCAATTTCGAGTTAAAATGTTTGAAATAAATCAACTAAATATAAAGTGCACCTACAAAATTATTCATTAATGACCTGAAGGACGTTGAGGATATGGAGAGACAACGAAAAGTGATATCCGTTAAAGCATTATGCTGTCAAGGCGTTTTCACTTTTGCAACGCAAACGTCAAAAGAATACTGTTCAACGCATTGTGCACGTCTCTGCATACGTGAGAACTGTGGGTAGATTACACTGGATCACAATGGCATAAGATAAAAGACACCTACAATAATGCATATCGCCAACTATTCCGTCTACCGAGATACTGCAGCGCTACGGAAATATTCCTATAGGGACGAATGCACTTTTTCAGGGCACTTCTCCGTCACCGCATGCGAAGCGTATGGTACAGAGTACGCCAATCCAAAAATACAATCATTAGTGCCACGGGTGCCTGGATGTAGTCTCCCCTGAAGACAGGAGACCGTCAATTATTCACCATAAACCTTTTTCATTTTATATTAAATAATATTTTTTGTATTATTTAGTAACCTATGGAACGTATTGCACTGTACTACGCCTGCATGCCTTCTGGAATAAAGTATTATTATTGTCATTAATTGTGGCTGGTAAAGTCTACCCAATTATTAAAACATGTTGTGTTTTCAGGGTGTTCGGCTGGCTCAAAAGTTTGAAGCTTTGGTTCTAGCGGATCCCAGGTTCGAAATACCAGCTGCGCGACATTTGGGTGAGATTCATTAATTTATGTCACATAGCACTAATTACCCAGAAAAGAATTATCATTGGTTTCGCGTTAATGTTTCCATTTCTTCAAGTCGTTGTTTTTCAAAGCTACGACTATCATAATACGGGCAAAATTAAAAAAAAAATCATTCAAATAGAATCTATAAATATAAAAATCAATGTAAGTTTCTTTGTTTGTCCTCGATTTTCTCAAAAATTACTTGACCGGTTTCGCTGAAAATAGCACAGTTTGTTTTTATTAGTGCCGGGAAGGTTTAAAAAGTAGTTTGAATGAAATCCAATATGTAAAACTGTTGCTATAATGTTTTAAAATTATTATTAAAAACATCGAACCCGCCATGTTTTATTTAGGTTAGCCCATAGATATAACATTCTGGTTAGCCACAGATTGCATATTCAAAAGAAGAAGGTTTTTTTGGGTAGAATATTTTCAAAATGGAGTAGGTACCTAATATATGATTTAGATATATTTAAAAAAAAAATAAAAGTATGGAATGAAATAAAATATTCAAATGAATTTTTCTTTATTTGAAGATAGTTACTTTCGCTGTCAAATTAATTATGGCACCATAATGACAAGCAAGAATTCACAACTTTATAACTTTATTCCAAAAAAAAATCCCGAGTAAGGCCGTGTACACATCAGCTAGTATCTAATGTTTATCGTTTATCAACCTTATGCCATGCCCCACCTCAACTTAAGTTATAACACCTGGGTCAGCTCTTGTGTTGTGAAAATTGGATTTCTTTGGATTTTTAGATTTTTTGAAATGTTTGATTATTTGATATTGGGATCTGCAAAAGACTCGAAACTTTATTTTGTTGCCGTTCTTGGGGGGTTCAAAGATAGTCTTTGCATCAGGCAGCGGAGACTTCTTACCTAAAATGTTATGATTGAAATAACTGTTTATGCTCGTCTGTTCCATAGTTTTCACATATTTGTACGTGACTCATATTTGATAAGATCCTGTCTTTATAAAATCATCCTTCACTAACTTGTGTTCTGTAGTCGATTAAAGTTACATAATTCCCGCAAACCATGGGATTATGCAATTCATATGATGCAGGTAATTTAACGAAAGTTCTTTATCTCCATACAGTTCTGTTTTGTTTACAATAACTTTATTACTTCCCATACACGTGTTTAGATAAAGCTTTTCTTTTTTTTTTAAATATTTTACTTTTCTTTGTCCATGAACTAAATAAAATGCGACGCAACTGCTTCAACGGGTAGTACCATAGATATAGGTCGATGGGTTGTACCATAGATATAGGTCGATGGGTAGTATCATAGATATAGGTCGATGGGTAGTACCATTTGGAAAGAGGCAGGGAACAGTAGCCCAGGAGCAGTTGTTGTCCGCTGATTTTCATTGAAAATCTGTACCCAACGTCCATGAAGAGAAAACCGACGATTTATAGTCGACGTCACTGGCACGAGCGTTCTAGATTTTTTTTCCATATGATTTTGCTCATAGTCGCTCACTGAGTGGTTTACGCTTTACAGATCTTTCATTTATTATCTTCAGTTGATCGGAAAAAATAGAAGTCAATTCTTTCAATCATTCTAACAATGCTTTCAGCCAACTCCAAAGATATGTTTTTTTCTAGGCATGGTGGTCTTTCGCCTCCGCGGAGCTAACGAGCTCACTGAGCGGCTTCTCAAGTCCCTGAACGCCCGCGGGAACATCCACTGCGTGCCGGCCTGCCTGCATACCAGATACGTGATTCGTTTCACCGTCACCTCTAGAAGAACTACCAATGAACATATCATCCGTGAGTAGACACTTATCTCGTTTTACATATGTGATTATAATAAGGATTATATGAAATTAACATAAATATGTATACGAGATATACATTTGTTTTAAACCACTTTAATTTTGATATATATGATAATCTCGATCGGTTTCGGAAAACCCTTCCCTCGTCGGGAATATATTGAAACTAAACTACGATATAAAATAATGACAGATATAGATGAATATTTAGGTTTTGGAGTGGGAGCCGACCAAAGGGGAAGGGGTAATTAGGGTTTTTTTGGAAGAATGAACTTCGTTCTGCATAGGAAACATATCTCATATGTAAATATCGGATTCATTTGTCAGAGTTTGTCAATCATTTCATTTCAATCGATCATATTTTTAATAAAGATACAGGAGTTCAAATCCTTCGCCGTAATAATAAGGGTAAAAAATAGATAATTTAGAAGCACTGGAAATTCGAAAAGCCCTAAATAATAATTCTAGCATATTGATTTATCGTATAGTCCTCTTTTAAATATGTTTTTCCAGCGAATCGCCTTGTTCTTCCGAAAAAAACCCTAATTACCCCTTCCCCTTTGGTCGGCTCCCACTCCAACACCTAAATATTCATGTATATGTATCATTATTAGCTTTGTTACTACTTGTATAATACCAGTATGACTTGTATACAATTTACTGAGATTATGTATGTCTAACTTATTTTTTTACTTTTTTATAAGTAATTATTTTGGATGTTGTACATCCTGTATCGTCTTTAAAATGTAAATTTTGTAAATTTTTTAAAAAGAATAAAGAATTAAATTATTTTATACCGTAGTTTAGTTTTAATATATTCCTGAGGAGGGGAGGATACTTCCGAAACCGGTCATATATGTCAAAAATAAAGTGGTTAAAAACAAATGCGTACGTTTATAATATAATTATGACAAGCCACATAGTAAATGCTTTTACGAATATAAATACATATTTTGCAGAGGACTGGGCAGAGATCCGCTCAGTGGCCAAGAACGTACTCATCGATGAATATGGTGCAGAAGATGGAAACATCCAGCCAGCCAAGAAGAACAGAGTTACTCTCAAAGGTAAAAGGATACGATATAAATTACTACCTACGACGAGTACATGTGATAACAACAACTTGCTGATATCTTGATTTACACACAATATAAAACCTAGGTAGTCGCAATCTAATCTCTAGCCATTCGAAGAATAAACCCATCTCAAGCACTTCTCCTGTATGAAGACTGAAACACAAAATTACCATTTTAGCTTACCCTTCATCTTTTCTTTGTCCACCTTTCTCCCGCATCTCCCCAGACCACAACGCATTCTACTAATACTCAATCCCCAAACTACTAATTCGCACTCCTTCCCCGCCTAACCACACCTACTCCGTCACATTGCAGAGACAAGAGAGCTGAACTCGGCTTTCGGCACCAGCCTGCTCCTGGCCAACAGCCCGATGAGTCCGAAGATTGTCGATGGCAGCTTCGTGGCCATCCGAGACTATGGGGGACTGCTGAACAAGTTTGCAGACACGTTCAGCTCGCTGCAAATTGAGCCGAAAGATAGTCCAGGTTGGTGTTTCCATTTTTTAACATTTCTCCTTAGTAAAAATTAAGTTGTACATTTCCGCTCATGCTAAAAACATAAAACAATCGAAATAATAATCATCAAGATGTCGTCAGATCGATAATATCGTCGAAATGTATCACAAAAACTTTTTTTAAAACTTGTGTTTTATCAAAGATGCAAATAAGACCAATCATCAAACGAGCCACCGGCTTTCAGCAATCAGTGAAAATAGATTTAAAAAGCACTTAAAATCTTAGATTCTGTTAATTTGTATAATTGTTTGCATGCCATGAAGAAATGAAAAAGTGCTCACGTGTTGATGTGTCTTATAAGACCTGTGTTGCAGCCATGAGGAGGCGCATCCGCGGGATAATGACCACGGGCAAACAGTTCTCCCTGGACTCGTGCATGGACATGGTGCAGGGCATGTTGGCCTCGGCCGCAGAGGGGCAGGACCTGCCGCTGATGAGTGAGGAGAGGGAAGAACAGCACACCCCGCACACATCTGGAGGTGCGTACGTCCAGTCATATTCTAGGCACGGTTGCAGGGGATGCTGCTATTTCCTTTCATGTTTTAGAAATATATAAGTTTTTTTTTTAAATATCTAAATAGATAAATCTGTACCTATAGGAACACTATTTATAGAACTAGTGTCATGTAGCTAAAGTATCTCCCGCGACTGAGCAGTGTCATTACAAAAAAAAATAACTGTAGTGCCGTGTTGTTGACTCGATGAAAAATTAATCGATCAATGTTTGATAATTAATAATTATTAATCTTCAAATAATGAGTAAACAATTTTAAACCAACATGAGTATCATCACTCAATATCTGTTAGTTCAGATGAATTTACCAATTGATTAAAAATGAATAACTTATATTTGTTTATTTTAAGGGTCCAGTCCTGGAGATAAAGTCTCCACTAATTCTTCACAAGAGCCATCTGTGCAAGAAGACCTGAACTACCAACAGCTTTCCACCGCAGATTCAAACCAACTTTCCGTTCCCTCCCAGTCCGGCCGGCATTATAGATCCCGCTCCGTCGATACAACGCTTCCCGGCTACACCAAAAACCAAAGCTTTGAGAAACCTGACATAATTGTTTTACCTGAATCCCTTAAAAATTTCGAATCCAGCGATGCTTCCTCGAGCAAAAAAATCGACACCATAGTTTTCATTAATAACGAAAATAATAAACTTACAAAATCGTCAGAGAAAGGTCAACCTAATGCAGAAAAGACGAATGGAAATAAAGAAAAATGTCCCGAGGGCTTTGTAGTTCGTGGTTACGTCGCTAAAAGCGTTGTTCTCAATCCTAACGTCAATATAAAACACGCGGGAAACAATGAATCCATGCAAAATGTTGAGAACATATCTCAAGAATGCGAAGATGACGAACGCAAATTTAATAAAGTCATGCTAGAGGAAGAAATGGACATGTTTGTTCCTATTTCTGTCAGGGAGAAGAGCACCGGCGGATATATTAAGCGATTTTTCCAGCAGTTTAGCGAACAATCTTTCGACTCTGAAGGGAAAAGTGATGTAACTCCAGGTGTGTCCAATGAAAAGGCTTCTCCCATTAGAAAGAAAGTTGATGATATCTGTAAAAAATGTTTGCATTACAAGGGGCAAGTCAATAACAACAAAGAATAAAATGGTATGGTTCGAAGAATACAAAAAAATAATAGTTCTACTAACCGGCTTCCTTAGTTTCATTTACTATGGGAAGACTCCAATGGAATATTATTGGAAAGATAATCATTGGTTTCGTCCTAGAATTTATTTATCCCTCGGTAACTTCAAAAATCTTCTGTCTAATAGCGTCTTAGCTTATTTTTTTACAGACAAATGAAATGATCAACACTCTATAGCTCGTGATGAAAAATAAAATTAGCAACATGGTTGCGTTGTACTAGACATTCCAGGCAAAAATACCTGAGCAAATTGCAAAGCATGGAATTAAATTGGAAGCTGGCGATGCCCCTGTTTCCAAGAATATAAAATATGCATGCTAAGAATATAAAATAAGTCCATAAAAATTCTGTGGCTTTCCATAAATTCGTTATAAAAAATACAATGCATGTTTACCTTATAAAACTGTAATCAACTTATTTTAATAAGAGTAGTAATGAATCTTTAATGTATATTTCTTCTTTCTTTCTTATAAGTCTCAGATTCTTATGTGATTGCGTAACTTTATTGTGAAAATTTAAAAAAAAATTTATTGATTTGCGATTTTGATTTTCAGCTACAAATAATTGTTTTAAAAAAATAGCAGTGTTAAATTCACAATATTTATAATCCACCAAATGTAATTCGTAATTCAGACCCAGTACCTGTTATATTTTGATAACTGTCAAAATACTACATTTCAGACTCGGCAACCATGATTTTTTAGTGGCCAGCACTCAAAAATGGCCCTAATCATCACTTTAGAGGTTGCTAATCTCAAAATCTCATTGCAGATTGAAAACCAGTGAAAGCAATTTTTAACTTTTTACCTAAAATTCCAATACGTATTTCATATAGAATTTAAAAGATTACATTTCGAGGATTATTGTCTTTTGAAACCTTGTATATTTTTCTAATTACTCGTATGGAATTTAAAGATAAATCATTCGTAGTATTTCTTGAGTTAGCAACCTGCAAAGTGTATATTTTTTTGATGCTAGCGGTAAGAGGAACGGCTGCGCTCCCTGTTTCATACATAACTTAATTTTGGATTTGAAACTGAATGGTATATATTTTTAATTAAAGGTTCAGTATATATCTATTTATATAGAAGAATTTTATTTATTTTTGTTTTAAATTATGATATGCCATGAAAAAAATCAATTTTCATAATTTTAGAGGTAACTTAGAAAATTATTTGCGGGTTTACGGTAATTTTCTTTAAAATATTATCAAATTTGCTATATAAATATGATTACGTAAATAAAAATGTAAGAACAAAACATTAAAAAAAAAAGGTTTTTCGGGTCGATTATTTAAATTATATACGGAAAATTTGTATTCTGACGTAAATGAGTCGTTTTTAATTTAATTTAAAGTCCACTATAATGGTTATTTTAATATTTAAAAAAACATATATACATTATATTTTCAAATTATATGGAGTAAACCTTTTTTTATATCATTGTTAGTCCCCAGGTGCCACTAAAATCGCGAAAAATCAATTCCTTTAATGGCCTATATTTCACAATTTAAAACAAAAATAAATAAATAACTTAATCCGTACTAGATATTTACTATACTTTTTGATGAAAAACAAAAAGATCGTTAGGTTTAGGTGAGTATTTTGGCATCAATCCAAAATTAAGTTTTGTATGAAACAGGCCGCGCAGCCGTTCCTCTTAACTTTAAAGAGTAATATTTCTTACCCAGCCACCTTTGTCATTATAACAATAAAAATACAATAATTCTTTTCCAAAATATGTTATTTTATCGCTTTAAAATGTTCAGAAGTAACTACTGTTTTTTTATTACTATCTTTACTTGTATCGATATTAGCTATAAGATATTTTTTAAATTTTTAGAAAAGGTGTTATACATACTTACTTAGAATATAACATGGTTATGTATAAGGATAGGCGTTTAATGCTATATTTTCAACTATGTACGAGTATGCAGGCTGTTAAGAGATGTACCTAACAAACTTCAACTAGCGTTTCCTGAGCTTATTTCGAGTAAAAGATGTATTGAATGGCCAAAAAACAAAGAAAAATCTTTTACATTTCGACACTGGTCACTCAGCCGAGTAAAGGCGTTCATAGACGATCATTTTTTTCATACCGATCTACATACGGGAGCCACTTCGGAAGCCTTAGAGAGATCTGCTTTACACGATCATTATTTTCATACCTACAATTTCATGCAGATTAGCACACACAGTTGCCATTAAGGAAGAAAGAATATTTTGGGACGGTACTTAATCGTCAAAAAATGGCAGCACCTTCACAAAATGTCAAAAAAAATAATATTTCAAAAATATGCGCGAAATTCACAATTCCGAACAGAAACACGCTTTCACAATCAATTTAAATACAGTCTAATCTACATTGAATCATTTTGACAATGTTTTAAATCATATTCCTAAATAAACACGCAGCATCTCCACAAAATAGGTAACATTAAAGTTATGTAAAATAATGACAGCGGTCAAAGAAAGCGCGCTAAACTTGACAATGTGTTCGCGTATTATTTACACAAAGCAAAATGTTAAAAAATATACTCTAAATCCATAATACTGAATAGTAATAAACACATTGTGTTGTCTTATCAGTATATTAAATATAAAAATAAATAAACGGGCAAAATTTCCACATAACATACTTACGAAAACAATGACAGATGAAGACAACAGCTGATCACGACATAATGTCCGCCATCTTAAACTGGACGAAAAAATAGAACTAGTTCTAAAAATTATGAAAAATAGAACTCGTTCTATTTTTCATCATTTTTCCATAGAAAAAGTCAACTCACGTCCAATCTGGGTGAAAATAGGTATCGTCTAATTACCACTTAGCCGCACAACCCCAACCCTAACATTCCAATACCTTTTTTATGTGTTTAGATGAATAAAAAAAAGTCATGGGAGACCAAAATGCCATCTTCATGTTGTACTCCAAATAAACACAGGAATTGTTGGTTCTAAGTCAGGAGACCCTGTATATTCAAAAATAGTTAGATTTTTTTCTTGTAGTGACGCTTATATGCTCTCAACTGCTGTGTTTGACTAATAAATCCATGTAATTTATATTGTAATTCAATTAATCAAAAATGTATTTATTAAATATACTTAGGATAAAAATATATGGAGGGATCATCCAGAAGATGGTGAAAATATTTTAGAATGTTTTACGTATTGGAGAATGTAGTTACTTGATAAATGTTAGTTAGATACTTGTTCTCTAAATTGATATTTATAATAGCTTACTAATCAATTAGGTTATAATTAATATAATATTAAGCTATACACTGAAATTATAATTTTAAAATAATGTTTGAAACTAGCTGGTTCTTGTAATGAATTTCAATGACATTTTTATATTGATAAGGCAGTGGGATATTAATTAATTTACGCCTAACAAAGGCTTTTAATAAATTGGGCATACTGGCAAAAGCGTCAATCCTAGAATTGCTGTTTTGAGAAATCAAACCTTTAAGTTTTGTACAAACTTAAAACTTGTTTTTCAAATTCAATAATATTATTATTATGCCAAATCGATTTAACGTTTTTCCAGTACAAAAATATTCGTTCTGATTCTGTGAAAAAAAAAATTGTGATTTGTGACTTTGTCAGATGAAAATACCCTGCGCCCTGTTTCATACAAAACTTAATTTTGAATTTGAGGCCAAAATACCCACCCAAACCGAATGATCTTTCTTTTTAAATTAAAGGTATAGTAAAGTACGGGTAAGTATAAGTACGGATTAGAAGTATTGTATTTTTTTATGTCTTGAATTATGAAATATAGGCCATTAAAGAAATCAATTTTTCATGATTTTAGAGGCAACTTAGGAAATTATTTGCGGGTTAACGGCAGTTTTGTTTAATTTGTCATATTTGATTTGTAAACATGATTGTATAAATTAAATAACATTTTTTTACATGTTTAAAAAAACATTTTTTCTGGACGATGTTTTAAATTATGTACGGCAAATTTGTGTTCCAACGTAAAGTAGTCATTTTAAATTTAAATTTAAATGCATCATAATGCCGATTTTAACACCTTTCAATTTTTAATTTTATATTTCATTATATTTTCATAGCAGAAGGGGTAATTTTTTTTCTATCACCATTAACCCCCAAATAATTACCAAATTTTATTTCTTTAATGGTCTATATTTCATAATTTAAAACACAAATAAATAAAATACTTCTAATCCGTACTAGATATTTGCTATACCTTTTGATTAAAAAAAAATCATTCGGCTTGGGTGAGAATTTTCGCCTCCAATCCAAAATTCAGTTTTGTATGAAACAGGCCGCGCAGCGTAAATAGCGTCATTAATTCAAAACGTCAAATTTCCGATTAAACGTTTTTTGACAATATGTCCACCATATCTACCTAATTAACTAATACTCACGCGTAGTTTTACATGGAAAAGCTTCCTAGAGATGATTTTAGAAAAGTTTCATAAAGAGGATTTCTTTTACAAGTCAAGCTGGTTATCTTTGCCTTTTCTCCACTGTTCTGCATGCGAAACTAAAAAAATACGTGTATTATTAATATCGCCGGTTTAGTTTAAATATATGTACATGTACGTTGCCCGCCTCACTAAGCGATGTCTGTAGTGAGACGCATTAGAAATATTAGAATCCATTCTTCTCTGTAATATGACGTAGATAGATAGAACTGTTATGTTAATTATTGCTTGCTGAAATAAATGGCATCGAAATAAAAGAAAATGTTTGATTTATGTCAAAACGCAAACTAACTAGTGGTTGCAATGCAAAACAATTATGTCGCTTCAATTAAACAGACTCTAGTAATTGTTTTTTACCTGGGGTGTCCCCGACCTGATCCTTGTCCATTGTCCATCCAAAAATTTCCATACCTCAACAACTAGGTACAGCGCATCAAAAAATCAACATTTTTTTTAAATCTTACTAAATTTGTTCATGTTTATGGCAACACCGTGTGATACCGATTTTACAATATTTTAAAAATTACTATTAAATAATGTGAGATTATTTAATAATAATTATTAGAAATAATGTGGCGTAGTTATCCAAACCGCTACTCGGGAAGACCAGGAAAAAATAATTAAAACCCCATGTCTAGCAAACTCGGCTACTCTAAGTGCCCGACTACCCACAAAACGACATCCACGAGTGATATTCTTTAATGTTCCTCGGGACCTTAAAGATGAGTGTTTTCTCAGGAGTGCCTTAACGGGAATACAGGAAAACGCAGACTTAGAACCCACAGTGAAAACGTGCAAGCTAAGTCATCTAGCTGGTGCTCGGACAGGATCGACATGCCACCGGGTCTACGGGGTGCCTGCCCATCTACGTCATGTGCTGGTGAAGCAAGGAAAGGTCTTTGTTGACTGGAATGTGCGCCGCGTTCGTGACTTTATTGGGCTTACAGTGTGTTCCAAGTGCCAAATGATCGGACATTCCTTCAAGTTCTGCAAGGACCAGCAAAGATGTGGACATTGTGCAAGTGAAGGTCATGCCAGGACAGATTGCCCAAAAGCTGCCGCCAAGCCAGTATGTGCCACCTGTACCAGGTTTGGCAAGCCCGCTGGACATTCGACTGGAGACAAGGACACCTGCCCAGCTTATAAGGCTGCTCTTTCCAAGGACTTTGCCACCATCGATTATGGCGTATAAATACATTGATGACGACGGTGATGTTATCTACACGAGGACTAATGACTTGAAACAGTGGACGGAAGAACATAAAATTGGCCATAATGTAGGTAATTTTACTTGTGTTCAACTAAACATTCGATCCATATTTAAATACTGGGATGTTTTACATGCTAACCTCCAAAATTGTTGGAATAATATAGATATCCTAATGCTATGTGAAACTTCAATAAAAAGGGAACATACTTGTCTTTTCGAAATTCCCGGTTACAGTAGCATTAGTTACTGTCGCACATCCAAATCTGGAGGGGGTATAACCTTGTATATTCGGGATACTTTACCTTTCACCCAAAATTTACTTGAAACAAAGTTGTTCGAGAATATTTCCTGTATAATAACATTACCAAATAATTCTATACTCAATGTACTAGCAATATATAGACCACCAAATCTTAGTAAACAATCATTTATCAATGAACTTTCATCAATATTAACAAAATGTTCAAACCCTAATGAAAATATGCTAATATTTGGTGACATAAATATTGATTTGTTAAATTATATAGATCCTGTGATTATTCACTATGAAAATGCTCTTTCAAATAAATATTTTACAAAATGTATAAACGACGTTACAAGGGAAGCTATAGCAAATGGTAAAATGACACGAACATGTCTGGATCACATTTTTGTTAGGTATATTAGCAAACATAAAGAAACTGACATACTATACGCATGTATTTGTGACTTCATCATTGCAGACCACTTTGCAACAGCTGTGAACATTCCGTACTATAAAACTAATAAACGGCCTATAAATAAAGGGCGGAAAGTCTCAATTTTATCTCAAAAACGAATAGATTTTTCAATTAGAAATTATAACTGGAATGCTTTGCTTCAGAAAAATGATTGCAATAATTTATATAGTCAAATAAAAAGCAAGTTTAACGAAGTATATGAAAATAGTAAAATATTTATAGATGTAAAACCCAATGCAAGACCTTGGATTATAAAAGAATGGATGACAGAAGATATTCTATCACACATTAAAAAACGAGATTCATTATTTAAGCGGTGGAAAAACTCCCCAACAAATGCAATTTATGAAAAACAATACAAATCTTTTCGTAATTTTGTTACTAAATTAATAATAAAAAGTAAAACAACCTTTTTCAATGATAAATTTAAGAATAATTTTTCAGATATCAAAAAAACATGGGATGAAATAAATAAAATTCTAGGACGTAGGACAAAGAGTAACTGTGACGATGTAATTAGTAGGTTTATGTTAAAAAATCAATTTGCGGAAAATGTTACAAACCAATTTGTTAATTATTTTTCAGATAACATAGCCTCAATGGTTTATAAATGTGATTTTAAGGCGTCAAATATTGTCCCGATAGAGTCACCGCAAAGTTTGTATATACCACGAGCATCACTCGCAGACATATTGAGTATAGTCAAACTTCTCAAAAATTCTAAGTCCCCTGGCATAGACAATATCCGAATGTTTGACATAAAAAGACACATAGATATTTTGGGTCCTATATTAACCCATCTGATCAACACAATTTTAACACAAGCTGTAATACCAGATAAACTCAAATGTAGTATTTTCAGACCTATTTACAAAAATGGGAAACATACTGATATAGGAAACTATAGACCGATTAGTATATTTCTAGAAAAGATTCTTGAAAAATACATATCTTTAAAACTAACCAAATACTTGGAGTGCTTTTCTTTGATAGATCCCAATCAATTTGGTTTTCAAAAAAAAAAAGTACTGAAATGTTACTTCAGGATTTCTCTAACTATATAAATAATGAACTGAATAATAAAAGACATGTTTTGGTACTGTTCCTAGACAATTCAAAGGCATTTGATACTATAGACCTCATGAAATTGTTAAATATTTTGGAGGCAATAGGGGTAAGAGGAAACTTTCTCAAACTATTCAAAAACTTCCTAACCAACCGCCAAATCCAGGTAAAAATATCAGACAAATTTAGTTAAAGAAGAAATGTCAAAACAGGAGTTCCACAAGGGTCAATTTTAGGTCCAACGCTCTATATTATCTTTGTATCACTTATGAACAAAATATTCTCGTTTGTTAAACATTATGTATACGCTGATGATACAGCACTTATAATATCCCATGAAAATTTGGATACTGCAATAAAATTGTTACAGCTAGACTTTATTTCTTTATTAAAATGGTCACATGACTCTGGTCTAATAATCAATGCTAAAAAAACGAAATTGATGCATATAAGATCCCCGCATGCAAGGTACAGAGAGGCACCTGTAATCATATCCCATTCATTTAATTGCATTCACAATAATACCAAACAGCCCTGCGCGTGTACAAGTATCGAATTAGTCAACCAGTACGTGTATCTAGGTGTTACAGTGGATTGTAATATGAAATGGGACGTACAAATTTCCAACCTCTGTAAGCGACTTCGAGCCATTGTAGGTAGACTCCATAAGGTAAAATTATATGTGCCTATAAAAACTATGAAACTAATTTATTTGTCTCTAGCAGAATCGACTATAAGGTATGGTATAACTTCTTGGGGACACTCCTGTAAGACCAACATAAAACATTTACAGCTGATTCAAAATGCCATGGTAAAATTGCTAGTAAGTAAAACAGTTTTTAAGCAAAGGCGAGACATTGATATCATGTACAAATCAATTAATGTATTACCTGTTCGTGGTCTTTTGTGGCATAAAATTCTACTGCAACATATATCTGAAAGTCCGCATAAGGCAGTGGTGGATCATGTACACAATACACGTTTCACACAAAATATAGGAATGATAGTGCCAATATTTCAAAATAAATATGGTCAACGAACCCTTGAATACATTGTACCATTTATATTTAACAAATTGCCATACGAATTTAAAAACAATTGTCCTATGATGAAATTCTCACTGATGTTAAAGTGTTGGCTTTTGGAAAGTAACCTTGTGTATTGATGGTAACAAATATGACGGTCTCCTTGGTTGTATAGCTCCTAGATATCTGGTGTATTTACTGTTACGGTGTTACTATTATATTTAAGTCTATCCTCATTGTAACCAACCTGTACTGCTGTTTTATGTATATATGTATATATGTATATATTTTTTAAATTTTTATTTCTTAATCTCTTTAATACTTACAGATGCTTTGATATTTCTGATATTTACGTAATAGTTATATTTCTGTAATATTAATGTTTTTATAATGTTGATATTTTTAAAAGTATTGATGTTTTTATAATATTGATATTTTTATAATATTGATATTTTTATAATATTGATAGTTTTATAATATTGGTACTTTTATAATTTTGATATTTTTTATGATATTGACATTTTTATAATATTATTTAAATCGGTGTTATAAAATTGGACTCTAGTATCTCAATAACAAAACTGTAATGCTTTTACCATTATTTTTTCTTTTTAATTTTTTTTTCAACTTATGTACAGCACAAGATGCATGCGCCTAAATATAATAATTTTGCCCTACATTTGTATGATGATTGTAATTTATTGTTGTATTATATTATACTGTTGAAATAAACTCCTGCTGACAAGCTACTTGCATTACCTTAGCGGGTATAAGTTCCCACTGTATATAATTAATATTATACAATAAAAAATAATAAAAAAATAAAAAAGATTACGTTTGACTTCCGACTTGACTGGGTGGGAAAAATGACACAACTCAAATTTAAATAACGTTATCATTTATTTTTTAAATGCTAAAAGTGCTCGCTTCTTCTACATATGTTTTTTTTGATATACAATACGAAAAAAATATCTACATTTATTTCGCTAAGTTTTAAAAAATAACAATAAATTCTAATATTAAAATTCCTAAGATTCTAATGTAGGATCATCTTCTTTCAGGAACTACTACTAATCTCTGAACACCGTTTGATATTGATGGGATAAATATTCACTTTACCATACTGCTTCTTAGAGTTAGTTTTTCTTTCTTTCAACCGCCTTGGTGTTATGGTCCCTCTACACGACGGGCCATCAGCTGGCCCACTACGGATGGCCCATCGTGTGGAGTGCGTAGTGGCGCAGTGCGATGGCCTCGTTGTCGGTTTATCGTTCGCACATCAAAGGATAGTGGGCCAGCGATTGGGGTCGCCTCTACACGTGGCTAATTCCTCAGTGTCCGCTTGAACGTGTTCCGGAGTTGACGTCCTAGTTAGAAGTATTTTGCGTAGCTTCGAAACATTTTTCAACATAATGGAACATTGGACATGTGATGAAACTATTTTGATGAATGTATATGAAATCCCAAACACAAAAATAAACGCTAAATAGATATTGTTGTAAATTGTGGCTCTCCAAATGTACCTAAATTAAATAAATAAATACACTTCGAATAAATATATGTGCACTTATATTCGATTATCGATTTTTTTTTGTTATGTTGGTACACATATGTTTATCATATGTTAGCATTATCAGCCATTTTGGATTAGTGATTTGTTTTTGACAACTGGAAAGTTTAGTCACGTTTTTGTGTGTTCTTCGATTTTTTACTTATGAAAAAAATGGATCAAAGAATATGTATTAAATTTTGCGTTAAAAATGGAATAAAGTGCTCCAACGCACTTAAAATGTTGACTGTGGCATTCGGCGAGTCTACTTTGTCTCAAAAAGTGTTTATAAGTGGTACAAGCGCTTTACAGAAGGCCGAGAAGATGTTAATGACGATGAGCGTTCTGGAGTTGCAACCACGTCAACAAACGAAGAAAATATCGAAACATTGAAGAAAATGGTTTTGGAAAATCGTCGAATACTATTAGGGAAGTTGCAGAGGATGTTGGCATATCAATCGGCTCATGCCATGCAACTTTCTCGGATGTTTTGGGCATGAAACGTGTGTTAGCGAAGTTTGTTCCGAAATTGCTAAATTTTGAGCAAAAGCAACGTCGCATTAGTATCGCTCAGGAGTTGTTGAATGACGTCAACGACGATTCAGATTTGCTCAAAAGGGTCATAACTGGTGATAAAACGTGGGTATATGGTTATGACGTCGAAACCAAGGCCCAATCATCCCAATAGAAGCGGCCAGAAGAGCCAAGACCGAAAAAAGCACGCCAAGTTCGATCAAATGTGAAGGTTTTGCTCACTGTTTTCTTCGATTACAATGGCGTGGTGCATCATGAGTTCTTGCCAACAGGTTGTACGGTTAATAAGGAATACTACAAGGAAGTTATGCAACGTTTTCGTGAAGCAATACGGCTCAAACGATCGGAATTGTGGAAAAACAAATCATGGATTTTCCATCGCGATAATGCACCAGCTCACACATCAATGCTTGTTCGTGATTATTTGGCCAAAAACAACACCGTAATCATGCCTCAACCACCGTATTCACCAGATTTGGCTCACTGCGACTTTTTCCTATTCCCAAAATTGAAAAGACCAATGAAAGGAAAGCGTTTTGCCACAATTGATGAAATAAAGTCAGAATCGAAGAACGAGGCCATACCGAAAAGCGCATTCCAGAAGTGCTTCGAGGATTGGAAGAAGCGCTGGCATAAGTGCATTATATCCGAGGGGGATTAATTTGAAGGGGAGAAAATGGATATTGATGAATAAATAAATTCTTTTCAAAAAACTTCAAAATTCACCTATTCTTTTGAACACACCTCGTATTTTTTATTTTTATTGGGCTAGAGTTATTGGAAGAGAGGGAAAACAAAACAATTACAACAAATTATAAAAATATATTCCGTATTCCTGATGTCCGAAATTAATTTTATGATATTGGGTAGTACCTAATATCATTAAATAATATTTACATATCGCAATGACATTACAAGCAATTATTTTAATACTAATAAAAACTAATCATCTCCTTTTTAACCATATATATTGCTGCATCGACACGTCCATTGATATTGATAAATGGGTTTTAACACATTTAACATTACTTTACCAACATCCCCCGAAGTGTGGTGCATTAGGAGGCATTAATTTCCAAATAATGCGACGTTGTGAAAGTTCCTGTTCCCAATACTGATGGTATTCCTTTGATAGAGAGTCATGCAGTTCTGACAAATAAGACCGAGTTCCAACAAAGTTGGTCCCGTGATCAGAATACATAAATTTGACAGCACCGCGCCTGGACAAGAATCGTTTAAATGCGGATAAAAAACTTTCAGTACTTAAATCAGCGGCGAGTTCTAAATGAACTGCACGAGTGGTCAGGCATGTGAAAGGGCATAAGTATTCCATTTATGTTCTAACACTTCTACGTCGTGTAGGGGACCAGCTAAATGGACCGGCGTAGTCACAACCGATATGTCTAAAGGCTTTCTCGACTTGATTCACACGCGCTGCGGGTAAATCTGCCATTATAGGGTGTGTGGCTTTAGGATTGAAACGAAAGCAAAAATTACATTTATGAATTCTCTGGCGGATAATACCTATTGCAGATAATAACCAAAACTGCTGCCTTAAAATGGACATCAATGCTTCAGGGCCTGCGTGGCAATTTTTCTTTTGGAAATGGTCGATTAATAAATTTATGAACGAATAAAAGAGTGTATAGAGAATATATCACGCGAATGTGAATGGTAGAACAAGTCGTGGACGCCCGAGGAAGACATAGCACGATCAAGTGAACCAAATACTTGTGTCGGCCATGACAAGGGTCAGGATTATATTACCCACTCGCAGGCAACACGTATGTGGGTTCCCATTTCTTACAATAATTATTTTTTAACCTGTCATACATGAGTGTAAGAAAATATTTGTATTGTTTGCTATTTTTTTGTAAAAATCTCGGTAAAATTAAAGGAAAAAAAATATTTTCATAATTCTTGTCTTCTGAAACGATATCCTCCATTCCAATGAATTCATTTATTATTTCGTTATTGTGTTCAATTGGAAAAACTCTGTTTATTTTTTCAGATATTCGTTTTAAAATGTTTTATGAATTCCGAGATGAAAATAATAAAAAATATGTACCTGCCTATCTTTGATGGATCCTCGACCTCGGATGTAAACTAGAAGCGAAGAGGATGGCGCATTGGGAGAGTCAAGTAAAGGACCTGTGGATCCAACTCAATATTAATCATAATAACAGGAGTGTTAAACTGAATATTTTCACCATCTGAAGACGAATCTATTGTAAGCTCATTTTTAAGTAATCTTCGTAATGTATACCTAACAACACCAAACCAACACATCTTAATATTTGGCGATTTTAATAAGTCTACATTCATTGGATTCCTGATGAAATAAATCTCTTGCCTTTCACCACAAACATAAACACAATCACCTCAGACATCATTGACACTCTATCATTCTGTAATTTTAAACAATTTAACGGAATCACCAATCCAAAATACTAGATCTCATTTTATCGGACAAAGAGGATATATCAGTAAGCCATTCCTCATATTCCTCCATTCTTAATATTTGACGATTTTAATAAGTCTACATTCATTGGATTCCTGATGAAATAAATCTCTTGCCTTTCACCACAAACATAAACACAATCACCTCAGACATCATTGACACTCTATCATTCTGCAATTTTAAACAATTTAACGGAATCACCAATCCAAAATACTAGATCTCATTTTATCGGACAAAGAGGATATATCAGTAAGCCATTCCTCATTTCCACTAAACAAAGAAGATTCGTATCATCCTGCTCTAGAAGTAAATTTTCAAATCAATTTTTTAATGAAATTTAAAAATCCAAAGCACTTCTAGACCAAACTTTTATAAAGCCGACTATGCTTCAATTAATAGTTTGCTTCGAGACATAGGTTGGCAATTTATTAATTATGGCAATATAGATCAATCCGTTGATCAATTTTATATCATACTCTACCAGATTATCTCTTCTAATGTTCCCATAAAAAGGAACAGAAAACACTTCCTTAAGTGGTACTCACAAGACCTCATTCATTTGATAAAGGTAAAAAATGAATTTCACAAAAAATATAAAAAATATGGTAATGAACTTGATCATTTATCATTCAACTTGCTTAGAACTACAACAAAAAATCTGATTAGAATTTGTTTCCACAAATATTTACACGTAGTTAAAGAAAACTTAAAAACAAACTATAAGATATTTCTCTCCTTTACCGCGGACAAGAAGTTATAATACTATACACTGCTCTAACGATGAAATAGATATTTTTAATGACACAATTAATCAATATTAAAAAAAGAAGCTGATAATGTGATGATGCCCTTTAGTAAGTACCAAAAAAAAGTGTACCATCAGCACAGGTGACAGTTAGTTTATGCACCTACTTTATAATACGTTTTCGACCTTTCACTTCTTTTTCATTCTTATTATCATTTTTGAGAGATAATATTTGTTTTTGTTCATTGTACTTATTAGTTATTATTTCTATGTAAGCATTCATGTTTGTAAGTTTTGGGCGTATTGCCTGTTTTGTGTACTAAAATAAAATAAAATAAACAATAAATAAAATAAGTAGGTTCCTAATAAGGTTTTTTTTTGTCAAATAATTTCGTCACTGTTTTGGCATCTTAAATGCATCATTATTAACTACCCACCTCCTTGCCCCCCTATCCGATCCCTTTTGTCACTGGAATAAGATAGTGCCGAAATCAGTTCTAATTCAAACCGCTCATACAACGTAGGAACAAAAAGTGTTCAACGCCGCGACACGAGCAACTGGCCAATTCTGGGTTTCAGTGAAGTTTCAGTCAGGTGAATTAAGTGCTAGAGGATATCCACGAACCAAGGTAGGCCTATTCAATTTCCGTGGCATCCTGTTTCTTCAGTCGTTCCTATCACCTTTTTCTCATCTTTTCATCATTTTTCAGAGCTGTCGAAACAGTCACTATTATGACATCTTCAGAGTACTAGAAATTCAAATTAAAATAATTATTCAACACGACATTTTACTATTACAGATTATTAAATAAAACTAGTTAAATTTTTTTTAAATTTTATATTAAAAATATTTTTGTATATGACATTTCAATGTCATTTGTCTATGGCGCAATCTGACGTTTAAAATTGACACAGCCGGGCCGACATCGGAGACCGCTGACAGTTGATGACATGTGCAATACTGCTATTTGCTGGCAGAGGCAGTGGCAGTCAGAGATGGGGATGTGCAGAGGCTAGACAGACTGTAAGATGAAGAGACGCGAGCGATGGCTAGAGACAAGCTCATTCAGAGGAAGATATACGACCTGCTGTCCAACAGGCCGCTCATGGCATTCGTTTCTGTCTTCCTCTTCGTTCTGTGCATCTTCCAAATATATGGGGTGAGATAATGATATCATTTTCTGTATGAAAACATCGGAGTCTAACTTACATGTCGGTCAAAAACTCGTTGTGTCTAGATTTCCGCATTTAAATGACGATGTTTCTTTCATAATCTCATTCAAATGATCACATGTTTTATTATATTATGTTTGATTCATTAATTATAAATGAAGATTTTATTGGAATCTAGCTTTATTTCAGTAAAAAAAAAAACACATTGTGTGGAGATTTGCACATTCAAATTACAATACTTATTTCATGTTATGTTCATAATCTCATTCAAATGATCACATTTTTAATTGTATTATGTTTAGTTAATTATAAATTATGATTTTTAGACTGTTTTCTGAATGAACATATCAGAATCTAGCTTCGTTCCGAGTTGAAAACACATTGTGTGCACATTCATGTATTCGACATTTGCTGAATGATTCAGTAATATTCGCATTAAAAATATCACCTATTAGTAGATTAATACATTATGTTTGGTTAATTTTGGATGAATACTTTATTTGGCATTTTTTATATGAAAACATCGTAATCTATCAAGCGCAACACATCCCAAATTAGGAATACCATTATCGTACTAACAATGACGCAAATTCTGCTGGATTACTGCTGGAGCCACACCTCTGTTCTGTACTTTAGACTGTAGAATTTCATACCATTGTACATAGTACCGCAAAGTTATAATACATTCCTTCCGTCTTCATAAGGCACTAATCTTTTTATCAATATTTCCTTATCACTGTAACATTATCACAAATTTGTGGGTTGTTTTATTTACAATATTTGCAAGACACTCTATGTACAGTATTTTCTATTTTTTAGGAATCAAACAAGTACACAAAAAAATATGGTAAATATTTCCAGTTAGGACTCTGTAGAAAAACTCTAAATTTTTTAAAAAGTAAAGCACTTTTACATTCATAAAAATAAATAAAAAATATATGCATATTCGAAAATACAAAATAATCCACATCATTTTTTACTTTCTTTATATAAAACACGTAAATATTTTATGTGTACATTTTTGATGTTAGTATGAAATGACATTTGTCAAAAGTGCCAACTGCATATTATGGATTTTTAAAACATAGGTTGTTAGGTTCTTATTTTGAGTTTTTTAATAAAGAAAAAAACGAATAAAGAACCTAGAACCTATTCTTTCATTTCCGCGTACTTATTTATTTATTCTTAAATTTAAATTTAAAAACAAAAACATTAGCCACTCATCTCACTAGGACAATCCTGTGTTGAGATGATCAGCTTTACAATTAAATAATAATCAGTAAATACTAATGATTAATAAAAATAAGTAAATATTAATAAGTAAATCATAGTAAATAAATAGTATTTTTTTATTTTATTTTATGAACAAGCTCGAAAATTCCTCCACTCCGAAAACATATAATAGATTTAGCCAAATTAGAATCGAACTCGAATCCCTCTATCTCCAACCTCGGTCGCTGGACTCCCTGCACCGACCCTCTCCGTCTCCACCCAAATTCCATCTTATACCCTCCATTACCTTAGTGAGCAGGCTTAAATATAAGATTGCCATCAGCAAGTGCCGCTAGAACATAAACAGTTTACAATCTTTGGAATAAAAACCCTACAGAGCAATAGGCAGCCGCTCACTGGGTAGAGAAGATTATCTCGACATTTATGCACCTCTAACCACAAATGACACGGGAATACGGAGAAATGTTCCCTAGCACTTGTACACAAAAAATTTACAATACGATATATATTATTTTTTAGGAATCTGAAAGTATTTTTATTTTTTTAAATTTATGAGTTTTTCAACCGAGTCCCAACTTGAAATATTTACCAAAAATATCAATATTTTAAGGAATTAAACATTGTTTCAAGCAATTAAGTTCCATCCATTAAAGCTTGAATAAATATAGTATAACATTTACAGTCTGACATTTAATGGTAGACAAAAATTTAGAGCTCTGCAATAGTTTAAATGGTTTTGATTGGCTCATAGAAGATGAATATAACTTTTTGAAAGGTACAATGGTCCAAGTGCATATTTTTTACTTTACAAATGGTGCTCAGAAATTAGCGGTATTTTATAATTATTCATATACTGGGATTGTATCTTTAAAATTAAAAATAATCCATTGATATTTTCAGATCTACGTGCTGTCGTCGGGCGGCATGGCGGCCTCGCTGTGTGAGCGGGCTGGCTGTTCGATGCAGGGTGTTGGTGGGGCCGTGGGAGTCGGAGGAGGGGACACCTTGGGGGGCGAGCCGGTGGACGTGGTTTACACTTGGGTCAACGGCTCCGACCCCACGTGGCTGCGGGAGCTGCGTGCGCTGGCCGGCGGGAGGGATGACGTTGATCCCTCGCGCTATGATGATAAACAAGAGTTGAAGTATTCCCTAAGGTTAGTTTATTTTCATTTTGATATAAGGCATATCGTCGCTCACGATACAAACAGGTGCCAAAAAACTGATTTTTTTGTCAGATTCTTATGTTTTATTACGTGTTTTGCTATCGGTTTTTGGCTCTCCTAGAAATTTGCTAAATATCAGATACACCTGTTTGTGTTGTAGGCGACGATATGCTCCAAGCAACACCTTTTAAATATTTTTAGAAATATGTATTTCTTCGCACATGATAAAATACACACTTAAAATCTTAAAATGTTTCTGTGGAATGTATGGTTAGTTTGCAACCAAACTGTACAGGCTATCAAAGTGGCTATACAATGAAAGTTATGTGTTTGGTGTGTAGGAAGAAGCAAAGGCTTAGTGCCGCTGGGCGGAGATGCGATTTGCAGTAGTATGGGTGAACGATGTATAGTATGGAATGATCTAGTAGGGTTGTTAACACTATTGTATGCTCGGTTTCATACTAATAATGGATCACAGCCATATACCAACCAGTTATATAACCATATAGAAACTAGTTGTACAAGCAGAAAACTGGTGAATCTACATCACACTTAGAGTCGATTTCGTGCTATAATATTTTTTTTATTTGAGCTTTTGTTCACAAGTAAATCTAGTCTAAAGTTGGAATTTTAGAAAAAAAACAGTAACTATCAGGTGGTTACTGTATTTTAACATACATCGGAGCGTAGACCTGGCTCAAAGTTTTAACCCTTTTTAAAAAATTGTGTGTCGGGTGCCTCTGTTAAACGATCCTCGGTTATGAATCCGGAGGTCGCGGGTTCAAATCCCAGCATGGTAAGTAAACTTTATTTGATTAAGTCGTGTTATTTGACAATTTATTCAATTAAAATAATAATATAGTACATTGGCAGCACGTTCCAGAGTAGTAGATACTCTCAGTACCAGTGGCGTGCAGTCCATAAAGGCCTGTGCCTACCCTGAGATAAATAAACCATAAGAAGAAATTCTAGAAAAATTTCTAATCAAAATGTATTTTTCCATTAATTTACTAAGGAACTTGTAAGCTCATTTATTCATTTGGTCATAACAATCAGCAGAAGATGTTAATAAAATAGTTGTTTTCAAATATTCAATGCACAATAATTCACACCCGAACTTGAAAAACTACACACAGCCTGCCTTTCATCATAGAGCAATGCACGCCACTGCTCAGTACCTATCGCCCTGGTGTTTGGTGACCAGATCTGAATAGCCAGGTACTTCTGCACCTTATTTTATTACTCTTCCATCTCTCTCTCATCTCTTTCCCCTCCCCATCTTACCTTCAGCTTCACAACATATCCCAATTGGGGATGCCATAGTCGCACTGACTCCATACAGTTGGGACCAGTTGGGACTTTGTGCTGTACTCACATAATTAAAAGAGTTGCTTCGATCTTGTTTTTCTTCCAATTTCTCAAAATCGGGCGTGAATAGACAGCAAATGTCTCACCAAGCCTAAACTTCAAGCTATTATTTTTATAAATCTCCGACGTTTTATCCCAGAGCACAATTCTTTCTTCAATTACCTAGTGGGATTTAGTTTATTTCCTTCTTCATATTAAAACAATGTTCACAAATAAATCTAATTTACAAGCAATAACCATAAACCATACAAACTCTTCAGCCACTAAAGGCAGACCATTTTTTATCGTCACGACACATGACAAGTAGGAACGCGCTCATAGTTGATGAAAACATTTTTTTTTGTTCTATCTGTGATGTAGATTCACCAGTTTCCTGTTTGTACCACTAGTTTCCGGACACCATGTATAGTGCCTTATGTGTAGTGCTTTTTTCTAATGTTGCCAGGTCCCTGGAGTTGTATGCGCCGTGGGTGCGCCACGTGTACGTGGTGACGGCAGGGCAGCTGCCGTGGTGGCTAGACGCTGCGGCTCCTCGTTTGACACTGGTGGCGCATTCCGACATCATGCCGGCGCAGTTCCTACCTACCTTCTCCAGCCCGGCCATAGAGTCCTTCATACACAAGTAACCGTCATTATTTATTTTCATTATGGTCATGTTGTCTAGCTGATTACAATTTAATCGAAAGTTAAAATGGGCCAAGGATTGACATTTGACGTGAACCGTTCAAGTGTTCCAAATTCAAAATGGCACTGATCGATTTGATGATCATCAAATGCGATGAAACATCCCAACTTAAGAATGTCTCATTTATGGTGCTCTCTCCTCATTCCTTCTCAAGCTGAGATTTGACTTGCTTTTCTACATGTAGTTTTTTTTAGCTTTAATTGTATGTTTTGCTTTACATATCTCGCTAGGTTCAACCTGTTCTGAAGGTGACAATAATGTACAATAAAATATTTGACTGACCTTACTGAGTTGGCATCGCATCTGGGTCCCACCCAGGCTTCGCGAGTTCAATTCCTCAGCTGGAATTATGCTTTTCATTCTTTTAAAAAAAAATACATATATATTTAAATACAAAGTTATTGACATGTGTAACAAGGGCGTGCAGAGCCTATAATCAGAGTAGGCAAGAGAAAAAACAGCGATTTAATTTATATTTTAAAAAACTTTCCACAGATGTCGTAAGTTTTCGCTAAGAATGGCTTAATTCTGGCTTTGGCCGATGTCTGTTGAGATTATTAACCACACCAAATATCCAAATAACCGCTTCATTTATGCATATTACAAGCCAATTACTATATAATATGGACCGCATAATTGCATGAAAGAAACCAACATGATATGATATTTATTTCGTTAGTAAAATTTTACTAATTAAAATAGGCGTCAACAGATGGCACTGATGGTTACATTTGTGATTTGTACCAAAAGGCACCGCTTTTTTCGACACTAACATAAACGAGTCTTCGCTTAAGTACGCAATGTGCACACATGTACATTTTTTGTGTAGAATGTAATCGACATTTGAATTTGACATGTGCATCATTATAGTAGGGCAGTCGGTTGGGTGCGCGCGGTGCTGTGATTCGTAGCTGGAACTTCCTGCTTATTTTTAAAAGTGTATATTGAATTATTGCAATAATTTTTTAAACATTTAAATTATTGTTTTGTGTGAGTGAGGTAGGGTAGGCAGTGTTAATGCAGCTTATATGGAACACACGCCTCTGTGTTTGAGGTTATACGTATTATTGAATTTAAACATTTGAGATAGAAGAACAGAATGATGTTTGAGTTACGTTTTTGGTAATTTAATTATGTTTAGTTTTGTAGCTTAGCGTGGCTGAACACCCCACATATATTTGTTACCATTTACAATTTGGCATCTATGTTTATCTTTGTAGGATCCCCGGGCTGTCGGAGCGCTTCCTATATTTCAACGATGACATCTTCCTGGGCAGCCCTCTGTTTCCCAGCGACCTGTACACCCCCTCGGACGGCTACGAGCTCTACACGGCGTGGAACGTGCCCGAATGTGCCGTGGGCTGCCCCTGGTCCTTCCTAGGTACCAGAACCAGACACTCATTGTTTATCTTTCACTACCATAGATAATAGAAATAAAGGGAGATATGGCATGGATGCGCGCTACCTGTCATCGAGCTACAACCAAATTGCATGGACTATCAATGTAGCGGATCCAATGAAAGTTATGCATTTGGTGTGTAGTTAAAAAAAAAGACGAGGCGCCGCTGTACATAAATGTGATATTAGTATGGGTGAACACTGCTGGCGACCCTTTTGGTTCATAGCCCATTTCCCCTGTTTCTATTATTTATTTACACCCATTACAACAGGCTTTTAGGTGGACATTTATAAGTAATATTGAAAAGGTACATATTATAATAGATAATATAAATGGAAACAACATAAAATAACCTAGCTCTACTCGATGACAAAAACTGTACTAATGCATGCTTATACTGTAACATTGATGTACCAAATATATCAACACCATTGAAGTATTTGTTCCCCAGATGTCGAATTCTAAGTACTGTCTTGTAACTGTCCTACCATTATCTTTGAGTAGAACAAACACCACATTCCACCATATTCTATATTCTAAAAACTCTATTGCTAGGCGATAAGTCCTGCGATAGTGCCTGCAACGTGGCAGCGTGCGAACACGACGGGGGCGACTGCCAGGGGCCCCCGCAGCGCCACTATGGCCTAGGCAACCCCCCGCTGTTGCCTGACGACTACGACAGCCCCTTCTTTGATGAGGAGGAGCGTATGGATGCGGATGCCAGTGTGGGACGCTACCCAGGATTTGATGAGCCGCCTTTCAACTCCAAGGTGATTCGTCTTTCCTTATTTTTCACATTTTTTACATAAATTTAATGGTTCGCCATAGAAACTGATAGATGACAAAAAATTGGCAGAAATAAATTTTATAATGTGTATCATTATTTTGACAAATGTGAAGAAATTTTTAGTACCTATTACTTTTTTTAAATTTTGTTACCTTCCACAGTTTTGCTGTTCTGACGAAACCTCTACAGTAATTAGTTATTATTTTGTTGTTACAGATAGTTCAGGCTCGGCAGCATGAAGACCAGGATCTGCTGGATAGTCTCCGCCCGGAGCCAGGAGCGGACTCCCGGGAGACCAGGCTGGTCAAACGGGAGACGGAGGATGAATTCTGGGCCCCCATAGACACCACTGGAGACATGGCTCACGGTAGAAATACCATGAGAAGTTTGAAGAGCTTTCGAGAAAGCCAAAGCAGTTCCAAAGAGGAGATTAAAAATTTGAAATTAAGTGATTTAAAGATAAATATGAATACCAGTAACATAAAGTTTAATGAAAGTGACTTAAAGTTGAAAGGTTCTCTTAAAGAACTACATACAAATGACTCAAATTTAAAAAATGATGGTGTTAATAGTAATTTAAACATAGAAAATATTAGAACATTGATTAAAGATATCACCATGGAGGAGATACAGGGGATAAAATATGAATCCAAGCCCACCCTAGATCCCACAACTGGAGACATGGCCAGCTATAAAATCACCATGAAGGGTTTGAAGGGTTTTAGAGAAAGCCAAAGCAGTTCCAAAGAAGAGATTAAGAAGTTAAATATAAATAACTTAAAGTTAAACAATTCACTTAAAAATCTGTACGCCAATGACTTAAATTTAAGAAATGTTGCTATTAAAAATAATTTAGAAATAAAAAACATTAGGGCATTGGGAGATGGTACTGCTGGTGAGATACCAGATGTCAATTCTCAATTAGGCCAAGCGCTACCAAAATACTTAATAGATAAGAATAATTTAGGTATTAGAACACTGGGAGATAGTAATGCAGAGATTCCAAATACGAGTGACTTAAAATTGACTCATCGTGAGAAAGACAATTCCCAATTAGGCAAAGAAGAACCAAAAAGCTTATTTAAAAAATCAACAGAAAACTTAAGGGAGAAAAATAATTTAGACATTGGAGATATCAGAACATTTAGAGATGGCATCCTTGAAGATATAAATGACTTAAAGTCGGCTAATGTTGAAAAAGAGAAAATTTCTCAATTAGGTCGAGAGGTGCCGAAAAACTTGTACCAATCTTCAGAAAACCTGATGGAAAAGCTGAAGAGAGCGGCGTCGGTGGATAAGTCCAACGTCAGCAAAGCGGTCAACCACTTCAATAAGAGCTACCTGAAAGCCGATAAGAAGTCACGGCAGAAGAAGAGCACGTATGAAGAAGTGGGTGATGATTCGGAACCCGGTGATGAGCGTAAGCTAGCCATGTATGCACGGTCGCTGATCTACACCAACAAACTGCTGAATAAGGAGTTTGGTTTTCAGAACAGGAAGGTGAGAGCAACTTTTATTTTTATGTGATACCCCACAAGAGAACTGCCCGAAGCTAGTGGGGTGAAACAATCCAGTTGAAACGTCCCTTTCTAACTAACTAACCATCACAATGTTTCTTCGCAAGGGTAGGCAGAGTCTCGGCACACTCCTTGCTTCATTCACATTCTTTCAATATCGTCTCATACATATTATTCTGACTCTGGACTAGACCCGACTCAAGTATTTGATTTACTTCACTGTTCCATGGCTTTCTTGGGCGTACCCGACTTCTACCATTTACTTTCGCATCATACATTCCCCTTACACTCCTTTCATCATTCATTCATTCGCTCTATGTTTCCAACATCTAAACATACCCTGTACTCAGTGGTGACCAAAGGTAGGCTGTGTGTAGTTTTCAAGTTCGGATATAAATTGTGCATTAAATATTTGCAATTGGCCATTCTACTATCATCCTCCACTGATTGTTGCGGCCAACTAAATAATGAGCGTACAAGTTCCTTACCAAATTCACGGAAAATATACATTTTGATCAAATATTTGAGGTATTTTTTATTAGGTACATTAAAAAAATATATCATTTATTTTTCTTACGGTTGGCATAGCTTTTCAGCCTTTATGGACTGCACGGCAATGCCTGGACTATGTAATGTGATATGTATACAAATATGTAGTTAATAATTAAAAACAAACAAGGTGCCTGCGCACGTGCCGTTTCTGCTGGAGCGCTCTGTGCTAGAAGCTCTGCACGCGCGCTGGCCCGGGCACGTGGCGGACACGGCGCGCAATCGCTTCCGTCGCCCCAACGACCTGCAGTTTGCCTTCGCCTATTACTACTTCCTGATGAACGAAAAGAGGCAGCTGTCCATCGAGCAGATCTTTGACAAGTACGACACCGATAAAAGCGGGTGAGTTATAATAAGATTTTAAAAAAATTACATATGTGCGTTTAGTTTTTTTTCAAATATGCCGGTGTTAGGTCGGGGTGATTCAAACTCCATCACATTAAATAACCATCAAATCAACGATCCGCACCATCAAATTTTTTTACATTTGAACGGTCCCAGTTAAACACCTAATCTCGGCCCATTTTAGCTTTTGATCATATTGTAGCTAAAGGACATAACAACATGCTTGATGACAGTTAGTCACTTGAAGAGATAAACCGACAGAAGTGTAATAAATTTTTAATTTATTTTTAATAACTTATTGAAGTTTATAAACCTCATTGTAATATTTAATCATTGGAGAAGATAATATTAACATATCCTAAATGAAACACGAAAATGAAAAAAACAACAGAAAATAAAAAGGTATCAGTCGCATCTTGGACTCGAACCCAGGACCTGTGTCGTACCAAAACAACCGCATTACCGACTAAGCTAATGCGACCAGTTCACTTTACGCTATCTTCATCGATATCATACCTCAAATTCAAGACTTGTCAGTATTATCCTCCATTTTAAATTCCATGTTATTGGCTGCTTATTCGGTAAAGCAGTTCCGGCAAGACAGAGGTCCTGGGTACGAGTTCCAGATGCGACTGACACCTTTTTATTTTCTGTGGTTTTTCGGTTTCGTGTTTCATTTAGGATATGTTAATATTATCTTCTTCAAAGATTAAGTAATAATTTTTCATTACTTCTGCGGAAATTGATTAAAAAATTTTAAATATCAAAATTCTTTTTTGAACAAATAATCAATTTCATTGGCCTGTTTGGGGCCTAGGAGTTGAAAGGTCTTATGTGAGTTGGCGACATCATTGTCCTTTCAAATCAGTTGGATTATACTTGTAGGGATTATCTGTCGAGTGTGATCAGCTGATCAGAAGGTTGGTGTCAAATAATTCTTATTGCAATTCAGTGCTATATTTAACTTTTTCTGTTCGGTGAGTAGTAACCAAATATGATATTTCCTCTATATCCCACTTTAATCGGTCGATTATAGGACGTGGTCTGATCGCGAGGTGCGCACCGTGCTGGCACGAGTGCGTGGGCTCCCCCTCACGGCCGAGGCAGTGCGTGCCCTGGAAGCGGTCGCACGCGCCTGCGACTCGGAGGCCAACCGGGTGCACCCAACCCCTCCCGCTGAGAGGTATCTCGACTCCGATATGGTAAACATTCACACACTAAAAATCATTAAATAAAGCGATTACAGAACAAGTAAGGAAACCCATTGCAAGACTGACAATCAGTGGACACTGCGAGGCTATCTGAAACATTGGCTAAAGGAAGAGGAAAACAAACATGGCGCTCTATCCCAAAAGTCAACTAATCATAGTTCTTTTGGTTGTGAGAATCTCTATCTTATCTGAATATCTTTTTAGTGAAGAACAAACGCGTAAAGAATAGTGTTTAATGCATTCTGCACATCTTTATGTAAGTCAGAGTTGTGGGTAGATTATACTGCACCCCAATGGCATAGGCTAAGTCACCTATATTAACGCATAACGCATATCGCCAACTATTCTACCTACCGAGATACAGAAATGTTCCTGGAGGGATGAGTATTTCAGAACACTTCTCCGCCACCGCATAGAAGTTTATGGCGCAGAGTACGCCAATCCAAGAATACTGCCATGGCTGCCTGGATAAAGTCCCCTCTGATGGCTCTCTGGAAACACTTTTATTATTTTCGTTGTTATTTTCCATTGTACATATTACATACTCACTCATTTTATTTCATTGTATGTTTTGTTATTTTTGTATTATTGTCAACTATGAAATGTATTGCTTTGCACTGCCCCGCAGCATGCCTTATGGAATAAATGATTATTATTATTTTACCATTCGTTTTTGTATGTGTTTAGCCTACCCTTAGCAGGGCGCTGGTGTGCGGCTGCGCAGCCCTGGCGGATCCATTGCGCACTTCACTGGGCCCGCTGCCCCCACGCGCGCGCCCCCGCCCCGCTGCACCCCGACATACCTTCGCCATGCTGGACTCTAATGTCACCAAGGCCGTGGCCGCACTGGATGAGATTCGCCGCGACACTAAGTGAGTACTGAGCTCCCTAAACTCATGTTTAAGTTGAAATATTATGGCCAGCATCGCAATTTGAAAAGTGAATGGTTATTTATATTAACTTATGGGTTTTAACCATAGATAACCAAATTCATATTCTTTATATAAAACCATGTACAATGTGACCTTAAAACGGGGTACCCCAGTAAGGTTACATTTTTTTGCGAATTTTTTGTTAAACTTTAAGAAATAAATAAATAATAAATAAAGTGACTCGCATTGTGTGCACGGTTTCCAACCAATAATTATTTCTGACCCATCTCTCTTATTTCTATTATCTATGTTCCATTTTCAATTTGTATTTTTTTTTAAGACAACATAATAGCGTCTCCCACATGTACGTCTCCCGCCTGCATTTCTCAATCTTTTCTCCAAATCGCCCGTCGATCTGCTCGCCGATAAGCCAAATCGGCCTGCCAGCCGAAACGTTGCGTTAATTTAGGTAAAAAAACTCAGCACACTTCAGCGGACGGGCCAATCCGTTGATTAACATGATAATAAGATAGACATGTCATAATTACCCAGAAGATTATAAATTATTTACGTATAAATTAATAACAGTGCAAATTTAAATATGTACTTTACTTGCAATATTTTGTTAAAAAATTAACTAATACAGATTTTTAAATTACTGTTCTTTGATATTGATTTTCCATAAGCAGTCGGTGAAAAGTCATAAACATAAACAAAAACAAATGCACAGGGCGCGCTCTAATGCTGATAGCACACTGATCACTGAGAAAAACCTACTCATCGGACTGACAGGAGATCTGGGCGTTCGGACTCCAGGTTGCTGCCTTTATACTTACGTTTCGGCGGACCTATTGGAATGAAGTGTGGTGAGATCTTGAGTCCAAAGCGTAAGTGTAATGTCTGCTCTTGCAACACACCCATGTTACGAAAACCTGGCAATATTTTATTTACTCCTACTACCAAGAAGCAAGAAATGTAGCTTGTGCAATGATGAAGGACTTATCTAGCGGAGGATTGAACACCACCTTAACTCAGCCTACTACGACTTTTGATCAAATGCTAAAATGGGTTAAGAATCAGCATTTAAAGCTGATCATTTATGTCTCAAAAATTCAAAAAGGCGTTAATCGTCGATCAAACGTGACGGAGGTTAAAACAACCCAACCTTAGAGTAAAATGGTGAGAATTCATCTTATAGTGTTCTTTCCCCAGGAAATTCATCTGCATCAACGACAACCTGGACCCGGTCCGCGAGGAGGAGAATGTGATTGTGCGCATGCTCCTTCAAGAACTGTACGAGGCGCTCCTGCCTCTGCCTTCCAGCTTCGAGCTGCCCCCCGGTGTCGCCAACAGGTAACTATCATAATACTAATACTGTACGCTCGTCAACACACCTCCTGTACCACCCAGCCACATGCCTGTTCACTTCTCAATGTATGTTGCCATGAATATATGTTATCTTATCTCAGGCGTCCAGGCCTCCAGGCGTCCCTATCCTGCGCTACTTCAGCGGTCTCCGTCCACAATTGGCCCAGCCTCTCTTCACATAGCCTCTGGAGTTACTTCTCCCAACTTAGCCTGAGGGTGGCCCGCTGTACATATTATTATTGATATTACATATCTCCCATGTTTACCTTATTCGCCTCACATTAACCCAGTCCCTTTAATAAAGTTCACTAGGGTTGTCATGGGTATTCAACTATGTCACCTGCTTACACAACCTGTATTCCTGACTATCTGAGCCTTCTGAGTATCTGAACCGACTTCAAGGCGAAACATTGGCACCATAGGTTAATTAGAGTTTCTTCATCGTCTTCACATCTCCTACAGCTATTGGTGCTTTCCACTCCCGACAGCTGCATGTGTCTCTTGAGGTGGCACTGTCCTGTTAGTATTCCTACTAGCTCCCTCAATTCTCTTCTATCCATATTGAGTAGTTGTCTGGCTCGCTTGGCGTTAGTAAATTATAAATAAAATTGGGCCCAATATCAACCCTTGAAGAATTCCTAGGTTATTTTCCATTGGTTCCAATATTGAGTTTTCACATTTTGTTTCTTGGAGGTATTCTTTAATAAGTTGTGACGTATATGATCTCTTGGACCGTCTCATTAAGTGCTTATATCCATTACTTCCAGGGTTGAGCTATTGATTCTTTCCGCTCCCAACAGCTGCATGTGTCTCCTAAAGTGGCAGTGTCCTTTTAGTAGTCCTACTAACTCTCTCAGTGCGTATCTATCCGCATTGAGTTATTATCTCATTATCTCACTTGGGGTTAAACAGTCTATGAGCTCTAGAACTGTCTCTTCCAAGTATTTTTATCCCGTTTCTTCCGGGGTTAAGTTATTGATGCTTTCCCCTCCCAACATGTGTCTCTTAAGATGACAGTGTCCCGGTGGTAACCATACTCAGCTAGTTTCTATCCATATTGAGTAGTTGTCTGGTTCGCTTGGGGTTGTACCGTCTATAATAATAATATGTATATATCTTTATTGTAATTAAGTTTGCAACTATAACTAAAATGCATGTATATTAAAATGTACAGTGGTTTATAAACTTGATATATGAAAAGTTAAATTAAAATAATATAATAACAGAAGGTAATATGTAACAAATAGAAATGCATAGTTATAGCTATGAGTTCTTGGACTGTATCCCGGGGTGATGGTGTCTTGTTAGCAGTCTTGGTAAGCTCTCTCAGTTAGTTTCTATCCATATTGTATTGTTGCCTGTTTCGTTTGCGGTTTATGTGTATACATACATATATGTATCTATGTTGTAGGTTCCTGCGCCTCGAGGAGCTGGAGGCGTGGCGAGCGGGTCGCCGTACGGCATGGCTGGGTCTGGCGCTATGTGCCGCGCTACTCACCGCCCTCTCCCTCTACCACCTACATTCCTTTCGTCGCTCGCTCCACAGGGTTAACGCTCTCCTCTAACCTGCATCACCTCATTCTGTGGAGTACACCAGATATTTGTATGAAATTAAATAACAAATAACAATTTTTTTTAACTCTTGCAGCCGCTATCTCCAGTTAAAACTGAGCAAATTCTAAGTTAAGTAAAAGTTTACCCTGATCGGAAGATTTGGCAGTATTTCTCAGTTCCATTTCACATCAGATACTCTCGGTATTGCCCTGGTGAAAAACCCCTATTTAGAATTAAAACATTGCTTTAGCCGTGTTTGGTAACCAGATCTGAATTACCAGGTACTTCCCAACCTTCCTCTTCCCATCTGTTTCCCTTCTCCACTCCATTCAGCCTCACAACATGCCTCAATTGGGGATGCCACAGTCCCACTGGCTACGGACAGTCGGGACTTTGTGCGGTATTCACATTAAAAAATAAATACATCATTTCTTAACAGGAGGAACTCCAGATAAAAGACAAACTCATCTCAAAACATAAATCCTCCCCTCCTGTTTAACCTGATGATCACTCTGTACGATTCATACCTGGAAAACCTGTAACATTCATGTGAATAGTGGCTGACAGATTGAGAAAAGTTATTGTTATTTTTGTATTTTGTATGAATACATAGTTCATAGTGCTAGTCTACTCGTCATACTTATTAAACTGATTTGTTTTCAGGTCATTTTCCAATCTTTTGGTTAAAAAAAGCTTTAAACGCTAATATTATAATAATAATAATTGGATGATTTGTATAGCGCCATTTTTATGATAAAAACACCTCAAGGAAAGTTGTTTTGAAAATGGAGTAACACAGATTCCGTTGTAACTTTTTTCCCCCCTTTCTATGGAGGTCTTTTTTATTAATAAACTCGAAAACCCTCTTTCGAATTGTTCAAGATTTTACTACCAAATTTTTATTTGTGTCGAAATGGGTTTTTACATATTCAAATACATATTACAGCGATACAGTTGTTAATAATTTGTTCATACGAACAGTAACATCAATATTGATTAATGAGATTCCTTCTTGTATCTACATTCCGTGCAGTTAAATGCATACATCAGCCACCTCTGCACATATTATGTATTACCAAATACTCTTAAATGACAATACCTCTAGCTCTTGACATTTGATGGCACCATGCTACACTAGCGACCTCTAGCGGCCCGGGCTTCCAGACTGTATTACTGTTATAATAAAAAAATAATTCTTTCTAAACAATTTAGACAGTGCGCGAGCAGCCAGGCTTTAAATGTTAATACAATCCTAATAGCCTCTTTTAAATTTTTGAGCAATAAGGGAGTAAAATCGTGTGTAGGTCACCCACAGAGAAAAGAATCAACAGAGGTGCTTCACCAGGTGAAGGGAAGAAGCCAAATTTAGCAGGGTGAGGGATGAGCCTGGAGGCATGTCCTTTTCAGTGATTTAAATAAATCCCAACATTATGACAACTCGCATTACACCGTAAAGTATTAAGTATAAACTCTTCGAAAAGCATATCTGCTAATGATCAATTCATCCTTTTTACAATTGTGTGTAATTTATCGCCAATATCCATCCCGTAGCTGCCGTGCCAATATTCAAAACTAACCCTAACCGCCAATTTAAGTAAAATGACAATAGATAAAAAAAAATCCGCCTGTTTACATAAACAGAATATTTTGTTAGAGTATTTAGTTTGACCCTTTTAGAAATGTTTATTAATTTACTTACCGCAAGAAACGATGACATGAACGCTTTCGCGTCATCATCATTTTAGTTTAACAACGGTTAAGAATTGTATTGAATAAGCTTAAAAATAAGTAAAATAAGGATTTCCTGTGGAATGTAATGCGATATTTGTGATTATTCCCACTCTCACTTCTATTTTAACACCATTTTAATGCATGAGAATGCGTTATTCCGTAAAATCTTCCAATGATTAGACGGCATTATTAAAGAAATGCGCAACCCGGGCTGGTGCCAAAATGAATGTCACGTGACCTTTGCCTCTACGTCAAAATGGTACGGGTAGATTTTGCTTCGGGCATGTCTATGTAATTCTGATGTCAGTGAGGTCACCTAATATTTATTTTTTAAATTTTCGATGTCTTTAATATATTAAGAAAATTTCACAGAAAATCTAACAATGTATGAAAAAAACCAATTCGTGGGTCGCTAGTGTAGCAAGTTGCCATCTCAATGTCAGGAGCTGTGCGTATTATTGTATTTTTACGGTATTTGATACCACTGACTGCATGCAATCTAGGTACGTACAAGCAAGTATCTAAATGATTCAGTCCTGATATATTATTGTTACATTCAAACAAAATTTTGGATAGAGAATTAATTAATTTTTTTAAACTTCCAACTGTGGAATCACTGTAACCTAGGGGTTAAAACCAACCAATAATAATTCATTTGTGCCTCATCGCTACTTAATTTATGAAGGACATATGTAATTATACTTTTACTGTAACCTTTTTGCTGGCATTGCTGTCACAATGCGTTTTTGTGCCATTCCATAAAGTGAGCATTTGTGTATCTATAAGGGTGCCCACCAGTCCAGACCTAGTCATTGAACCAGTTTTTTTTTGTTTTCCCTATGTTTAAAATTTTAATATCATGTTTTAATTTTATTGTTTTTTGTAAATATTTAATAAAAAAAATTCTAATAAAAATTCTTGTTTTTATTGACCTTTAATATTTTTTCATAACCTCCTTAGCAGAACTCGTTGGTTCAGAGGTCCCAGAGATTTCAGTTTCAAAACTTGGCATTATCAAACTATTTTTTAGGTCATTTTCAACATAGGGCACAGAATTTAAATATGTAAGTCAATGTACATATTTGTTCTGGAATTTTTTTGATAGAAGGAGAAGTACATTAGAAAAGGGAGAAGTACATTATTTGTACCTCATTCCTGGGGGAGAGATGTGTTCCCAACCCTACTGAGCAACTGTTGAGCTGAAATTTTGCCTCAACACTGCTCAAATGCACTACTACACTCTCTTCCCAACGCAACTCTCCATCAAGTAACGAACAAATTTACAATCAAATTGGGACATCAATTCAACTGAACTAAAGCTCCCCTCAATTAATTAAACCTAATTATAAAAAGTGTCAACAGAGTGAAAAATGGTGTTCATGGTCCAAATATTGAATGACAAAAATTTATTCCTTTTATTTTAATGAAAAAAAATATGTTTTTAATAAAAATAAAGAGAACCTAACTTATTCCACGTATTATAACGTACGTTTTGGATTATTTTTCACAGAGGAGAAACGTCAAATATACAAAACGTCTGTGGCATTAGCAAAAGTCAAGCATTTGTTAATATATTGATTTGCGTATTACCGTATTTAAAACAGATGATGTGTATTCATAATCAATATAACAACTCGTTTATGTTAATTTAAAGTTTTTACTTTGATGTCATTTTATCGTCTAAGAAAGTGGGCGGGCACCCTTAAGTTGATCAATGATAAAACATTCTTGGAATAATAATAATAATAGTTGGATGACTTGTATAGCGCCATTTTTGTGAGAAATCACCTCAAGGGCGCTGTACAAATATTTCTAACACTAACTAACTAACTAACCATCACGCCGTTTCCCGCAGAGGTAGGGGGAGAGGACGGTCCGCCAAACATCTCGATCTTGGCATACACTTCTTGCTTCATTCAAATTCATACATCGTCTCATACATTCTCTTCTATTATTAAATTCTTGGAAACAGGCGAAAAGTGCGTTGCTCAACAAAACACTCGGCTGATCGATGTCTTAGATTGATCAATCAAAAAGTTTGAAAGAACGGCCATTAGCACCGCCCTGTTGAGATAAATACCACCATTCAGAATCAAAATGTTGCATCAAATGGTTTTAACGCTAGGTGACCAGATCTGAATGACCAGGAACTCGCTGACTATCCTCTTCAGTCTGACAAAAATTCTTAAATTTCTTATAGGGATGCCATATTTCCACTGGCTCTGGGCTCTGGGCAGGCAGGTATCGCATAAAATAAAATAACTTAGTGAAATAATAACACTTTCCATTCAATATTATTAATTTAATAATATTATAATAACATCTTTGTAATAAAAGGTTATATTTTTATAGAATATTTATGAAAAAATAAATAAAGAGGCAGGACAAATTGAAACTAAAATTAACAAAACAAATTTAATACTTTATTTTTAAATTGTCTTTAAACAGAAAAAAAACATTGTTTCAAAAGAACCAAAAAAATAATATTAATACAAAAGAAATACCAAAATAAAAAAATAAAACAAAGAAACCTATTTTTAATTAAATAAACTTAACTGCACAAATTACGAAAAAAATAACAATAATATTTTACAACATTTACAAAATAACAATTTGTAAATAAAGGAATGATAGTGAAACGAAAAAAAAATAGATGCAATTGTAATCCTTATACGGACGAAAAGAAAAAATCATTCATTAAGAATTGGGTATTTCCAGTATTTCTTGATATTTTAATGGATTGATGCATAAGATCATAGCAATTTTGGTTTCCAAGACAACGGAGATTTGGGAAGAATTTGGTTGTAATAGACTTTAATAGAGTAGTTAAGGCAGTGAAAACCATGAAACTGCTGACATTACAAAAGTGGATATTCAAGAGGTGGAATGGTAGTTTAATCCGCATCCACCCTATTCTCCTGATCTTGCTACAACAGATTTTAGTATTTCGCAGACTCTAATCCAATTGTCTTTGATTAAATCCTTTAAAAGAGAGAAAATTAGCTCAGTGACTCTTCACCTCTAAGCCACCGGATTTCTTCAGGTGTGTATTTGAAAAACTGCTAAAAAGTAAATTGTAAAATCGCTTTGAACTTGTGCACCAAACCAAAACGTATAAGGATAGAGATAAGCAAACAATGATGGACTAGCATAGCATGTATGCGTGCCTCTCCCTTGCTATGTTATTGGAAACATGAAAAACAATGAATATGGTTAAAATGGAAATATTACAGAATATTATCGTAATACTTTTGAGGTACATTAATCAACTTTGAAATTTGGGTAAAAATATTTCTGAAGAAAATGACTTTTAGAGATCTCTATAGAGTTCTAACTAGTATATTATTAGTATTACCGAGGATAATGTTTATTAAATATATTTGTAAGCAATAATAACAATAATTCTTTGAATTATTCTCGGATAAAGAATCATTGACAAAAGGGACGACCGGTACCCGGGCAATAATGACGAAGCGAGCATACTCCTACTCCTAGCCAATGGTAATCTCGGTAGGGCCTATTTCTAATTGTATTTCCATAGATCCAATGGTAAATATTCAATTACATAGACACAGCCTTTACATAATCAATTCTCTTTCATTTTTAAATCAAATCAAGTCAATTTCAACATCACAAAAATCGTTCTTACAATTCAGTTTGTTGTTTTTTTTAATAATATTATGTAAAAAGATTTAACTATTAATTATTAAAAATACAAAACTTGACAAAATGCCTACAATAGCATGTTTCGCAAGACAAAAATTTGAAATCTCATTTCGCATTCAAACAATATTATTTATTACGAAAGTTTCAAATTTGGTTCCGAGTACATAATTACATATACATATTCAAACATCACTTTGCAAAGTTTTGAAAAACAAATAGACAGTAGAAAAGTGACAGTAATACATAATCTAAAATAAATATTTATACATAGAACATATTTGTGGTATATATCTGAGTAAATAATTACAGCAGACCCTTGGACTTAAAACAGGGGCTTGCTGTACTCAGAATACTTAGATGTTCATGTTCAAAGAAACCAAAGATTGGAGATTGACAGACCTTAAATGTTTATTTATCAACTTTCAATTCACAATTTAACATAATTTTATTATAGCGATTTTAGCCTCGATTGAATAGACGGCTCTGATGATAGCCAACCTACAATAGGAGAAGGCACCAGAAGAAGAAGCCTCGGATTAATCTAGACAAAGCAACATAAATAACTAAACTTTGATCAGCGGCTTTTATATGAACAAGTTCAATATGTAATATTATAAATAATTAATTATAACTAACCAGCTGGGTATCTTTGTTAGCATTACGCGGGGATTTATTACAATTTGGTACAGTTTAATATCAACTATTACAACTCCATCACCCCACATCCCGAGGGGATAGGCAGAGATTACAACTCCATCACCCCACATCCCGAGGGGATAGGCAGAGAGCATAGACATGCCGTTTCATCCACATTCATACATATTTAAGCCAATCACGCCCATCATCGGGTATTCCGCCATAGTAAAAATGAGACATATAGATGCAAGACAATGAAATCAGTATAGAACGTCATCTTAAGGACAACTAATAAAAAAATCTGACCCCATGTTTAACTCATTATCGAAATTTGCTTGACACTGCCATTTGTTAAAATTTATACACTCCACATGAAATACGGCTGTAAAAATATACATTTCAAAATATGTATTTGGTCAAATTGTGAATGACAATAAATTTCACTTTAGGATTTGTACATCAAAGTGTGTTGAATTTAAATTTGGAATGTTGCAAATATTTTAATTCAAACTTGAACCACTAATAGAATACGGAGAAATAAACTAAACATTTAAACTATATTCAAATTGAAATACGTACTTACACTTCTTCACGGGTAATTCTAGAAAATTCAGCACATATTATTATTAGCACAAGCTGTTCAGGCTTAACCTTTTTTTAAACATATGTATGTATAAGTTAATCTATACAATAAGCACACTATAATATTAAGTTGTACAAAGGTTTTCTATAAAATATTTTGTCATTAAAACCTACTATAGGCAAAGTAAAGGTAAGCACAGACTGGGCCCACGTACGCAACTTACGCGATGCTAAGTTCCCAGGCCGTGCACACATGTCCTAGGTACACAACGCAAAGTTAGGTAAGGACACGCCTTCCAATGCGTGTGATTGGTATTTCTAGATGGCGCGTCACTCTCAGTTGATTTGACATTTCTTTTTTAGGTTATGTGTTTCCCTTATTACTTATTAGAAAACGCACACATATGTACATGTGTACTGTTACTGTTCAGCTTTGTCACTGTCATGTCTTGCGATTTTGAAACATTTTATCAACAAAACTAGCAATAAATGCACAAGCAAATCTCAAATGAACCCCAATACAATCAATAAACGTCAAAAACATAACCATAGACATCAACTCAACCCGTCGGTCCCATCCCCTCCACCTTCCACACGTCCCACGCCAATCTGGACAGCGCAGGTCGGCGTTGCGTGGGGAGCGTGGGATTGCGTTGCGTGTGACAAGTGTGATTCTATAGCAACTATTTTCATATCATATCTATGAACTGTCAGTTGTCCAGATATACTAATACGTTGCGTACGTGGGCCCAGTTTGTCCTTACCTTTAAAGATTTTTCAAAGAATTTTTGCATTGTATTGTAGATTAGATCGAAATAAATTACATTTTCTACAAGAGGATTGGTTAAAAAAAAAACAAATCTCAATTTTGTCGATAACTTTTCTGAAAAAAAATGAAAATGCAAAATTTTAAATACTTATGCAATATGTACTAATTTTGATTATCAATTTTTCAGAACATGCTATGGACAAAATAGAAAGAATTTCTGTAAGGTTAGAGATTTGCAGATGATATTATGTAATATATAGATTCAATTGGCTGCATTGGATCACGAATCTTGCTATTTTCTTATTCTTTAAAAGTTTCATTAAACCTTCCAGACTATTCCACTTGAGAGGTCATCTTATCTCATATATCGTCATATACAGTAAAACCCCTTTTTTCCAGTACTTTCGAAAACCTTATAAGAGGGTTTCACTGTATATTAAAATATTGGGAAAAAATATTGAAATCCAACCGGCAAAATCTATTTTCATTACACAATATCATTTTTATATAAATCACAGATTATTTATCCAAAAGAGAGCATTCACTGCAAGAGTATTATACCTATAAAACGAATGTCAACAACAGTTAGGATGCAAGGTCATATAAGCTCTTTAAATATACAAAATGTCGGGGAAATTACTACAAATTCTTAAATTAATTAAATTTGGCTTTTACGCCTGGGTATTGGACCTACATTACAATAATATTGTTTATAATTAAGTATATATTATTTAAATGTCACGTTCACCATAGGAAGTAAATCAAAACAAAGAGCTTTTATAATTGTATTTATAGCCGGAGTGAGAAAATTGAGAAGCGACCGAAGAAATGATTTTAAAAGCCAACTATAGAGGGCTGATTTACATTAAATATATAATATGTATCGTAATAAGAACATTTGGCACCTTTTAAAATATTTAAATGTCAATAAATAAATAATGATGGCTTATTTTGTATTATTGACCCACACAATAAACGCATTAGCATTTATAAAATTTTTAACCCTTTGACTGCAGATATCAAGCATAGATTATTGCTGCACATTTATCTCGCACTACAATAATCGTACTCTATTTAGTATTTAATTATTGTTAGTAAGAAATACATCCACTGATGTCACTGAACAGATAACCCCTAGAAGTGTGATGTTTACACGAAACCTTTCGACTCCTGGACCCCAGACAGGCCAATGAAAATCCGCTCAAGAAATAAATTCGATATTTGGAAATAC
The DNA here is from genome assembly GCA_022606495.2 of Halesus radiatus. Lineage (NCBI taxonomy): Eukaryota > Metazoa > Arthropoda > Insecta > Trichoptera > Limnephilidae > Halesus > Halesus radiatus. The sequence goes on along the minus strand of JAHDVE020004658.1, from coordinate 37,316 downwards.
ATATTTCAATTTCACCAAGTACGGAAAAAATCAGCTTAAATCAGGGCACACAGACACGCCTACAATGCACTTCTATAGGTTTATCTCTTCAGTGGTGCTTCATAAAAGGTTTGAGCATGAAAAAGAATCATCGATAAAAAATTATTTTGGTAAACAATTGAAAAACATATTTACTATTACAGTGAAACTCTCCTTAGAAGTTTTCCAAGGGACCGGAAAAAAAACTTCTTATGTGGGAAAATGTGAGATAAATTGGGCCATTTTTCAATTTCAGTCTTCGAGGGACCGAATAAACCAAACTTCTTAAGGGGACCTTTTTAAGGGAGTTTCACTGTACATACTACCCTGAAAATCTTAACCGACTTTAAATATAATCACAAATGCTTCCAATAAATCGGTCCTATCGGGTATTAAATTCTGGTGTGTGTAATCGTAAAACAAACTCCGTACAGATAACATTGGCGTGTGTTGAATATTCAGCAGTCAAAGGGACAAGTTGCATTATTTTCACTTAGCTCTCTTGCCATTTATTTGTGTTGGTGGTGTTGAAATCTCACTGCCTACCCCTTCAGTAAGGCTGATACTAAGTCAGTTAGTTAAGGCGCAACATCTACTCTCCTCAGTTTCTCCCTATGGCCAACAAAATATTGAAAAATTGACTAATCCATATTGTATCCATATCCATATTATTGTTTTTATAATTGGAACCAATCCAATGGTTTAAATAGCAGTATTATTTTTACTGTGATGAATCTAATTTGTTATGAACACAGGTGTAGGTGTATTATCCATACGGATTAGAGGAAGATAATAGAACTTTTCAATAATATAATATGCATACATAGAGTATTGTTTATGACGTGTTAGTTATTTTGGTGGGATTTCTGCTCAAACTTTGCAGCCATGTCTCGTATGTTGAATGACGGAGATCGCTTTTCTTTCCTAAAAAAAAATAATTCGTATGTTAGAAATTGATGAAACATAATGCTGATATTTAAGAGGAACGGCTGCACCGCCTGTTTCGTACATAATGTAATTTTGGATTTAAGATCAAAGTACCCATCCAAACTGAATATTTTTAAAAATTAAAGATTTAGTAAATATCTAGTACGGATTGGAAGTATTTTATTTATTTTTATTTTAAATTATGAAATATAGGCCTTTAAAAAAATCTATTTTTCATAATTTTAGAGGCACTTAGAAAATTATTTGCGGGTTTAAGGTAATTTTAAAAAAAATAATCATAGCATTATGAAAATATGGCTACGTAAATTAAAAAAAAAAAAAAAATTTTGGTTCAATATTTTAATTTATGCATGGAAAATTTGTGTTCCAAAGTAAATTGGTTTTTAATTTAATTTAAAGTCCACCGTAATGCTTATTTTAATACTTTTTTTTAATTTTTAATTTTATATTTCATTATATTTTCAAAGTAGATGGGGTAAAGCTTTTTTTTTAATCACCGTTAGCCCACAAATAATTGTTAAACATCCCCTTAAAATCGCGAAAAATCTATTTCTTTAATGGCCTATATTTCATGATTTAAAACAAAAATAAATAAATTACTTCTAATCCGTACTAGATATTTACTATACTTTTTGATGAAAACAAAGATCATTAGGTTTAAATGAGTATTTTGGCCCGAAAATAAAAAATTATGTTTTGTATGAAATAGGCCGCGCAGCCGTTCCTCTTAAGCTTTAAGATTATGCGGAGGTTTCTTGAACTCAACCCCTGTGCATATTTTACAAAGCGAAATGAGTGCGCCTAAGAAGCCTTGCATATAAGAACTTGGAGATTGGAAGCAAGATTTTGGCTTAGAGACAGATCAATTGAAAGTAACCCACTGGTTTTAACGGTCCTCAAACTAAAATCCTTGATACAAAACAGATTCTGGAATAATAAAAAATTTATACACGTAAACAATTAAATTGGCTGAAGAAATGTAAAGGGGAGAAGAAAGTTGGAAAGTAGCGGGCTATTCAGATCTGGTCACATATAGCTTAAGCCTTTTTCAAGCAATGGAGAATTACCCCAACTAGAATGAGGTCTACATATATTATTGTTAATCTTGAGCGGTAAAATAAGAAGTGTTAATATCATTAAGATTCTCTAAAGAAGTTACGACTTTCTCTCAAGCTCTTCAACAATATTTTTGTAATATACCTGACTGACGAAGAGCTGACAACCTCAGGCTTGGAAACGGCTCCGCTCTTCCCCTCCAAATCGCTAACGATTCCCAAGTTCTTGGGCCGGGCAAGCTTGGGGCCGTCCCAACTGGCTCCGGGCCGTGCCGGCGGGCCCAAACTCTGAAAGGCATCCAGACTCAGCTTCCTCTGAACAACCGAAATGGTTTCCTCTTCGGGTGTGATTTCCGGCACACTCGGTTTCTCCTCTATCACTTTCTCGCTTGATTTCGACGCGTTTAACACTACGGAAAACTTGCTACGTTGCACGGCATCGGCGGTATTACGTCGCTCGAGTAATTTTCCAGGATTCCGCAACTGTATGCCGTCAAAAGTGACGTCATCGTATTCTTCGCTGTGTTCTTTGTTTCGGCAAGTCATCTGCAAGTCTCCGATGCCTCTGAAGGAGTGCGGACTGTATTTCTCTCTCAAAAACAATCTCCGCTCTTCTTTGTATTTCTCTATCCGTTCCCGGCTCATCTTGTCTGTCTTTTCAGAGGGTATATCGGCTGAGAGAGCGTCACAGAGATCTTTCTGACTATCAGATAGGCTACTGTTATTGGATCTGAGTCTTTGGTTCTTTTTGGGAGAGAGGCGCGCTTGAACGAGACTTATCTTATTCTCTGTTGTGGGAGTAATGCTGACAAGTCTACGTACAAACTGTTCCTCTACGATCTCCTCTTCATCGAGACTTCTTTCATTAGAATAGTTTGTCAGATTCAACGACAGGCTATCACGGTTGGTGCACGATGTAAGGCAATGATCACTTGAAGGCGGAATTTTCTTGGGATGGTTGAGCGACTTGGGATTTCCTGCTTCTAGACTTTTTCGTCTTTCAGACACGGTGAATACTTGTTCGGCTATTTCTCTTTCTGAAGTATGATCACGATTTAGAGCGGCTCTGCCGAATTCTTTGACAAAGGCGTTTTCGTCCAACGATCGCGTATTTGTCGAGTACTTGGCTAATCTGTTGTTTCTGGCTCGTATGCAAGGAATTATTTTACCGGTAACGGATTTATTTCTTCCTTCGCACAAACTGGCCGCCTTACTGCGATCAAAAGGGTGATTCAATTCTTTCTTCCGTTCCAATGTGGACAGTTTCTCCAATAGATTGGTTTTAGACGACCTATCAAACGAGAAAGGTCCTTTATTTTCAGTCGGACTTTCAAATTTGTGAGCTAACTGCCTCACATTGGTACTAGACCGACACAATTTAGATTTCTCATCAGTCGGCGACTCTAGATTCTCATTATCCACAGTATTTTCTTTATCAAAGTCGCCCAGACTCAGTTTAGGGGAACTTCTGACGGCTTCGCAGATTTCTAAACTCGACGAGATGTCGTGCTTATTAATTGTGGAATCAGTTTTCTCTGAGAATGGTACCTTATAATTTTCGTATACGTTTTTATTTCTAGATTCGTTTGTCTTCAATCTGCGATCGAGGCACAGCTCCGTCAGTGGAGAGGTTACTTGGTCGGAACTCTCGCAGACATTACTGGTGTCAACATGCGGCATTAACACATTCTCGTACGAATGCTGTTGCTGGGATTGATCGTCGATATTTTGCGTTTCAAAGCAAACGTTTTCATACCAACTGCCCAAGGATTTGTCACCGGATTCATCGTTGACATTGTCCGTTCTTTGTTCAACAGTCGCTTCTAAGCTATCGGCAAAGGTTTCATTCTCCGGCGAAAGAATCAAGTTATTAACTTCATTGATGCTTTGCCGAAAGAACTTAACTTGGTTGTAAATATCGACATCGTTGTTTTCTTCCTCGGGTTCAGGTTGAAAAACTTCGATGTCTTCCGTTGGGGTTTCCAGAGATATTAAATCGTCGAGAATTCTGACGGGTTGGCAGGCTTGTTGGGTGGGCAGACTGGCATCCCAGGTTTTAGGAACGACTGCAGATTCTCCGATGGTTTGAACGGCTTCGTAGGCATCATCATCACAATCATTACTCGAAACATCTGCAGTTTCACTTGTGAAACTTTTGGTGTTTTCTTTGGTGGGTGACTTGTATGTTATATTAATGGTGGATTTGATAGGAGATTTGAGGTGCGGCGGCGATGTGGGAGTGTTGCTCCCTCCGCTGGAGGAAGCCAGGTGGATGTAGGAAGGCCGGGCAAAGGTAAAGCACTCGTAGATCTCTTCGGTCCGTTCCTGTTCATACGTGGGAGTGCTGTCCTTAGAAATGCAATTCTTCCCCGAATCCCCAGACATATTAGAAAACCTGTTCAAATTCTGGTAACTGATGTTCACTGGAGATAGCGATTCCTCTAAACTATCCACCATGACGTTATTTAGATTATCGTGGCTTTCCGTGACAGTGATACTGCATCGATTCTCTGCATCCGCATCGATTGTGTTGATTTTCAACTTATTGACAAGTACGCCTTCCACATCGTCATAATGGGTTTCCTCCGCCGCACCGAGATCTCCGTAATTCTGAGTTCCGACTGCGCATTTCGCTTCATCCGAGCGTTCCAGATCACTGGAAGTCGTGGATTTATCGGCACTCGAACTCATAACACAGTCAGACCAATTAAAATCGTCAACCTTAACATCTTTAGAACCGTCGAGGTTATCGTTGCTGATATCTTTTGTGACGATTCCTGATAGAACGCCGCTTCCGTCAGCTTTCATGATATCGTTGATGAAATCGTACGAGCTGGGATAATCGTCTTCGTCTTTTTCGTCTTGGGTTTCCATTTTGCGTTCGACGTTCATTGACGACAACATGGAATCGAGTTCGTGGCTTCTACTCATTAAAGAGTCTCGAGATTCGAACAATCTCTTGCCGAGAGATTCCTGCTCGTTGCTCCTGCTCATGAGAGATTCTCGGGACTCGAGTAACCTTTTAGTGAGAGAATCCCGGGACTCAGTGATGGGCAGAGAGCTCTCCGAGTCGCTTTGCAGCTGGCTGTAGCCGTAGGGGTGGTAATCAAGGCTGTGGGGCTCCGCCGGGCCCCCCTCGGCTTGGGGCCAGTCCACTCTGATGAGGGTGGAGTGGCGGAGGGGAGTGGATTGCGGGGGTCGCGGATCAGGGGGGGTACCGCAGTGACTGTGACGGTTAGAGGGCTTGCCAGATTTCCTGGGTGAACCACGATCCCTAGAAGAATAATAAATACATGTCAAAAAATTCAAAATAGCACTAATCATCGCTGATTTGTGACAATGTCAAATGTGATAGTCGGTCAAGCAACTGGACCTAACAGATTCTGCAAATTATTATGTAAATAAATGATCAATGATAAATTATGTTAAATTACAAATTACCCGAGTATGTATCTGGATTATCTAGTTTTTACTGTATCTAACTAATCAGATTAAGTATAAATAATAAAGAAATAGCACATAATCACCTCATCTTGACTTTGATAGCCACAGTCTGTTGTGGGCTGCTGGTGGAGGGTTTCTGCTCCTTGCATATCCTGCAAAACAAACTCAAATCAGTCAAAGTCACTCGGTAAGCCTAATAAGGAGTTCAAGTGAACGAGATAGAGTGATGGGTCAACCTCTTGGCATCTTGGTCCTTGTCGGGTGACTGCTGCGCGGGGGGGAGTTCCTCAGCCCCTGCCCTCGCTTGAGTGGCGCGCCCGTGCTCCGGCGTTGCGCAATCTATGAACAGCAGATCTGACAACTGCTCCTCCAGTTTGCTTCTTTTCCTGGAAATATATACAACTTGTTTTAATATGGTCCTGTCACTGAGAGCTCTGTTTTAACATGAACTACGCATGTAACAGAAAAACGTACAATTATTTATTATACAAAACCAGTAAACCACAAACCAAAACATTATAAAAGCAATAACAAATCTCGACACAACTCAAAACAACCAAAAATCGTTCTATATATAAACACTTCCAACTCATGGCTAATAAATAAAAAAGGGCTTTCATCGCCAAGTTACTCGCAAACTCTCTTGTCTCTATTTTTTTTTTATAACACTTCTTCTTTTACAAAACTGTATTTTTTGTCATCTATAAAATACCTATATAAACCATCTTGGTTTTGCAAGTAGGTTTATATAGATACCTAACCTACTACTGAAATTGTATTTTAACAGGTCATACACATGATCACGGAGTTCGTACTAATTACAGGTCACGTGGAAAATATATCCACATTTTCTCCGAGACGGTTAGCTAAGCTAATAAGTCTTCCAAGGGGCATCAACATTGGTAAATCGGTTCTGCACCTAGGAAGCATCAAATGTCTGTATCGGTGGCCTCGCGTGAAATTATCCCGTACCTAAAATCCTATCTCAGCCAGGATATCAGGTATTGATCAGCGTCTTGCGTTTACCAGGCTTCGTCCACGATTTGAATTCATGTATGTGTACATGAAAATTATATTAATTTGGTCTCCCAGTAGATTTATTCTTTTTGAATGCCTGCTTTTGAGCACCCTTTGTTCATTTTGAGTACGGAACAAATAATATAGTGTCTGAACAATACAGGGCAACAATGATTAGAGACTCGCCTGGTGTCGGGGCTGGCCCTGCCAATGGCCGTGCGAGGCAGCTTAACAGGGCTCGGTTCCGCGCTGGTGTCGCCGCTGCTGCCCTCTTTGTTCCAAATCTGAAATCAAATACAAAACACGTAAGGTAACAAACACTAAGCAAGACTGACAATATTGACCCTACCTAATATTGGCAAACTGATTATGTATCACATCATTGATAAGAGACCTGCAATTTTTGCAATTGTGATAACGCGAATTTTGCCATTTACACAAAAATATTGCGATCTTTGTCATTTTCACATGATAATCCTATTTTTTTAAGAAAAAAATTAATACAAATTTATAAAATCCTGTATTTTTAAGTCATTGTTTACATTCATAAAAATAGGTTATGGAGTTAAGTAACTATGGTTTTCACTCAAATTTCGTAATTTCACCACTGAAGAGATAATTCCTGGAAGTGTGACCTACACTGTAAATTAAGCTTACTTTCCTTACGGCCCTCCACGCTAGTGATCAAATTCGTGTGAAAGTAATGCGAAATCTATGATTCAATCCAAGTTTTAAGTTATAAATTGCAATACCTCATAACCTAATTCAGTCGGCTAAGATGTTTATTACAGCGAAACCCACTTAAGAAGTTTTGTTTTGTCAGTCCCTTGAAGACTGAATATGAAAAATGGCCCACTTTATCCCATATAATAAGTTTTTTTCCCGTCTCTTGGAAATCCTTATAAGAGAGTATCACTGTATAAGATAGGCAATATAAATTAGAACATGGAAATCTAGATATAGCAGAGCTGCATTAAAGGTGAATCTCATAATGAATGCATCCAAGTTATCACCTGTCTGGTGGTGTCGTCCTCGCTGAAGATGTCCATTTCTCTCTCCTGCGAAGTCAGCCGGAGTCGCATCTCCGCTAGTTCTAAGAGGCTGGCCTCAAAATAGGAGTCGCAGGAGACGGAGCGGTTGTGGGTGTTGGGATTGGTGTCGGGCGGGGCCAGGAGGGGGGGGAGAGAATCCCCCTCGGACAGGAGGCTCTCGCACGAGCGGGCCGCACGGCTGGCATCCATCTGCCAGATACAAAGGGTGACAATTACATACAATACCTACCAACTTTCTTCTTCCCTTCCCCACTCCCTTCAGCCTCACAACATACCCCAATTGAGGATGCCATAGTACCACCGACTTCGAAAGGTTGGGACTCACATAAAAAAAAAAAACATTGTTATGCAGATACAGTGAAACTCTCTTATAAGGTTTCCAAGGGGCCGGAAGAAAAAAACTTAATGTAAAACCTTATATGTGGGATAAATTGGGTCATTTTTATAAATTCAGTTTTCAAGTGACCGAAAAAACCAAACTTCTTAAGCATGAAAACTAAGTGGGAACTTCTTAAGCGAGTTTCACTGTATTGTTACATGTACAGTCCATGAAAATTTTTGTTTGACAAACCCCCAAAGGGTACAGAAATTCTAATGACTCGGAGGGCTTTGGAGCAGAGAATGGATCTGGAGTAGATTAACCTTGACAAATTTAATGTTTCAAAGACCCAATCAGGTCTAATGATGACTAAATGGAATCGAAACGATAATCTAGTCTCCTTCAACTGATCTGATGATTCTTCAATCAGACGACTTTTCAATCTGACGAGTCTTCAATCTGACGACTCCTTCAATCCCAACGATTTATAAAACAAATAAGTGACAATAAGCCATGTATTAAACCTACCATTATGCTATCATCCTTGTGTGTACTGTCAACGTCCGCCACGCTATCGTCCTGAGCACGCAGCGTGACCTGTTCGCCTGGCGGGGACGGCCTGGCGTGTGGGACCAGAGGCAGTGGGGTCTGTGGGGGCTGGAGAGGGGCGGCGGGAGTGGGGCGTTGCTTGCTGGCCCGGGAGAACAGCCCACGCCAGCCGGAGGGTGAACGCTTTAGGCCCCGACCCGTGGAGCCTGGAATATATTAATTATGTATGTTTTAGATTGAGGTGATTCAAACTCCATTACAATTTATGGCCAAATCGGCGACAATTTTAATTTCTCACGATCCCTGTTAAACACCAATTATCGGCCCGGTTAAGCATTTCAACAAATTATGACTATCTGTCAAGCACAACGATTGTTAAGGTTGATGATAAGCTAGTCAACAAATGGGTCAAAGGTAAAAGGATGTAACTTTTTAAAAACACTGATCCAAGTGCATATTTTTAATATAACAGTAGAACCCGGTTAATTCGAATTTTTTGCCAAAAAAATAACCCCAGAATTTTTTTTAATACAAATATGGTTTTTAAATTCGTTAATTTGAAATTCAAAATTTATTTTTGTCCGTGCATGAAAATTTGCTTGCGTAATTCGAAAAAAATCGATTTGTATGAAAACATGTTGTAGAATTTCGTAAATAAATAAAGCACAGTAAAAATTTGATTTACACAGTTATCGTCGTAATTCATATTATTATATCGTAATTCTGAATCAGACATGTTGGCCACACCATTAATTGGCCTCAATTAACACATTGGGTTTTCGAATGCAAAATTTCAATTTACACAGAAATATGTCGTATTTTTTCGAATTGACTTGGAATAACTGAATTTGAAGGCCCGGCAGCAAACAGTTATTGGCTGCGAAAATTAGAATTACATGGAAGTATTTAGTATTATCACGAATTTACTTAGAATATCTGAATTCGAAGGCCTGACCGTGACAGTTGTCGACCAAAAAGGAGGGAAGTGACACCATTACGAATTTACTTCGAATACCCACCGGAGTTTGAAGGGGCGGCCAAACTCGACTTTTCAACATTAAATTTTTTTTCTTAAAATATCAGATTATGTGGGAATGTGTCCCGTGGATTTCGAATTAACATGGTTTTACTGGATGTTGTATATAATAATACGAAAAATTACAGTGGTACTTTCTGAAAGGGGATGATTCTACACCACATTCTTAGGCAGTTAGGCATTTAATAAGTATTCGAACTAGCAGAAAACTCCATAAAAACTTATATTTTTTAATATTTTAAATGTACATATAAAAAAGTCATTCATTAGATGTTAAATCAAAATAAAAACTATGTGCTCACTAAACATAACTTAAAAAAAGTTCAGTTAGGTACACCATTTTTCAAGTAAAATTCGAGAGTAAAACAAAATCGGCTATTTTTTTATTTTTTTTTTATTTTACTTTTTTTTTGGGAAAATTAACAGCAAATCCATAATTTTCATACATATAACAATATAAACAATAAATTATGCCAATTATAAATTTTCCTCTGCTGATGATAAATACTATGAGTAAAGTGTGACAATGTACAGTTTTTCATCAATTAGCTTAAACAATGTCAGTCGAGGGAGGGGAGGGTGGATGGGAACATAGGAGTAGGATAAAGGTAAAAAGATGGTTTAAGTTAACTAGTTTGAGAGTGGTCGCATTATGGATTTTAATTTAATATCACGTGTAGTTGAGTTAAAAATGTCAATATGGTAATAATTTAAGTTAAACGAGTGTATATCTGTAGATAAACGAGTTTTGTTTGGAATTGGTTTTACAATGAGGGATATTAAAAGTAAGTGGCTGTCTGCTGTTGCGATTTGGGATATGAAATAGTAGGCGTTTGAGAAGATCAGGGCTATCAACTAGGTTGCGTGCGATTTTAAATAACATTACGGAATCAGCTATATTTCTTCGACAGGTTAATGTCTGTAAATTAAAGAACTGTGCGGAGTCTTCATTGCTAACATGAGATCTAAAATCTAAAAGAGCGGAAGTTTAGGTACCTTAAAAATCTATTTTGGACGCTTTCAATTCTGTTTTTATGTAGTGCATAGCCTGGGTTCCATACCTGAGATGCATATTCCAAAATACTGCGAACATAAGAGAAGTAAAGTGTTTTGAAAGTCCACTATAATAAATTTCTACACTTAATTTCCGAACTGTAACCATATACTGTATTCATGTTTAATTGCCTAATGCACCCATCCAGTTGTAACGGTACATTTTACTAGCTAATGAAGTAATGATTCAGTAAAGCAATGTTTTATTGTATAGAGCATGATTAGGTGACGAAAGTTACATCAACAATATTTAAGAGGAACGGCTGCGCTGTGACGAATTTAAGAGAAGCAACCGAACTATAACCGGAACTCTACATACTGATATGAAGGTCTCCTTTAAATGTCGATGATTGCCTCGAAATGGTTGTTGTGCTGTGGAACAGCCTGTGCTGTGGTGATGTTGGACGAAGACTGAAGTGAGCCTCCTAGAGATCTATGCAGTTAGCCGATTGTCTTCTTGTTCTTTTAATAAGGATGTTCATGATTGCTCTTATTAATATCCAAAATAACGGGTGAGCAGAACAAACCATTATACAGTAAAAGATAAAGCTGAATAATCACCTGAGGGCAGCTGAATGATGGTGTGATAGCGGGGCAGGCTGTTGGGCCCTCCGCCCACCTCGATGTAGTGCGGCTCCCGGGACACGCTGGGCCTCAGCTGCTGCTTGCTACGGGCCTCCTCCAGGCTGTAAACAACCAACCAACACACATTATTACCACAAGCAAACAAGCATTAACATTATTCATACTAATGTAGCTACCACCTGAACTGGCCACTAATAATTCCTATTTAACAGCCATCAACCACGTGAACGACAGCGATAGTGATAGTGGTGCCATCTACATATCTATATAGTCGCCGATTTTCCTGTTGTTCGGCTAGGTTAAATTAACTCTCTTTATTTAGTATTCAATTCATTTTACTTGTCCTGTGTCCTAATTCATATTGTGCAATTTAATCATAAGTTTTTTATAATAGTTATTTAACAAATCAACTCCTGTAACATTGTGAGTCAAGTAACATTTGATTAATCTCTTATACTAATACACGCAACTTAACTTAATCAATTAACACTTAATCTCCAAATAATCATTGATTTCTAAACGATGAATGGAGATGGCGAAATAATAGCCAATAAACATTTTTTCATGTGAATACCGTACAAGAGTCCCAACTGCTCCTAACCGCCTGGAGCCAGTGGGACTATAGCATCCCCAATCGGGGTATGTTGTGAGGCTGAAGGTAGTGGGGAGGACTACATATTTATTTAAGGAAATAGCATACCTCAGCAGTTTGGTGGGCGTCTGCAGCGGCAGACTTTTGGGGCGGCGGCCCTGACCTTCACTGACTAGTCCTGAATCGCCTGTGTCCTCCTCTGGACCAGGCGGTGGCAGCGGCTGCCCCTCTGAGCAAAAGATCAGCTCCGCGTAGCAGATCAGGAACTCCGTCACCACAGCCTGGAGAAATACACATGATGAACATATATTAATTTTGAATGAGATTCTGGAATTCTGGATAACAGCATTTCTGTGTTTCCTCCCTTTTACAACATTGATCTCTTAAAGACCCAGATTCGCTTCTTTGTTTCTTCAAGAGTCCCTACTGCCCGGAACCAGTTGTATTATGGTATTCCCATATTTGGGGAACTTTGTGAGGCAATGGGGGAGGGAGAGGGGAAGAGAGGAGGAAGGTTGGAAAGTACAGTCAATGCACTTTTATAAGATCGTCGGATATGGGATATTTCATAATTTTTTTACTGAATGAACATACCTACAAACTAATCTTTTTTATAATTATAAACACTCGTACCCAGACGCATAGGTACAAGGGCTTCATAATAGTGTGAGTGAATATCTTATAAACATGCATTGACTATATCTGGCTATTTATGTCACCAAACATGGATAAAGCCATTTCAAGTAATATTTCAATTCTCAATTATGGTCTTTCACCAGGGCGATAATGATTTATCTATATTTTTAGAATCATGGTAATATGGCCGAGATCACCCTTAATGGGTGAATGTCAAAAAATAATGGATGAAAAAAAAGTATTAGATACCTGCACGGCGACCCCTTGCAGTGCGTGCTGTTGGATGGGGGAGCGCAGCAAGTTGGGCGCCCAAACGATGGCCATGTTGCGTGCCGTCATGCCTGTGCTCGCACCCAGCAGCGACATGTGGTGCAGGTGGCGCATCAGGAATGCCAGCGTCCTGTAATCAATCGCATATGCGCCTTATATCGTTGTGTTGCATACTCTTAGACAGTTGTATTGAAGGTGACAGCCAAGCGCACTAATTCACTATTAATGCACTATTCATTATGGAAGAGCTAGGCATTCAAAATAGGTTATCAACTATCTACCTACAATGTACCCTAAGATGCTTTGGACACGTTGCTTGCCAAACTGAGAAATCGAGCCTGAAAAAGCTCATGGTCAATGGCCCAAGTGGAAGGCAGGAGAAACAGAGGATGATCACCGATGCGTTGAACTAATCAAGTATCACAGGCATCAGGAATACTGGTGTCCACGGCTCTTAGTACAGTGCAGGACCGTGAGGAGTCTGATTCGTCAGGGCAATTGGAGAAGTAGTCACAATCCTCAGCTATGTGGCAACGACTCAATGTGGATAATTGGTAGTACATATTTGAGTATAAATTTAAATTTAATATCGATGGCATAGTGCACTATGCAAGCTTTAAACTAACCTATAATGTGGAGGAGGCAGTTTGACGATGGTCTCTCTCATGCGGAGTAACTTCTCAGCGTCGTCGAGGCGGCGCGGCGGTGGTCCCGGTGCCCCCGGGCCTTGCCCCTCTCCTTGCGCCGTGCCTTGCATGGCCGCCACAAAGCACGTGTACAGCTGGTACGTACACAGCGGGTTGGGCAGCTCCCTGAAATAATTATTAAAATAAACATTTAAGTATTTATCAACATCCATAAGCTTTCTATATTTTTATGGTGGCCAGTTATCTTCCATTCTTGTTACATATCCTGCCCAGCAGAGCCATCCCATTTTAGTAGTAAATATATATATGTCTTCTTTTCCTAACTCTTTAAACATCGATACAGCTCGTGGTCACACTTCCTCCTCAAACACTATTTTCTTGTATGACTCCAAAGATACAGCAAAACTTACACATTACATAATAGAAACAACAAGATGAGCCATGAACCATTATTATTATGAAAATGAACGCATAAATATATTTCCCTCAGAGTTAGTTAAAAAATAAGAACAAACAAAAACAAAGACACATCAATCACCGACATCACTCATCCAAACGCATAACTTTCACTGGCTCCGCCGCTTTGCGTCGTAGCTCGGTGACAGTCGACACACTTTCATGCCATATCTCAATTTATTTCTATTATCTATGACTTTGGTTATTTTTTGTGATCGCCCAGCCGTAGCTGAGCACTGACATTTTAAAGTGATAGGAATTGGTTCTCCATGTAATAATTACAAAGCACCGTACCTGAAATACATCTTGAGTAGTGATGCCACGGCGTGCACGTCCTGTGGCGGCTGCTGGGTGTCCGGGAGCCGCTCCTCGTCGAAGGCGATGCGCAGGCGCTGCGTGGTGCTGGAGGCACCTGACAGTCGGTAAATGCCGTCCACACAGCCGTGCTGCTCGATAATGGCGGAGCAACACGAGAGTACCAGGGGCACTGGAACAATAAAAGATGATTGTAATTAAGTAATTCCAAGAATCTGTTTAATTGGATTCAATATGCTGAACAGGACTACTGGAGAGCTAAAAATCTGCTTACTTGCTGGAAGCAGATGCTTTCATGTCTCAGAGACAACTGTGGTCAAAAATACTGGGTAAAAGAAAGAAATTGCTCAAAACCGCAGAAAAGATCAGTATGTAGTTTACCTATGGTTGTGAGACAAGGCACCTAACCGAAAATGAAGAAACAAAATTAGCTGTCTTCGATCGCAAAACACTTTGAAAGTGTGTGCAGACTGGGCCGCGACCATATGAAGCTGCGGAACATCAATATCAGCTTGCCATCTTATGGTATAACTACAGTTTGTCCTTTCGGACTAATGTCTCACCCTCGTGTCCGGAGTTGAGCAGATGCTCGCCGAGGTCGCAGCCGAAGACGCGCTCGCGCAGGATACCCTGCTGGCGGAGGGCGCGTCGACTAGGCCGCGACAATATGAAGCTGCGGAACAGCGAGATCAGCTTGCCGTGCTTGCGCAGAACTGGCTTGATGGGTGCCACGGCTACCGACCTGCGGGACACGTAAGTGTTTTACGTACAATACATATACAATAGACAGAGGGAGATATGAAGTGGAAGCATGTTGATAGTCGCCGAGCTATGACCAAACTGCAAGGACTATTAAAGCGGCGGAGCCAATTTGCATAAATAAATATATAACTTATTTCATAAAATGTTAAAAAAACTAGATAATGTAAGTTGACTACTCAGGCGCGGGAAAGTTAACCTCCACAAACCGTCCTACACTTCCCAGCAATAACAATATTAGACTCACCCTACGATGGGTGGCGGCTGCTTCATGTTCCGTGGCACCTTGTCGCCTATGACGGCCACGCACTGCTGCGGGAAGAAACCGACACGGAAGCCGCGCTTGCCGCGCCACCACGTCGACTCGGAGGGACCGGGCATGTCGATCACGGAGATCATGTCGCCCACTTCAAAGCTGATCTCGTCTCGAGCCTGGAAGCAAAACACGTTAATTACACAACTAAGTCACCATCCACGCAGGGGCAGGAAGAGAGGATAGACCGCCGCACAGCTCTGTCTTGGCACATACTCCTAGCTTCATTTACATTCATGCATCGTCTCATAAATACTCTCCTATTATTCTGACCCCTGACATAGCCCGACTATTTGATTCACTCGATATTAGAATTCTATTACGATTACGATTCCTCGAGCATCTCCGACTTATTCTACCGTTCACTTTCGCATCATACAGGGTCTGTTCGAGAAAAAAATATTTTCAGACAATTTATTGCCAATAAACGTACAAACACTTAATATTCTTCAGAATACACCCCTTGGGCGTCAACACACTTTTTGTAGCGTTTCTTTCAGTCTTAGAAGGCACCCTGGAAAGCAGAAGACGGAACCCCCGTGAGGCACTGCGTCGAAGTGGTTTTCACCCCATCCAACGTCTCCAAATGGCGTCCCTTTAGGCTTCGCTTGATGCGGAGGAACAAAAAGAAGTCGGGACTGTACGGCAGTTGCGGCAGTGTCGCCACGCCTTGCTTAGCGAGGAACTCCTGGACGACGAGAGCTGAGTGTGAGGGGGCATTGTCATGATGCAAGTGTTGGCGATCTCCTTTCGAACGCGAACCATTTCTTTGTCATGTTGCACTTCCCCGCTATTAAGCGGACACCGAATAGACGATCAGACTGTAACACTTCACTCATTTTTGTGACGTTGTCATCAGTTTTGGAAGCTGACGGTCGTCCAACACGCACATTGTCTTCAATTGATTCCCGGCCATTTTGGAATTGTTTGTGCCACTCGTAAACTCTTGCCTGTGACATGGGTTCATCTCCGAAGGCTTTCCGAATCATGGCCGGGGTCTCGATACCGGTTTTTTTCAGCTGAACGCAGAATTTGATGGCTGCCCGCTGCTCCAGCAAATGTTGCATCTTGAATTCCGACACAACGACAAAACACACTTTGCGCGGATCACTGTGCTAGCTCTACCGTTGCTCGGAAAGGATTGAGTAGCGTCGCGTTTGGCAGCTGCGACTTCTCCCTACCATCCCCAAAACTCGCATCCCGATACCCCTTCTAGCGCTGTCAGGAATTTTTTTCTCAGTACTTTTGCAACAGACCCTGTATTCTTCTCACACTTCTTTCTTCGTTCATCCGCTCTACATGCACAGACCATCTGTGCATCTCTTTTTTAATCTTATTCATTACTCTTGCCTTGCGTTCTTTATGGATGTCCACATTTTTTGCATTGTCATACATGGTTTTACCACCCATACGCCTCAGGGATCTAATTTCTACAGTATTCAGTCTACTTTCATCCTTCCTCTGCCAGTTCCATGCCTCATTGCCATACATCAGGGTTGGTATCAGCACTCCGTTGTGAACTGCTAATGAAAGACCAAGAACTATATATGTGGGTTTGACTATATAAAGAAGGAACTCCTCCAGCCCTGTGATCTCAGGTCAAATAATGAGTGCAAACGTGAAGAGTGGAACTGCAGCATCGCTATTTGGAAGATGTTTTCGTGGCCCCAAAAAGCAAAAGGGTACATGTGCAAAAATTAGCTTTTGAGTACAACACATTTTAACTGTCTGCAGGGTGAAAAAAATTGTGCGAGAGATTAATGAAGAAATGGCTGACCTGCGAGACGTATTTGCGGACAGAGTAGGCGGCCGCCACTGCCGGGGTATTGATGGAGTTGGAGTCTTCGCTCGCCACCAGCAGGCGGTGTCCTGAAACAGACATTCAATCAGTCACAACCATATATTATATTTACTTATAGAAAGAGTTGAAGCAATTAACGGAATGGCTCTGCTTAACTTATCCAAACTGCTCATTCCTGAAAACACTAATTCAATACAATGTAATCGCCATAGTCATCAGCTATTGGGAGGTTGAAGGAACCAAATTGCAGTCTAGATACTAAGATCCTAAATCGGCCATCAGAGTGTCAGACCATAAATATTGACTAGACTGCACGATTATAGCATGATTGGTGACCATTTATCACCTTTGCCACCGACACATGTTACTGTCATTGGCCTTTCAGAACAACATGCAATTCAGTATTGCCGACATGGTGGTTTGCCTGGGCTCGGGTAAATGAACCGGGATATGTATAATATGAGGATACGTTTGCAGCCAACTGAGAATAGGTGCACAGTTGATGGTGTCATCGGTGAAGCGGTTCACTATGCGCAATTGAAATTTTGCTGATGGAACGGTTCGCTTGGGTCGTTACACAGAGGCAAGTTAAGGTATGAATGCTGTACCTTTATTGTCCATCTGCAACCAGTTGAGGATGGGGCCGCAGTTGATGGTGTCATCGGCGATGACGCTGAAGCGCTGAAGGTAGGCGGCCAGCAGTGCCGCATAGGCCTCGGGGCCTTCGCGCCGCGCCGCCTCCACGCCCGCCTGTAGGTCCGGCAGGCCTGACACCTTGCGGTCATATATACATCTGAAAACATGACTTCATTGTTAACTCTAGGCTAGTGACTGAGAAGAGGCAGAAGGGAAAAGAAAATATATACAAAAGGGAAGAAGATTAGTTAATATTATGGTAGAAAAGCATGAACCGAGATGAGAGAGGAATTACCAGAAGTGGCATAAATAAACAGTAATCCGATAGGCTGAAGTGACGAGAATTAACAAAGGGGACAAAAAGATCAAAGTACGATAAGAATGTAAATAATGGTCAGAATGTACAATAAGAGACAAGAATGACTAAAGAGAACTAGATTTATAAATACAGACAAGGGTTAAAAAACAGAGACAGGAATGCTAAAAAGGGAAAAGAATAAACAAAAGGGATAATAATGGACCAAAAAGAACTTGAACAGGGTTTTCTTGTAGACTTAAAATGATAAAGAGACAAAAGAGACAAGAATGACCACGGGGGACAAGAGTTCTCAATGGATAGACAAGAAAGATCTAATGAAGAAAGAAACGTAAAAAGTGACAAGAATGATCAGAGTAGACAGAATAAAAAAATTTCAAACTTTCTTAAGAAATATAATTTTATATATTTTATTGACAATCCTCTTTAACCCACCGTTGGACGCGTTAACTCTTGTAGCCTGGTCGGTCGAGTGGGGCGAGCCAACGCCTCTACATACAAAATACCCACATTTTTTTAAATTTCACAAAAAAAAGGAAGGGAAAAAAAATAGGAAATTTGTACCGTTTAAAAATAAGAAAACAATTAAGTTCCACAAAAGTCCGGGTGTTCAAAGACCCCACGCGACCGACAGCAGGTTAAATAAAAGCAAATCCTACCTGTGCAGCATGGAGTCCAGCATCTTGAAGTTGTCGGCGCTGCGAGTGACCATCCAGTCCTCGCAGTCCTCCTGCGGCTCCGAGACCGAGGAACCGGGAGCTACAGCACCGTGTCCGTTCTCCTCCGAAGAGTTGCCTCCCAGGGGGCGGTGAGGCCGGACGCTCACAGTCACCCAGCCAGCTAGAAAGGGGACAATGAGGATATTAGAATCTTAATATAAGTGTATGTATCTCTATAAATAATACAGCTATGTATAAATGAAAGCGAAGCAAGCGGGTCTGAATGTATTTACTTATTAAGGTTACATGTAACAAATGGATTTACTAGGTCAATTAACACATCAATGTGTAAATGCTCGTGCTCACTCCTCAATACATAATCTAAGAAACAAATAAACTAAAACACACACATATAGTTATTATACCCATCAAACTAGAATTCAAAATGGCATATTTAGGAATTATTAGATCTTACTTCCTTTCTACCTTGTTAGAACACAGTTTGAAGTTTTGGCTAAATGCACGGGTACAACCAAAAAAAAAAAACAAAGGGAGATATGGCATGGAAACGCGCTGGCCAAACTGCACGAACTATCAAAGAGGTTATTCAATGAAAGCTATGGGTTTTGTAGACAAAAACAAAAGAGGGGCGCAGCTGTGCTTAGATGCGATTTGCAGTAGAATGGGTGAACGATGTGGGTGACACTTTTGTGGGTGTGGTTTCATACTAATTATGATTCATGACCTATCTCCCTTGTTTCTGTTATCTATGGTTCCAACAAACAATATCGGATGAATTAACTGATTACTCTGCTTAAACTTATGATAGAAAACAATGAATGTGAGAGTATGGAAAATACGGTAACCAGACAAAACAGAACAGTGACAAAACAGAACATGATAAAATGATAGGTGAGGTGAGGTTGGGTATGACATTTTTCCTTCACATTTCTCCAATGTTATGTTTTGTCACTTCACTCTAATTCTTACCGTCCTCTTCTTGCTGCCTGGTGGCGTCGGGCGTGTCCACCGCGCGCACCGTGAGTCCCCCAAGCCGCACGCGCCCGTAGTGGAAGTGCGCGCACTCCTCCAAGCGGGGGAAACGCGCAGCACCTTCTTCGCGTGCCACACCCTCATGCACTGATCCGCCAGCGCCCGAGGTGGGTAGACCGGCCGGGGCGCTGCGGGACATGGACCAAGCGGACCAGCCTGGGACCAATCAACCAAACATATTAAATAGCGGGTAAAAACCTGCTGCCCCCGGACTTTCTACCTACCCCATTCCAATTTTAAATCAAATCGAATATATATCAAAGAAGAAAACCATGCGCATAATGTGTACTATAGTATGAAAACTACAATAGTTCTCTTTGAATATTATAGATGGCAGCCCTTTCGTCTGTAGCTAGCATGTGGAGCGAGTGTGTAAGACAGACGTTAGTATAATGTTTTTGTTTTCATAATTAAATTGAATAAATAAATAACTTTTTGTAGAAGGGATGCTGGACAACAAGTGCATACCTATTATTAAATTGAATATATAAATCTATAAACTAGCCCATGAACAAGATGTAATTACTGACAGACTAAAACAGTCTGTCAGATTACATATATGTGTCATATAAATGTTGTATAAATGTACCGTAATTTACCCAAGTTTTCATTTAGGTACTTCAACGTGACCACGATTCGACGCTCCTTCATATTTATTTCTCGATGTTATGTTTAAAATGGGAGTCGGTTTTCCAGTATTCAGAAGAAAAAAAAATTCCAGAACTTCCAAATAGGGAGATAAAAGAGCGTTAGAAGGAGACTTTAAGCCAATTTCAACAGAAAATGGCACGAGAATGTATTCTACAACTGTATAACTTACCGCTGGTATCATTATCATCGGTCTGGTAGTCCAGGCTGCACTCCTGGATGGACTTCCTGTCCACATCGCCAGAGAAGTGAACAGACCTACACGACAACAGACAAACTTAATTAAACCTAATTCAACAGATTATATTAAGCAGTAAAGCTCAATGACAACAAACAAACATATCTGCAAGAAAACATACAAATACTGATTTTTATTAATGTGCATCTTCTTTTAAGAAAACTAAAACAAATAAAAATGCTTTATATTTTGTGCATATTTCAACAATATTAGGGCAGGTTAGTAGCCGAATTGAGATATGCATCACGTTATCACTGCGGCGTCGCGGGTTCAATCCTCTGTTAGCCCAGCAAATCCTCCATCATTGATTGAACAAGCAACATTTTTCCACCATAATGATGGACGTGGGAAGAATTCAAATATTGTCAGGTTATTCGTAACCCGGGAATGTTTAGTAGGTCCGTAGTACTGAGGTATAGTAATAAGTATTGTTACCTGTGGTAAATGGGCAAGGGCTCGGGGTCTCCGGGGGCCAGGGAGAGGGACTGGCAGGACATGACGGAGCCGCGGCCCGCCGGCGAACCCTGGAGAAGAAAAAGGAAGAAAACGTTAAACAAATACATCATTAAAAAAAAATGCATGAAGTAGACATACAATAGGTGATATACGAGTACTTAGGTCAAGTTCTAAGACTAGGTAAAGAAAACAAGACTAGTGAAATCGAGAGAAGATTTGGATGGGACGCCTTTGGCAAACTCCAAGTCATATCCTCAAAACAAGAAGATAACTGGACACCTCTTAACCTTTCAATGCAATCTATCATACTGTCAGGCAGCACATTTTGACAAAATGTATGTGTTTTTTGTGAAGCTTCATGGATCTCATATGCAACATCCGCATACGGGATGGCGGCCGATGGATCACATATCCGTGTAGATAAGGTTAACATGTGTATTCAATAAATGCATACTACCAGTAGTAAGGTTTGGAGCGCAAACGTGGACTCAAACAAAAGTTATGACAGAAATGGTCACACAAAAAACACAGAAAACAAAAAACCACAGAAAGAGCCATGCTAGGTATCTCCATGCATGATAGAAATACGAATGAGTGAATTAGGAGTGTAACAATCGTTGCCGATATTACCATCACAATTTCAACAGTGGAACAATGATGGCACGACACAACTGTGACAGTGACACGACTAAAAGATGTGCAATTGCATAGTTTTTTCAAAAACACCAAACGTATTGTAGAAACACAGCAGGTAGGTCTGAAGGTTGATGCAATAGCTAGTGGTTAGAGCAAACTAGCGGGTGGAGTTTAAATCCTGGTTGTACAAAACATAAAATCTCATATTTTTTCATACATGCAATTATTAATATTGTTTTAATAATTAACCTTCGACATGCCAAGATACAAAACAAAACTTATGTTGTCATAAGAGGTCACTGAGATACCCCACGCATGTTATCATTATAAAACTATGTTTATAGGTTTGGTAGGAATACAAAAAAACACCGATACAATCAATTCACTATTCAAGCCAATACATGGAGGGTAGTTATTGAATTTGAGAGATTTAGATTACCCCTGTTGGCAACGAGAAGGTTAATAATATAATTTAAAATACTCAAAATGTAATTATTTGCAGTAGGTACCTGCACTTGCAGACATGCAAGCGTGTCCGCACAGCCCACCAGGACCCTCTTCATGATGGTGCTACCATTGGCCTTCTATCCTCCCCACATAGTGTCACTTCTACATCATTACACCACAACGTCTGTCACATTCTATTCATTAACTTATCAACTTCAAAACACAAAACTCATTATTTGGAATTTTTTTACCGTGAAACTCTAATGACAATAAAAGCACTGTTAGATATGTCTATATATTAATCAAGTTATTATAAAAACTAATTTGAAAAGGAATAATTTAGTTCTTGTTCTCCATCGACACTTCCCCAACGAACGATGAAAGATGTGCAAATTGGTAATTTTGCATTAGAGCATAGTACCCAAACTTTTTTCACAGTGGCCGTTCTTTTAATTTTCCGTGGACCCCTCCCCCAGGCTTGTCTGTCCAAAACTTTGGGACATGCAACATTTGAAAACTTTGGGACATGCAACATCCAACATTTGGGACATGGGACATTTATTCAATGCGTGATGCATTGCTGCTGGCAAGAAAACTTGAACATGAATGTGCCTGGATTTCTGCACTTTAAGTGTGCAATAGGCTTGTCGAGTGATGTTGGTTTACTATGCGTGCAATCTAAATGAACTCCGATCCTTGAACCCCCTTTCTTTTTCTCCCTACCATGGACCCCCTGCAAATCTATATGGACTGTATGGACCACTTTGGGAACCTATGCTTTTGGGCCTTTTAAATTTGCCATAAAATGTTTTTCCTGGGAAATAAATAGGAGATGTAAAATGCCAAAACAATTCTATATTTCTTGCTCCCAAAAACAATAAAAACTTTAAGCATGTAGAAACAAAACTTTACGCAGCTTTAATTCAAAGTTACCAAATTCGCGATCCAATGTTTTACAGGACTGTCAACATTGCCCTCTAGTAATGGTATAAATAATGTTAAGAAAACAGTTTTTATAATTCAATTTATTGAAATAACTTATTGTAGCTGATAAACCTCATTGTAATATTTAATCATTGAAGATAATATAAACAAATCTCAAATCTATGTTTTCAAGAATAATTAGTGTAGAAGGGTTAACAATGACTCGATTACAAAAATAATAAAAACCGCAAACTTATTAAAGAATTGGTTTAAATTAATAAATATGAAACAGAAAAAGACACCGAAAATAAAAAGGTGATGGTCGCATCTGGGAATCAACTGGGACTACTGAGCTAATGACACCTAATTATTTTCCATCATTTTCATCGAGATCATATTTCAATTGAGGATAATATTAGTAATCCTTAAATTGAAATATGATACTGATAAAAATGACAGAAAATAATTAGGTCTCATTAGCTCAGTGGTAGAGTGTTGTCCCTCTAAGGAAGATGTCCTGGGTTCGATTTCCAGATACATCCATAACCTTTTTATTTTGTTTCTTTTTCCGTATCATATTTCAATTGAGATTTTTTTAATATCATCTTCAATGATAAAAAGTTTTTTTAATAATATTTATGAAGAAAAAATATTGCTAAAAGCTTTATACCAGGTTCAAGCAATTTTATTATTGTAAAGCAACTACTGTCCGTTGAGAGAAGTTTCATCGTCATCACACTCATAATTTTCTATGTTTTCAAGAATAATTAGTGTAGAAGGGTTAACAATGACTCGATTACAAAAATAATAAAAACCGCAAACTTATTAAAGAATTGGTTTAAATTAATAAATTATGAATTTCATCAATCGGAAGACATTATAATTATAATCATCTTAAGCATGATATATTTGATTTTACCACTGTACCACAAAGGCTCTCACTTTATAAATTAAAACTTTTCACCTGTTTCCACAATCAAGATTTCAGTACCTATATGACTCGGTCACCATTTTAATTGCTTACAATTCACAATCAACTCGATCGTGCCGGTATTCAATTCATAAATCTGATTAAAACCAAACAATAATAAAGTTATTATTTCACTTTAATATTTTACATTTTAACCACTGTCACATTCGAGTTTATCTAAAATATTTCAAAATCAATATTATTTTGTAAACAGAAGAAAAAATAAGACAATCCACGCAAAATTTACGAAAAAGCACAGATTTTAATTACTTCTAAAGCATAAAAAATATTAAGTGCGTTATTTCCCGCATAAGATAGACGTTAAGAATAACAATAAAAACATTGATTTCACCACTAACAAACCGACACTTGAAAACGCCGAAATGAGTAAATCCATTCGCCAATAAAGTAAACGACGCCTTGACTCTTATTCAATCCATGAGAAAAACACCCAAAGTATATAATTAGCATGTCTACCCGACGACGAAAGTGTTTTTGCGTTTTTCGATCAAGATTTTGACAGACGGGTCCGCCCTGATAACATTTTGTGAGGTTATGTCTGAGCCGGGGTTGCCCTTTTCGGGAAAATCTATTTCGCTTTCCCGAAAGCAGATCATTTCGGGAAAATCTTCGAGCGCCCGGAGACTGCGTTCGAAATTCAAACGAGTCGTTGGGAATTGGTTGTATTAAATACTCGTAGAATATACGACACTGCGTTTAAAATTCGATATAGTTGTTTGGATTATGATTTGAAAACTCACAGAATATAAGAGTGTATTTGAAATTCGAACTAGTTGTTGATAACATATTATGACAACTAACGGAATATGCGGAACTGCGTTTGAAATTCGGTTTAGTTTGTTTGAAAACTCACAGAATATACGGGATTGTATTTGAAATTCGAATTAGTTGTTAACACTTTCTGAAAACTCACAGAGTGTGCGGCACTGCATTTTAAAATCGAATTAGTTGGAAATATGTTACGAAAACTCACATAATATGCGACACTGCATTTGAAAATCTAATTAGTTGTTGGAAATATGTTATGAAAACTCACATAATATGCGACACTGCATTTGAAAATCTAATTAGTTGTTGGAAATATGTTATGAAAACTCACATAATATGCGACACTGAATTTGATATACGAATTAGTTATTAGTAGGGACCTGAAAAATTCGCCTAATTTTTTTGGGGAAAGTGGTATTATTTTAGTGAAATTTTCATTATTTTTGGTAGATTGTAATTTTTCAGCAAAAACAGTGGTTTTATGTTCCCTTTTTGGTATTTTGCAACAAAAGTAGCGCATATATATATTTAAAAAAATGACATTATACGGGGTTTTCGACATGAAGTAAGCTATGTTTCATATTATGGATATTGAAGCTTATTAAAACCAGGAAATATTTGGAACGTACGTACAATTTAACTTTCTTGTTTTTAAATATCAGAAGACCCCGTGAAAAATACGAAAATTTGCGGTTACTTACCCGAAAATTGTACGTATAGCGTTATTCGCGTGAAAATGGAAAAATTAGCGTAAAAATGACGAATTTCGAGTTGTCGCAAAAGCGAAATTTTCAGGTCTCCAGTTATTAAAAAGACATTTAAAAAATCACAGAATGTACCAGTATATACTACAACATTTTAATAATGCACTTTTATCAGTGAATACCAAAAATAAGCACGTTAAGGTTGTGCCCACCTTTCGAATGTTCATATTTGGAACCCTGGTGCAGTGGTAATCGCACTTGACTTGGAATCCGTTCGGTTATGGTGTTTTATAATCTCACAGCTGTCGGCAAGGACATTGACATACAATTAAGTACATGTTCATAAAAATCCGTTACTTTACGGCTTGGCATAATTATAATAAACTAAACAAATACATTAATTAAACAAATACGATCAGTTAAACAAATAAATTATAAACCACTATGTTTATTTCAACTGTCGACTGTTATTACAGCTTCTCGTGTTTTTTTAGGTAGGAGGTATATATTTTTTTATTATTTTTCTTTAAAAGAAAGACAAACATTTAACCTGAAAATATTTGAATTCCTCCTACCATCATTATAAGTAGAAAATGCTGCTTGTGCAATAATGAAGGTTAGCTGACGATTGAACCCGTGACGCCTGAGTGGAAACTTGACGCATTTATCCGCTGGAAATGTTTGCCTTTCTGTTTAATACTAATTTTAATGAATAAGTAAGTAGTTTAAGGGGATCCACGTCGTAAACTTCGAACGAAATCAGGAACTCCTTGAGCAGGTGGCGATAAGGTTGAAATTCTCTCTTAACATCGGCCGCATGTTTCGATTTACGCAAAAAAAAAAATCACCAAAATGTGTGTTTTATTTTATTTTGTAAAACTCGGGAAATATTCGAATGATTTTCGGTCAAATTCTAAAAAACTTAATTTTCCATAATGAACAATATGTCAATATCTGAAAAAGGGTTCGTAAGTAGGAGATTTTTAACTTTCAATACCTTTTTCTAGGCTTATAAAAAGACCAAAACAATGCCCAGTTAAACGAAACGCCAAGGTGAGTTGTACTTGAAGAATTAATTAAATCGTTTATGATATTTCCAGATCATCAAATTTTCAAACCAAAAACGCATGATTTTGCATTACCTCCCATTGCATCCGCCTCAAGGCGTGTTTAGGGCTCGCTACACCAGACCTATCTCCGCGGGGTAACCGGATAAAATAGAACAGTGACAAAACAGAACACGATAAAATAATAATTTAGGTTAGGTTTGTTGTTTGTTCTTTATCGTCACTCTACTCCAATGTTCTGTTTTGCCATGGAATCCTCCATAAGAATCCTGACGGCCGTTTATCTTGACTCACGCAAGATCGTCGCAATGCGGAGTGCGGAATCTCCGGTCGTGGATCTCCCGAGCTAGATTTAGTCGAGTTTCGCCGGAGTCGGCAGACGCATTGACGCGTGAACGCGGCCGACCACCGGGCACCAGACACCGGCCACCGGAGAAAGTTCCGAGGGGAGGTGGTCGTTGTTCGCTATACACTCTCGTCTCTGCGTGGTAAGAGTAAAGAGAGTATGCGATGACTCAATAATATCACCTATAAATACGCTGGCCACGCTAGTTTATATGCGCGCCCTGCACAAATAGCAAATACGCCCCAAGTCGCAAGTCTGAAACCCCTGTATTATGTATTTAGGAATCCACAACCGATTCTCCTACTTGCAAACGTTGGAGCACAGACAACAGGTGGGAATTCTGTATTTGTTCTACCGATATTGTGTTTATTTATTCACGCCTAGAAGGCTTTTACATGTTGATACATTTATCAAAATAAAAAAAGTTGACAGTATCTATACAGACTTTTCAAAAGCTTTCGATAAAGTATCCCATAAATTATTACTTAGTAAATTATATGCACTAGGACTGAGGCAACATGTTGGATTGGTTCTCAGGTTACTTATCTAACAGAATCTTGTTCGTCAAAATTAAGTCTTTAAAATCTAAGGTACTTAATGCAACTAGTGGTCTGCCGCAAGGAAGTCATCTCGGTCCCATTCTATTCCTAATATTCATTAATGACATAATAACTTGTTTCGACGATGTAGAAGTTCTACTTTTTGCCGATGATATTAAACTATACAAAGAAATATCCAATATTAGCGACTGCATAATCTTACAGTTAAACATCGATAAATTACATAATTGGTGTATCGCTAATAACTTATTTCTCAACGTTGATAAATGCAAGACACTGACATTTTGTCGAATCAAAACCCCGTTATCATTTAACTACGCTATAGATAACAAAATCTTGGAAAAAGTCAACGAAATTAGTGATCTCGGAGTTTTGTTTGATACACAATTAAATTTTGTAAATCACATACAACAAATAACTAATAAAGGTATGAAGACATTGGGATTTATAATTAGAACTATCAAAGACTTTGATTCGCTGGAAGTTATAAAAATCGTATATTTGTCACTAGTGCGCAGCATATTAGAATACAATTCAATAGTGTGGTCCCCATACTATATCATTCATATAAAAAATATTGAACGCGTGAAGCGCAAATTTTTACGTTTTATTAACTTCAAACTACACATACCAATACAACACATAAACTATACATTCTTGCTAAATACACTCAAAATACATACTTTAGAAAACAGAAGAAAAATAACAGACTTAACTTTTTTATTTAAAATTATTTATTGTGTATTAGACTGTTGTGAACTCCTGCAACTAATCAATTTCAAAGTACCTCATCGACAAACTCGGCAAAATATG
Source organism: Halesus radiatus (assembly GCA_022606495.2). Classification (NCBI taxonomy): domain Eukaryota; kingdom Metazoa; phylum Arthropoda; class Insecta; order Trichoptera; family Limnephilidae; genus Halesus; species Halesus radiatus. Next base: position 9,189 of record JAHDVE020004658.1, on the reverse strand, counting down.
TTATTCTGTAACAATAATTCTGGGACAATCTACCAAATGCATGCATCCATTTCTCGTCTACCATACTTGGAAATAAATTCACCTCTGCTATAGATATATTTAACATAAGTTTACCCATGTTTAAAAGATACCCGAACGATATTTTTTATGTTGCAACAATTATAAGAACATCGCATAAGAGCTATTGTTTAATTATTATTTTTTTATATATATTATCTTTGTACTCATCTACAATCCAAAAACTTGTTCCTCTTTTTTTCTTTCTATGTATCATATACTATATTATGTATTATGCAATTTCATACATTTTTACATCATCCGAAATATAAAAACACAATGATTTTTTTCACAATGTCATGCACTCATATTATAAGAGTATTATATTATGCACTTGTGTATTATGTATCATGTAGATCAGGCTATTACTATTTTTATTAAAAAAAAAGTAGTATCTACAAATTAAAAACCTTTCCCTTTGTAACTTCTCTGTGGCATGCACTTCATATATATTATACCTTCATAATCATTTTAATGTTAAAATATGTAAAAGCCCTTTGGGGCGTTAATGAATAAATAAATAAATTTTTTTTAAAAAAAATCACATAGTTATACAAGGAAGTATAAAAATATAGTACATAAAACAATAATTAGAGCGTAAAAGAAGTAAGTAGGTACAATATAAGTATGTAGTTAGAGCGTAATGAATAATGTTCCATTTGTACAAAATTATACGTGCATCAATTAATACACCAAACATTTTATCACAAATCAACATTAATACACCAACAAGGAGGAAAAAAGACATTTTATAGATTAAAGCCAAATACGGGATATTTCTCTCCTTTACCGGAAATTGCAATACTATACACTGCTCTAACAATGAAATATACATTTTTAATGACACTATTAATCAATTGAAAAAAAAGTTATTTCCATTAATATCAAGCTAATAATGTGATGATGACCTTTATTAAGTACAAAAACTGTGTGTCATCAGGACAGGTGACAATACAGAGTTAGTTTATTCTCACTTCACTCTCTTCACTTCTTTTTCATTCTTATTATCATATTTGCGAGATAATGTTTGTTTTTGTTTATTGTACTTATTGATTATGTATGTAAGTTTTGGGCATATTGCCTGTTTTATGTACTAAAATAAAAATAACAGTTTTATCTGTGGTTACATTATAATGCAGATTGCACAAAAGAGTATAACAAGTGGTTTAAAACATAATATAACATACGTATAAAAGAAGTAAGAAGGTAGACTATGTAAGTAGCTAGTTACAGCGAAATGGGTGGGTAATTTTAATGGAAGGTTAGAAGAATTAGCATCGGTGCAGTCGGGAGATATGCCAAAAGCATTCCTACCCCATTGATTGGTTTTGGTACCGGTAATGCCGCTTTCGACTTTAAAACAAGTCGGCTTTTACGTTTACTCCCAGTTTTAAATTTAGCTATGAATTCTGAACAGTTTTGTTGGAAGTCATTTCATTCCAAACATTGGCCTTATACTCGGGAAGCGCGATCACCCAACTTAGTAACTACGCTTTGCTTCATTCAACCTTCCGATAGCTGATAGATGGTAGAGACCTGAAAAATTCGCCTTATTTTTGGGAAAAAGTCATGTTATTTTTCGGTCAAATTCGAGTTTGTTTTAAAGAAAATCGCGTTATTTTGGGAAAATTGGGTTATTTTGGGAAAATTGGGTTATTTTTCAGCAAAAACGGTGGTGTTACGTTCCCTATTACCTTAGATAACCTTAGAACGGGGTACCCCAAGTAAGGTCACATTTTTAGCAATGTTTGTAAAACATTATGAAATAAATAAACTATTGGGATCAACAAAAATAGTGCAAAATTTTTTTGATTTGTTTTTTTTTTTAATTTTCTTGTTTTTTTTTTATATATACGTTTTTAAATTATATAATTTTTTTTTAAATAAATAAAATAATAACAATACGAGTCGCTTGCGACATGAAATTAGCAGTGTTCCGTTTTTATGACTATTCAAGCATGTCAAACCCTTAGTAAAAGAAATATTTAGAACGTACAATAGAACTTTCTTATATTAAAATACCAGAATATCCCGTGAAAAATACGAAAATTTGATATTATTCAATCTAAAATTGCATATTTCACGTTATTCGGGTGAAAATGGCGAAATTCGCGTTTTCGCAAACGCGAAATGTTAAGATCTCTGCTGATAGTTTGTAATTATAAGTCAAAATAAGCGCTAAATGAAAAACAAGGAAGTTCACAAAAAGCTCTCATAATTTTGTTTTAGGTAGTTTTGACGGTTGGCCGTACTAACAAAGGGAATAACGGTTAGTGTACACCGTACACGCCATACTTTTAACGGTTCATGTACCACAAAATAAAACATCGAAAGTCACCGTATGCGACATATGGGCGGAGATATGCGTGGCATATGGCAAATGCAGTGTCCATGGAGCGCACATGCTAAGACCATACACTCGCGTAAACTGCTTGAACAAGCAGCAAACATCGACAAAAGCACGGAAGTGCAATTCCATTATTTAAAAATATTTATTTTAGGCAATTTCAGTAGACTAAATAATTAAATTGCCTACTGTAGTGATATAATATCGTTGCAGGAAAGCAATATTACTGTAAAATGTAAAAAAAAAACGCAGGATTTTGAGGCTTATATATCAATTAAAAAACGTAATATTGACAAAACGAAGATTTTTCCCAACGTCGTGCAGGTCTTATTTTTCATTGTAAAGTGACGGCACCCAGATAGATGGACGAGAAAAAAACCCCTGTGGAATGGTGTATACAGAGCATTTTTGTGGGTAGTGGTGGTTACAGCAGTATTGCTTTCCTGCGACGGTATGTATACATGGTGTACGCGGTGGTACAAACGTGAAACTGGTGAATCTACATCTGAACTAACTAACCATCACGCCGTTTCGCCGCAGGGGTAGGCAGAGAGGACGGACCGCCAAACAACTCGATCTTGGCATACACTTCTTGCTTCATTCACATTCATACAACGCCTCATTCTCTTCTGTTATTCCGACTTCTGACATGGCTCGACAAGTATTTGATTCACTTGATCGTGCCATGTCTTCCTAGGGCGTCCCCGGCTTCTTCTTCCATTCACATTCGCGTCATACATTCTTCTTAGACTCCTTTCTTCGTTCATTCGCTCTACAAGCCCGAACCATCTAAGCGTCCCTTTCTTAATCTTACTCATTACGCTTACATCAGCCTTGCATTCTTTACGAATCTCAATATTTTTCACATGATCATATCACACACATTCGTCTCAGAGATCTCATTTCTACGGCATTCGGTTTACTTTCATCCTTCCTCTGCCAATTCCATGCCTCACTGCCATACATCAGGGTTGGTATCAGCACTCCATTGTGGACTGCTAGCTTCGTTTCTTTGGACAACTTTTTGTTAGCACCAACCGCGTTCAGTCCTCCGTCAATGGAGTTTCCTGCATTCACCCTTATTTCAATATCCCTATCAGTCTTTCCATCTCCCGTAAACATACTTCCCAAATATATAAACTCATCGACCTGTTTCAAGTATTCGTCATCCACAACTATATTGCACATTGTTTTCTTACTCTCTCAAACACCATGACTTTAGACTTACTTACATTCATCATTAGCTCATTCTTCATAGATACTTCATTCATCCTAGATACGAGGGACTGTAAATCTTCCATACTGTTAGCAATCAGCACTGCATCATCAGCATACAACAGGAAACATACTTTCAGATTACTAATTTTCGCGTCCAAGCCCACCTCTTTCAATTGTTGCATGTAAAGATTGAATAACCACAGTGACATTACACAGCCTTGCTTAACACCTTTTGTGACGTCAAACCACTCCGTAAAATTACCGTTTACCCTAACACATGCGACGCTTTCCTCGTACAGAGACGCGATTGCCTGTATGAGATTCGTACTCACTCCATACTTGGACAATACCTTCTTCTGTTTCATGAGTTACATGATAATTCAACACTCGTATGAATCGGCACACGTTTTAAAAGTGATATAAAGTAACTGAGTTTGAAAAAAAACTAGCATAAAAATCCGAAATTGATTTTTTTTAGATCAAATTTGAAAAAAATAGTGCTATCAGCTGATTATTTTTATTTTAAAATGCGTCGAATCGTAGACCTCGCTCTAAAGTTTTTTTAACACGATTAGTTTCACAGTTTCCCTTTTATACCATTAGTTTTCGGATACCGTGTGTTGTAATAGCAGTGGCGCGCTGTCCATAAAGGCTGAAAAGCTGTGCCTACAGCAAGAAAGACGAACGTAAAAAATAAATTAAAATACAGTAGGAAAATACGACTAATTTCTAATCAAAATGTATTTTTTCCACGAATTTGATAAGGAACAGTTGGCAACAGCAATATTGTTAAAATTGTATGCAATTCTTGACATTGTATATTTTAGATCGTTATTTTGTTTTAAATTTAATGTTTTATAAGTATAATTGCATTTAATGTAATAAAGTGTAAAAGTCCAAATGGGGCGTGAATAATAAAAATAAAATAAACAACCATAGGAAGATGATAGTAAAATGGCAATTATCAAATATTCTATTCACAATTAAAACACGAACTTACACGGCCTACCTTTGGTAATAGAGCATTGCACGCCACTGGGTAATAGTAAGTTAATTAATGTTGTATTACTTAATTTTTCATTATTAAAAATATATATATACTTTCTTATGTTATTATGTGCTAAACTGTCTGTACGTGGCCTGCGTTTATAAAGAAATAAATTAAATAGAAAAAAGCTTGTGTACATCACAAAAAAATTGTGAACGGTGAGCTGTGATGTCATGAAATTTGCAGAGCTTTTTCCTGTCTAGAATTTCTAATTCAACGCAAATATTTCTAGTACAGCTATTTATGTCAATTCCATTACGAGCTGTGGAGCTTTGAAAAATCAATTAAACTAACAAAAAATAATATTAAGAGCAATAAAATTAATCTACACTCCTCTTCCACCCACAAGCAAATGCTTTTAATGGAAGAGTAGTATTAAAATATGTTATAAAATGTAAACTTTACTGTAGACAATGTATGTACCCATATGTTTCACTAATAAAAAGAACAGTTGTCCAGCTTTGTATGGAATGTAACGTCCCTAAACAGATAAAGGGCGTTCATACATACTCGTACGTCATTGAAATGAAGGTAAATTTCTTTTGAATTATGAATTAAATTAAAATATACCTAAGTATTCAGTTCTGACCTCGTCTCAGGACAGACTGACCCCTAGTTATCTCAATGAACAAAATTAAATGTGTGTAAGGAGCACTGCCAGCCCGGGTCACGATGTAAGGAGCACTGCTAGTCCGGGTCACGATGTGAGGAGCACTACCAGTCCGGTTCACGGTGTAAGTTCACCACTAGTACTAGTACGTTTGTTTTGCAATTCGAGCCGAATCAAATAATGTAATTTGGAGCAATAAAGAAAAGAAATATTGCGCTTCATCCGGGTATAAGAAAATACAACATCGGTGCAATGAAAGTGAGAAGTTAATTATATATATTTTTTGTTTTGTTAAATATCTAATAATACGAGACGATTAGGAACAAAAATGGTCAAATCCAAATAGATCTGGTTTCAACTAACTTTTTTCGTGAAAACACGTTACAGTCAGTAAAATGTAGAAAATTAAGAAAGTGAAAGTAAGTTTTTTCATTAGATGGCAACACCGAGTTAGTATCTACGCCGATTTCGGAACAAATTATAGAACTTTCGGGTGTGAGGTTATCCTTGACTCCATTGGCGGCTCGTGACTTTTGAGTGAGCTTGAGTGCTAAGATTGAAAAATACGACGTTATTGATGTTGTTGAAGCCGAAATTGATTTTAATTTTATTTAAAAAAATTATTTTTTGTATGGAAATTTAGATGGTAGGTGGGGCAGTGCAGTCTAAAGGAAATATTTAGAAAGTACAATAGAACGTTCTTATATTAAAATACCAGAATATCACGTGAAAAATACGAATATTTGGTGTTATTTACCCGAAAATTGCGAATTTCGCGATAAATGTGTCAAAATGGGGAAATTCGCATTATCGCAAACACGAAATTTTCAGGTTTCTGCTGATAGGTGGTAATTATTATAACTCAAAATAACCGCTAAATGGGAAATAAGGAAGTTCATAAAAAGCTCTCATAATTTTGTTTTAGGTAGTTTTGATGGTTGAAAGTGTTAGAACGCCGTACTAACATACAAAAAACATAAATTAAAAAAAAAAAATCATTTTCGGCTTCAACAACATCAATAACGTCGTATTTTTCAATCTTACCACTCTAGATCACTCAAAAGTCGCGAACCGCCACTGCCCGACTCCTAAATTTGACAGGAAAAACAACATGACTCATTATTTTATTTCAACCATATTTTTTGCTTAAAGTGAGCGTTTCTTCCGTATAAATATATATTTTTTAAATTTTAAAATATCATTTTCGTTACAAGGTGTTTTTTTCAATATTAGCACTCTAGCACACTACAAAATCACGAGCTTCTTTGATATACGTACCAAAAACACAGAAAAATAACATCCCCCTACAAGCGTCAAAAATATTCAATTACCTTAGTTTATAAAATTCCACTATTTTCAAATACGAATAATAGCTAGTCATTGTATCGCTACTGTCTAACATAAAGACTAGACTGATTTGTTTACTATAGTTAGTAGTTCAAAGTTCTTTTATATTTGTGCAATTCTTTCACAGAGTTAAAGTGCCTACAGCGTACGTTGAAGAACAGTTACATAACAATAGACGAAAAAGCGCTGGAAGTAAACCAATTTACTCATTAAATTGATGTATTTTATTTCGATGTACATTTTATTTAACAACTCTAATGAACTCTTGCAGGTTTAACAATAAAAACTCCTTTTTAAATTTATTTATATAAGTTTCGGTTTCGGCCGAGACTAGAACAGAAGTCGAAATTCGGTTTTGGCTGAAAATGTAGTTTCAGTCGGTCACTACTTGGAACCATCTCGGGGTTGTCATTTGAATCAGTTTAAATGATTACAGCGCCCTCTTATCTACCATTTGTAGTTTTTACTTACTATTTGTCCGACTTAATGTCTGCCACTTATGTTACGCCAAAAATGTATGGCTTGTACGAAAGGCTTTATATTTATAGTGCCTTATCTTGTGCGGAGAATTCATAAATCCACGATTACGAAATGACGATACTCCTTGGGATAATAAAAGCAAGGCCTGCTCGCCGGGTAGTCGTAGAGCAGGCCTTAAATGTCAGGACCTTTGTATGAGACAGGGCTACGCAAACTACGGCCCGCGGCCGGGGGGAATATCGATTATTGCATTATAATGCGGGGTTATTCAAAATAAAGGGACTCAATTTTGTACAGCTATATTTCCTCAATTATACGTCATATATGTGAATGATCTACATAGCAATTGAAAGAGGGGGTCCGAAAGCTTCGAATCCCACCGCTAGATTGCTCATACGTCGCGCCGTCAAGCAGCCGTTTCGCGTCAGTTGTGAGTAAAATTGCTACTATGCAGTACAAGGTTTTCTGTGTTCGTGGCATTTGTCGTTGGAATCACCAATTTGAGCAAACTGGGTGTCTCTGAAAAGGAAAAAGCCCGGGCCGAACACGTGTATCAGAGGAGAACGTGAGAAATTAAGAGCATCATTTTGATTACCGTACATGTGTGCATACCATGAGTTCCGTTTTTTTTAATACTTGCATTTTTGTTAATTAGTAAAAAAAAAGGATGAGCCATATTTTTCTGGTGCCCTCTCCTGTAAGGGAATGGCTACCATCAGGGCAATCTTCACCCTGCAAGTTGCAAGTTGAGAACAACCGCGGAACTGCACCGGTACCACTCACCCAGGCTTCTCGAGAAGTGCGGCGTCTTAACTGTACTACGACTTCTATGGATTATCTGTTGGGTAATCTTTATTAGTCACTGACTACTGGGACTGACTAATAGTCAGTCCCGTCGATAATATGGTCAGTGATCAGTCCTCATAATGTGATTATGCTATTAAAGTTTTTTTTTCATAGTAAACATGTTAGCAGACTTAATTAGGTAAATATTAAGATGTTTATTACAGGTAATTAGAACAAGGAAATGGATAGAAATACAAATTTATGTTAGGATAGCACAGATGCCGTTTCTATTTTTGGCAATTTGTACCTAAAATATTCGACTGAAACATAGATTTCGCAATTCTTGTACGTGAATGAGGTTGTCTCCTATTTTTTTCCTACTGTTTCGATATATAAAAAAATGACAGAGTTATGAGCTTTGAAAGTGAAAATGGGAAAAATGTATAGCCGTGACGTCACGAGTCACAATTAGAATAGCAGTAACTGTAACGCATACTGCAGCGCATATGATATTTATGGCCGCGCCAGTCATTTTATGAACCGTGACGTCACACGCTTGGCGGCCAACCGGCGAGATTATCAACATTTCAACGGCTTATATCTTAAAAATTCAAAAAGTTTTGTCCTCGGCGTTCTCTAACTATGTAATATGATACATTTGTAAACACCATGAATTTCCACTGTAGGAGTCAACTTCATTTGGTCGCCAATGTTGGGTGCAGTAGAAGTGGAAAAACCTTTGCGAATGAAAGAAAAATTATCTAGGTTCACTAGTTCCCTATCTCTAAGAGCCACCCTTTATGGCGAAAACTGAGCGTATGCGTTACACGCCACTGACCTTCGGGCGACCCAGTTGCGGGAGTTATTGTAGCGAGGGCTGCCACCGGCGGCGAGTCCCAGTGGCTATGGCGCCCGCTAAATAAAATACGCAAAGGGAAGTTAGGGTAGGGATGTAGCGATGTAGGGAAGTAGGGAAGCTAGCAGGCCATAAAGAAATAAAACATAGACTTTCCGTCTACCTACATTAGTTGGATCGTTGAATGCACACTCGTTGAACTTTACACTCGATACAAGTACTAGGCATGAGCAGGTCGAATGTGACTCAAGAGAAATGAATTGACGATATACGAGTATATATTTCAGTAAAAACATAGACTTTCCGTCTACCTACATTAGTTGGATCGTTGAATGCACACTCGTTGAACTTTACACTCGATACAAGTACTAGGCATGAGCAGGTCGAATGTGACTCAAGAGAAATGAATTGACGATATACGAGTATATATTTCAGTAAAA